>JAQPPZ010000071.1:13600000-14200000 GCA_028583015.1 Wollemia nobilis | reverse complement strand
TCTAAAGTTTAGTTCTACATACCACCCACAGACTGATGGATAGACAGAGGTGGTAAATAGAAGTCTGGGTAATTTATTAAGATGCTTGATAGCAGATAAACCCAAGGGATGGGATTTGGTTTTGTCGTAGGTGGAATTTGCATACAACAATTCTATCAACAAGAGTACAAAAAAATCTCCATTCCAAGTCATATATGGAAATAGCCCAAGAAATGTTTCGAAGCTGAGAAAATTAGATAAAGGGGAAAAGTGCAGTGCCGAGGCAGAGGAATTTGTGAAACATATGAAAAGTCTGCATGAAGAAGTAAAGAAACAAATTATAAAAATGAATACTCAATACAAGACAAGAGCAGACCAGAAGCGACGGTTCAAAGAGTTCAAAGTAGGAGATGAAGTCATGGTCCATCTCAGGAAAGAAAGATTTCCTGCCAAAACTTATAACAAACTGAAGATGACGAAGTTTGGGCCATGCAAAATAATGGAAAAACGGGATTCAAGAAATGCATATGAAGTGGAATTGCCAAGTTGGCTTGACATTTCACCTATTTTTAACATTTTAGATTTAGTGGAATACCATGAGGGAGATAGTACAGAGGCACCAAGTATAGAGTTATGGCAAATTCCAGCATCTACTCCAACCACAGATGAGGTTGAGGAAATATTAGATGCTCGTGAAGGTAGAAGCACCAGGAACAAACATTATTCTGAATATTTGATAAAGTGGAAGGATAGACCTCTAGAAGATGCAACTTGGTTGTTGAAGATAGAGGTTGACCGCCTGTGTCTTCCCCTAACAGAACAGAAGTGAGGATCACTTCTCAATTTACCCCGGGTGTCTGATGCAGGAGCATCCGACGATAGTAGGGCAATCTTGCATCAACCAAATTTTTCTAAGTATTTTGTTTTATTTCTTTTCTTTACAAAGGCAGAAGTTTTGTCACAAAATCATGACATCAAAAGGAAACCAAGGCAAGGCAAAAGTTTTGTCGTGATATCGCGACGTCATAATATCGCGACGTCGTGAAATCACGACATCAAAAGGAAACCAAGGCAAGGCAGAAGTTTTGTCGTGATATCGCGATGTCGCGATATCGCGACATCAAAAGAAAACCAAGGCAAGGCAGAAGTTTTGTCGTGATATCACGACGTCGGGATATCGCGACAACAAAAGGAAACCAAGGCAAGGCAGAAGTTTTGTCACGATATCAGTGACATCAAAAAGAAAACCAAGGTGAAGGCAGAAGTTGTCATGATATCGCGACGTCGCGATATCACAACATAAACCAAAATGAAGGGCTCAAAGGCGGAATGGTCGCGATATCGCGACATGTCACGATATCATGACCAGTAGAAAGAAAATAAAAAATGAACACGCGGATGACCACGTGCATGGAAAAAGAGGCAACAATCATAGATAAATATTCTGACAAAGTGACAGTTGCAGGCCATGGACATTATGGATGAGACAACAGTTCAGAAGAATAGTCTAACAAAATGACGATTGCAGGTCAAGGGACTCGTTAATACATGCTTTCATAGTGGATCGGGGCAGTTGCCCATTTATGGAAATAAAATTTAAAACTTAGCTGAGGAAGCCAACTATGAGATTTTATTTAATGTATTCTATCAGGTGGGTCATTAATGGCCTAGAGGGTCGAGACCTCGATAAAAACTCAAAAATTGTAAGGGAAGGGGATGGTGAGTTAGAGATTGAGAGGGGGAAGAATTATTTCGATGGATGGTATTGTAACACTGTTGTAATAAAATTACAGAGAAATAATATCAAGTTTGATTGTGTGAATCTCGACTCACCATCACTTGCCTTCTTCAGCTTCTGTTGTCGTGATTCCATGACATGTTGCAAAATCGTGACGTCTTTCCTCCTTAGCCAACTTTTTAGAAGTGGCCCTCTTGCCACTAGATGCTTCTGCATCAGGTGCTACTGGATGCTTCTACATCAGACACCCGAGGTTGGTGGAGAAGTGACCTTCACTTCTGCACACCTCCTCGTCTGCAACCTGCTTAAACTCCTTCTCGCCCACTACCTTTGATGGCTTCAACTTCTGGCGAACTCCATATTCCCTTCCACCATTTCTTTCTCCTTGGTATATTCTTTTCTATTTATCCTCACACCTTCTACACAGCTTCTCTCACAGGGCTTTCACTTGCCTTAGCAAATCAATTCTGAGCAGCTCCTCTTACAGGGCTTGCACTTGCCTCTACAACACTCTAAATTCTTCATCCTGCGCCACATGACCATGATTTATTTTTGTAGGCATTCTGCTGCACTCCTCTCATAATACTTAACCCCAGATCCTGGTGCAAGCACTCTGCTTACACACTCAAAATCTTCTAGCTCTGATACCACATGATGGGGGTCAAAAAAATCTCAACAATTCACATCCAAATTTTACACCAAAAATTTGGAAACAACTTTATAATAAACTTAACACTCTTTGCTATTTATTAACTTGTAAATATTACAATAACATCTCACATGCTTTACAACAACTGACACACAGGCACAGTTCTCACTATTGCAGAGATTCCCTAACTCTGCAACACTAGCCCACAGGTGTAGTTATTCTTCTCTCGATGCAAGCTGCCTCACGTTCGGCGATCTGCCTACGCTGCTTGGAAGAATTTTCTAACTCTAGAAGGAAAACACACTCTAGCCGATTTAGAATGGCTCTCGGCCCTCGATTCTACAACTCGACTGTGCAACTCTACAACTACAGGTTTTCCAACTATTTTCCAACCCTTCTGCATGGCTCGGCTTGCCCTTTTATAACTTTATGGTGCGATGATCTACTTTCCATCACATGGATCATCGATTCCTCTCCCAGAACCTTTTGTTTCACCTTCCTATGTCAGTCATCACCCAGGTATTCAAAATGACTCCCCTTTTTGACTCTTCGTCTTCGCCTTGTCTTTCGGGTCACGAAATAGCGACATGTCACGAAATCACATCTTTGTCCTCTGTACACTCTTCTGCTTCTGGGTCACAAAATTGTGACCTATCGTGAAATCACATCTTTACTCTCCTGCTCGTCCTTTTCTCTTTCGATCACGATATCATGACATTTTTCTTCCTCGCCTCCTTTCTCTTCTTCGGGTCGCAAAAATATGACCTGTCGCAAAATCATGACATCTTATCCTCTCTGCTCCCTCTCGCTTCTTCGGGTCGTGAAAATGCGACATGTCAAAAAATCGTGACATTTTCCTTCGTTGGCTCTTTCTTCGCCTTCTGTTCATGAAAATGCGACATGTCATGAAATCGTGACATCTTCCTTCGCTTGGCTTCTCCTTCTCCTTCTGGTCACGAAATCGTGACATGTGAAATCATGACATCTTCCTCCCTTGGCTTCTTCTTCGCCTTCTGGTCACGAAAATGCGACATGTCATGAAATCGTGACATCTTCTTCTCTTGGCTTCTTCTTCGCCTTTTGGTCGCAAAACTGTGACCTGTCACGAAAACGTGACATTTCTTCCTCCAGGATTTCTCTCTCCTTGGCGGGTCGTGAAACTGTGACATGTCACGAAATCATGACATCTTCTCCTCTGCTCCTTCTATCTCTTCTGTGGGTTGTGAAACAACGACATGTCACAAAATCATGACATCTTCCTCTTTCGCTCTTCATCCTGCCTTCGAGTCATGAAATCATGACATCTTAGCTTTCGGCTTTCTCTTTCTTCTTTAGGTCGCGAAATCGTGACATGTCATGAAATCAAGACATCTTTGCCTTCCATACTCGGCTTCTGCTTTTGGGTCACGAAACTATGACATGTCGTGAAATCACGACATATTTTCTTGCAGCCTCCTCCTTCCAGTCTGCATCGTGAAATCGTGACATGTCACGAAATCATGACATCCTTGGCATCCTTGCTTCTCCCATGAGACCTGTCGTGATATCACGATAGTTGGCCCTGCTGGCTGCTTTCTCTGCTTGTGTCGCGATATCACGACACATTTTCTTTCGCTATATCGCGATATTCTTCTTCGCTGCTTCCCCTCTCCTCTTGGTGTCATGATATCATGACACTTTTTTTGTCGTGATATCGCGACATATTTTCCTCCTTGCCTTCTTCGGCTTCTGCTGTCGCGATTTCGTGATATGTCATGAAATCACGACGTCTTTCCTCCTTAGCCAAATTTTTAGAAGTGGCCCTCCTACCACTGGATGCTTCTGCATCAGGTGCTACTGGATGCTCCTGCATCAATTGGACAAGTTCTAGTGTGGAATTTTTGAGCATATTTGAGGTAAGTATTTGAGAATATTTGTGGACAAATTTGAGTGAGCTTTTATGGAAGCTTACAATACATATTGAGAGAAGATTTGGATAAGTTCTAGTGAGGACTTCTTGAGCATATTTGGACAAGTTCTAGTGAGAACTTGTTGAGAATATTTGGATAAGTTCTAGTGAGAACTTGTTGAGCATATTGGACAAGTTCTAGAGAGGACTTGTGGATATATTGGTGTGAGATTTTGTGGAAGCTTACAAGGTAGATTTGAGACAAGTCTTTGAGAAGACTTGAGAGTAGAGTTGATTGATTGATTTGTTCAAACCTTGAGTTAAGGTTTGGGGCAGATCTAGTAGAGTTAATTTGATATTGAGTCAAACTTTGAGTTAAGGCTTGAGGACAAATATTAAGGATAGATGTTGAGGACAGATTTGTGCTAGACCGAAGGACTATGTTTAGTACAAATTCAAGGATAGAGTTTGGCATAGATTTAAGGATAGGTTTGTGCCATACCAAAGATAGATATTGAGGACATATTTGTGCTAGACCAAAGTATTGTGTTTAGTGCATATTTGAGATAGATATTTGGAGGTGATAGAGTTGAGGATAGAGGTCTCCAACCAGAGCAGGGAGGACATGTGTCTTCTATGGATAGAGTTTCATTTTATAAGGACAGTGGAGGTAGAGGTCTTCTAAAGGATCATCAACTAGATCAGATTTAGGAGATTGGTGTCTCTTGTGGATAGAGATACACAAAATTGATTAGGATATTGGTGTCTCATGTGGATAAAGATCCATGAACTTGATTAGGGTATTGGTGTTTGGACATAAGTCCATAAGCATTGTAATAGGTAAAGGATTCCTAAGATATTGATTGAGAAAATTTTAGTGAAATATTTTCTTTGTGGAGTAGCCCACATTGGGTGAACCACATTAAATTGGTGTCTTTGTGTGATGATTTATGCATTTATTTGGTTATTGCTATTGATATTTCCATTGATTATATTGGATAATACTATTTGGAAAATAAAAATAAAAAGTGGTCTTATACTGTTCACCCCCCTCTCAGTATAAGCTTGTGTTTTTCAATTGGTATCAAAGTTGGTTCCTTTAGAAAAGGTTTAAAATCTTGAAAGAAGATCTTACAAAAACACAAATGTCAATGAAAGGCAAAAGTAGAACCATGAGATATAAGAAGAAAAGAACATGCATGGTCATGAAAGAAAATAAAGATAAATTCAATGTTGTTGTTTTGGGAGGAATAATGAAAATAGATTCAAGAGATGAATCAAGCAGTGGATAGATAACCAGATTGATAAAGTTTTGTACCAGATGTAGGAAGACAGGTCACCTTATAGCTCATTGCTCACAAGAAGATGAAGAATGTTTTGTTTGTGGTCAACTTGGTCATGATGTAGGTTATTGCAATGGTTTTAGTAGTGATGAAGATGAAGATAATATTTTTAGAATTGAAGTCTTAGAGTATGGTTCAAAAAAAGATAACAGGGACAATCAAAATAGGTATGAATAAAAAACTCTACTTTTAGCAATAGAAGAAAATGCTCCTATTGAAGATAAAATAAAAGAGAGAAATTTAGAAAAATAAAAGGAAGAAGCTACTCTTAAGGAACTTGTTGATTTGAAAAAGGAGAACTTATATTTAAAGGCTCAAATACAAGAGGATAAGAAATGTAATACAAAGCTTCTACAAGATCTCTCTGACTTGAAAGTTAAGGTTGAAAAGGTAAGGAAAGTTGAAAAATATATGATTGAAAAATCAAAGGTAAAAGAGCAAGAATGTAAAAGACTTAGTGTTGATATCGAAGAATTAAAAGGGATAATTCAGGATTAGGGGTTCAAGCTCAAGAAGATGAGAAAACAAAACCAAAGTTTCTACAGGAACTCACCAAATTCAAAATCAAGGTTGAAGAGATAAGAAAAATTGAAGAAGGTATGGCCAAAAAATTAAAGATAAAAGATCTAGAGTGTGAAATATTAGAACATGATATAGCTTCACCAAGGCTAGAAGTAAAAGGCTCTAAGGAAAAGCTACACAAGTTTGAGAAAAATTCAAAGACTTTGGAAAAGATCATCAATGCACAAAGATCATCAATCACCAAAACAAGACTTAGTTTTGAAGAAGAAAAAGGGAAACAGGAAGCAAAAAAGGAGAGTCAAGCTCAAGAACCAGAGAAGAAGAAACATCAAAAGAAGTAAGTAATAGAGAGAGTGAGACTTCTAAGGATAAGTTGGACAATAGAAAGTTCAACAAGGAAAGGAACAATGCACAAATAAAGAATAGATGGAAAAACAATCAGAATAGGTTAAGAGAGACTAAGAGACCAATAAGGTCAAGACAAAGAAAATTCAATAGAATATGTTTCTCATGTCACATATTTGGTCACATGGCTTCACAGTGCAGGACACATGAAAGACAAGAATATGGGAACAAACAATTTTTCCATGAGTATTGCTACTCATGTAATCCATTTGGTCACAAGGCAATGAATTGTAGAGTTCATGACAGAAAGTGATACGGCTTCACCAGGAGAAATCCTAAGACATTTGGACCTCCAAAGAATAATAACATTAAGTTTTATAAGCGCAATAATGATGGACATACAAAAAAGTAGTGTAGAGCAGACATGCCAGAACCAAATATGAATAGGAACAAGAATAGGAACAAGAATATGGGTATGGACATGGATAGGAACAGGAACAGAAAAAGGAATATGAACATGGACAAGAATAGTCAAAGGGATCAGAAGGATTAGATGAGAAGGAAAGAATACAAAGGTAAAGACCAGTGCTTTATGGGAGTAGAAATACTCCCATCAAAGAATTAACCACCTCAATAGGAGGTGGGGGAGGGGCTAAGCTAAGAGACTCATTATTAGCCCCAAGCCCCAAAGGTGACCCTTTGCCATTGATGTCAAAGGTGGAGATATTTGACTAGGGGGGAGATATTTGGTTTAAGGAGATATCAATTTCCTAGGGGGAGCAAAATAAAAAGGTCGAGGAAATGGTAAAAACTTATTGGGTTGCCACCAATGACATAAGGGGAGATTGTTGGACATTTTGATTCAGAGTTGTCATTGATGCCAAGGAATAAATTTGTCATTGATGTCAAGGAATAAGCTATTGTTGATGTCAAAATGTCAAAAAGAATAATGCAAAGGTTAATGGAAAAAGAACTTCATAATATTTACTTTTACTATTATGTGAAGCATAAGTAAAAGGTTTTTTATTAAAACCATGTGGGCAAAAATAAATGTGTTTATAAAGACCCAAGGAGGCATTTTTTAAAAATCCAAGGAAGAAGATTTAAATATTTAAATTTATAAATATTTAAATTTAAATGAATTTAAAGTTTATATAATAAATATTTATTTAATTACTTAGGGTTCAACCCTAAAGTCATAGTGTCGATGTATGAATTCGAACACCACCACCGACGCATTGGAGGAAACCATAGGCAATATAAATATTTCCGCACCCAAAGAAAAACAAGAAAGTAATTTGAATTTTGAATCATGAGATATTCGTTGCAGTTTCATGGAATGAGGAAGACGATATAGTGCACTGACATCATCTAGAATTTCGGGTGGTTTCAAAAAGACAAGAAAATCACCATGGTTTGAAATCCGATATAGTGTAGTTGGCATTGCTTGGTCTTAGTGGCAGAGAGGTCATGGGTTTGAAATCCGATGCCAACAGGCGGATAAATTTTTTCACGTTTGTTTTGGTGACGCCAACAGGAGGTTATTAAGCATGCAAGTGCTTAATCTCCCATGTGAGCGGGTTCTTAAGCTCCCACATGATCACTTAGCTCATGCAACATCCAAGGCCATAGCTAAGGTGCTACGGGGAGGAGGCATCTTGGGTTCGAATCCCACAAAGGGGTAAGGTACAATTTTTTTATTAATTTGAATTGCCTAAGGTTGTGTGAGAATATTAGCAGGGATAAGGTGATGATTAAAAGTGGATTATTTAATTTTAAGCTAAAGTGATTTTTGGGCATGATAAAAGGTAGTTTGTGATAAAGTAAAACTAAGGTAATTAATTTTTATCTTAGAAGAATAAATTGCATTATTTTATAAAGTATTTTATTTGATAAGTACAATTTGAGAAACGAGTTATAAGTAGCAATTGAGTTATATTTTATTAAAGAGTTTTTGATGAAAATTATGATGTTGGAATTTATTATTGAGATGGAGCAATAAGATGTATTTGGGATTTGAGTTATCATTGTATTTTGTGAAAAGTGTTAGGGTGATAATTCTTGTCATCTAATCCTTTGTACTTGGCAAAGAAAGTTGTGATATTTGATATAGGTTTTGAAGGTCATCCTACATCAAAGAAAAAGGTATGGGCATATTCTTCTTTGGTTGAGTTTATTGGTTGGTTTTCTGAAAAAAAAAATGGAGTGAAAATGACTTAATTAGGTTTCCTTGTTGAGTTGTTGAGCTATATGTGAAGATTATTTTATAAGCATTGTTGAGTGTGTTTTAATGCTTCAAGGCTTTCTAGAATAAAGAGTTGTTGATAAAACCTTGTTTGATAAGCATTGTTGTTGAAGCCATTGATTGAGTGAAGAACTTGAACTAGGGTTTACAAAGATCATGAGTATCATTGTTATGTGAGATTATTTGATAAGCATTGTTGTTGAAGCCATTGATTGAGTGAAGAACTTGAACTAGGGTTTGCAAAGATCATTAAGTATCATTGTTATGTGAGATTGGTTGATAAGAATTGTTTGAAACATTTTGAGTGAGTGTTCATATGCTTGCACTAGGATTGTGAGTAAGGATTATTTCATTGAGTGATTGCTTGAGTAGAGTTGTTTTAGCCTAGTCAAGTGGATGTGTGAAGTGATAGCTCAATTTCTATAAAATAAATTATTCTATATTCTGAATTGAGTTGAGAGAGTGATTCAGAGTCTTGTTAGTGTGAAGCATATTGAGTCTCTAACAATTCTCTATATATTTATAAGGGAGTGTTTGAATGTGATTGAGTATTGAGGTGAATGTGAAGCATATTAAGTCTCTAATAATTCTCTATATGTTCTAAAAGAGTGATTGAAAGTAACTGAATATTGAAGTGAATGTGAAGCATATTGAGTCTAACAATTATCTTTATGTTTTTATGATATTGGACAAGTTGTAGTGTGGACTTGTTGAGCAGATTTGAGGTAAGTATTTTAGAAGACTTGTGGATAGATTTGAGTGATCTTTTGTGGAAGCTTACAATACAGATTGAGAGAATATTTGGATAAATTCTAGTGAGGACTTATTGAGCATATTTGGACAAGTTCTAGTGAGAACTTGTTAAGAATATTTGGACAAGTTCTAGTGAGAACTTGTTGAGCATATTGGACAGGTTCTAGAGAGAACTTGTGGATAGATTAGTGTGAGGTTTTGTGGAATCTTACAAGGCATATTTGAGACAAGTATTTGAGAAGAATTGAGAGCATAGTTGATTGATTGAATTTTTCAAACCTTGAGTTAAGGTTTGGGGTAGATCCAGTAGAGTTGATTTGAGATTGATTCAATCTTTGAGTTAAGGTTTGAGGATAGATATTGATGATAGATTTGTGCTAGAAAGAAGTACTATGTTTAATACAGATTCAAGAACAGATTTTGGTGCAGATTTGAGGAAAGGTTTGTGCCAGACTAGAGACAAATATTGAGGATAGATTTGTGCTAGACCAAAATACTGTGTTTAGTGTAGATTTGAGATAGAGCTTTGGAGGTGACAAAGTTGAGGACAAATATCTCCAACCAGAGCAGGGAGAACATGTGTCTTCTGTGGATATAGTTCCATTTGCTAAGGGTAGTGGAGGCAGAGGTCTTCTAAAGGATCACCAGCTAGAGCAAAGTTAGGAGATTGGTGTCTCCTGTGGATAGAGATTCATGAACTTGATTAGGATATTGGTGTCTCCTGTGGATAGATATCCATGAACTTGATTAGGATATTGGTGTCTCCTTTGGACAAAGGTCCATAAACATTGTAATAGGGAAAGGATTCCCAAGATATTTATTGAGAAAATTTTAGTGAAATATTTTCTCCATGGAGTAGCCCACATTGGGTGAACCACGTTAAATTGGTGTCTCTATTGTGTGTGATGATTTATGCATTGCTTTGGTTATTGCTATTGATATTGTCATAGATTATATTGGATAATACAGTTTGGGAAAGAAAAGTAAAAAGTGATCTTATACTGTTCATCCCACCCTCTCAGTATAAACTTGTGTTCTTCAAAACATAAGTAAAGTTACTAGAAAAGACCTTAAACCCATAAGAAACAATTGAAAATGTTGATTAATTTTGACTTTCATAGGATTTGAAATCAATATACATAACTACATTAAATTATTAAAAATATAAAAAAATATATTTAATATATAATATGTAGGGCAAAGGTAGTAGTCTGATTGCACCTAATTGATAATGGTTGTATCAACCTCGAGCCACAGGGGTCTCCCTCACTTTGGGTCATGTTTACTGAGGCGAGATAGAGGTTATAGTGGTAGCACCATGATTTGAAACTATAATTGGAGGTAATGCGACTTGATCCTGTGACCAGTTGTTCAAAAATGAAAGTTAGTTGATTCATTTATATATAAATAATAATAATAATAAATAAAAATGGAACATAAAAAACTAAAAAATTATAAAATTTATGAGATTTTAATAAAAAAACTAAAAATAAATTTTATATGTTGGAAGTTGACTTAGAAAGATAGTGGATAGCTTGAAAATTGATGAGGATTCTAGTACTATGGGTGGTGAGAAGTATAGTAAGCTTATAGACAACAATACAGGTGGAAAAAGTACATGTTCATTTATAGGTTGAAAAAGTACATGTGGAGCTACAGTACTTACGTACCTTCATGGATCATTGGAGGAATGCGCCTTATGCTATGAGTCATGTGCCTCTTACTTCTCTTTCTAGGTCTCGATTGTCGAGTCATTGGGGGACCCATCGTCGGCCACAACCCTATGCTATTAGACACTGGTCCCAACCCTCCACAATGCAAATGTGAAGAATCTGGAGCTGGAGGCCCCTCTCACCCGAACTCTGGTTGGGATGTTGAGCCTCTTGAGAAATATGATGCCCTTGTTGCGATGAAATTGTACCAAATCCATAGACTTGTACTGTTGATGGTTGGAGGGCTCCAACTTCTTCAACTGTTAGATGGACTTATGACCTTATCGAGGAAAACTTCAATCCTTCCACCTGGTAGTGAATTTTTGGCTCTTTTCTTTCTGGATGCATATTTAATATTTTTTTAGCAATTTTTATCTGGATTTTTGTGGATTGTTTATGAAACTCTTGTGTACTCCTAACCACGGTGGTTATTGTGTTGGTTTATGGAGTGTGCTAATCCCATCTGCCTTATTTTGTATAATTACACATTATTTTATTAATATAATAACTTTTTTATTTTTTTGAAAAATAAAAAGTTATTATATTAAAAAATAGTGTATTTAACAAAATAAGGCAGATGGGATTAGCATCTGCCTTATTTTGTATAATTACACATTATTTTATTAATATAATAACTTTTTTATTTTTTTGAAAAATAATTTGAAAAAACTTGTATTAAAACAAAGATCATTTATAGGTTGGGATGAGACTTTTCCTAGACTTAGTCAAATAGAAAACATGTTTAAAACAGTAAAAGAAGATTTGCATTGGAGCAAAATCTCTTAAACCATATTTCTACAATGATTGTTCACCTGTTTACAACTATAAAAGAAGATCTACATTGAAACACAAATATCCTAAACAATATTTCTAGAATGGTTATCCAAATTAGCTAGGCACTATATTTGCTCACCAACCTGCCTAATCATCTCATCCTCAATAGCCATGTCACTGTGCCACTGAACCCCTACCTCCTTCTCGGTACCCATCTTAGCTAGGAAGTCTACCACTTTATTTAGATCTCTACTCACATAAACTAGAATCACATCATCTAATTCCCTCCATAATTCCTTAATTTGAGTGACAATAATCCTCAACCTCCATGTTTTCAAAGCAAAGTTCCTCATGCAATCTAGATCTCCAACCATTATTTGAGAATTTGATTCTAATATTATCCTCCTGTGACCTTGTTTTACTGCCCAAATAGAAGCAGATTTGATATCTAAGTCTTCTGCTTCATTGTTTATGGCTCTTCCCAATCCTTGCAGTTCCCAATAGAGCACTGTTCCAACATGATTCCGGCAAACCACTCCAATTCTAGCTCTACTCGAATTGCCTTTTACAACTCCATCAGTATTAATTTTAATCCAAACTTTCGGGGGTGGTTTCCAACTAGCTTTGTCTTGTCCCTCTTGCACTTCAACTTCATTTTCCATTGCCCCAATAACAACTTGAGTTTCCTCTTTAGCATAGACTGCAATAGTTTCTATGACTTTGCTCCAAATGACCTGCCAAACTCTATCTAAAGAAGAAAAAGTTTCTCTAAAAATTTTGGCATTTCTCTCCAACCACACTTGCCACCAAATAAATTTTAATCCAAGCTCCCAACCAATACAAAGAGCTTTAGATTTAAATATACCCCTCTTCCATATTTCCCAAATATTAATCCGATTCAAATCACCATTAACTTGAATTTTATAATATAAAAACCATCTCTCCCAAATCTTGCATGTTTCCTCACTCTTGTAGCATAAAACACATTGAGATGGACCAATGATTCCCCTACATCTGATATTATCAAAAGTAAGAATTCCATTATGCATGAACTGCCAGGAAAAAAAGTTTACTTTCAACTAACCCTTGGACTGCCAAATCTTTGTCCAATCCTCAACCTGATATGTATGAGGAGGAGGCTTTGGAAGGATCTTATCATATCCATACTTCACTGTGTAGACACCAAGGCTCCCATAGCCCCAAGCTAATTCATTCTACTCGTCTCTACCTATGAGAAATATTTTTGCCAATATTTTAGTCATGATGGGTGTCAAATCCGAAGGGATTGAAATTGGCCACTCATCCAACTTCTTAAACTGCTTAAACTTATAATCCCCCAGCTAACTAGTGTTGAAATAAATTTAAATTTGGAACCATCCCCTAGTTTCTATGGCTATTTTTATTGGTTGTAGTTAAGGAAATTCAACAATGATAGGTGGGTTTTGAGCCCATGAATATGTCCAAAATCGTGCCTTCTCCCCTCTCCCCACTTCCCAAAATAATCTATATTTTACTACCTAAGATCCTAACTTGAGGGTCTGCCACACTAAGGATCCATTACCATCCAAAGGGAAATGACCCACCTCATTTGGGTTTACCTATCCCAAATATTTACTAGTTAATATTCTATTGAATAAAGAAGTTGGTTGGGAAATCCACCTCCAAGAAAGCTTTCCATCCAAAGCTTTATTATTTAACTTTGATATTCTTAGTCCCAAACCTCCTTTTACCTTGGACTGGCTTACTTTATCCCAACCTACTAAGGCCCATTTCCTCTCTGCTTTTACTCCTTCCCATAATAATTTTCTAGCCATCTTGTCTAACTCTTTCCATATGGTATGTGGGGCAGCAAGGATAGAAAATTTATAAATTGGCATGGCCTGAATGACTGACTATAAAAAAGTTGATCTACTCCCATAGCTTAACCATTTGTGAGACCAATGATTAATTCTATCCTTGATACAATCCAAAATATTCCTCCAGATATCTATTTTTAGGTTTTTAAAATGCAAAGGGACCCCCAAGTATACCACTAGGAGATAAGTCCTTATGAATCCCAAGATCTCTAAAATTTTGTCTTGAATCCTTTGATCAAGATTGAAAAAGACCACTTTGGATTTTTTATCATTGATGACTTGGTTTGTAGCCCTAAGGTAGACATTAAGTGTATCTCTAATCATTTTTTCTTCCCTGAAGCTAGCCACTCCCACCAATCCTATGTCATCCACAAATTGTAGGTGAGTCAAAACTTCCTCACCCACCTTGATACCCGTTAGCAAACCTTGTTGTCTTCTCCTCAAGATGAGTCTACCCAATCCTTCAGCCAATATGATAAAAATATAGGGAGGGCAAGGATCTCCTTAATGAAGGCCTCGAGTAGCTCCAAACAGTTGCGAGGGAAGACCCTTGATTAACACTGAGTATGTTAGAGTAGAAACACAACTCATGACCCATTCTATCCAATCCCGAGAGAAACCAAAGGCTACCATCATCTTTGACAAGAAGCTCCACTCCACCCTATCATAAGCCTTTGACATATCTAATTTTATGAACATTCCTCTATTACGAGATGTTTGCATTGAATGGATTTCCCCTCGAGATAGAACCACACCATCCAATATTTGCCTACCCTCTACAAAACCCCCTTGCTCTGAGGAGATAATGTTATGTGGAAGAGGTTTTAGCCGCTCAACCATTACCTTTGTGATTATTTTATATATGACATTGCATAAGGCAATAGGTATATAATCTAAAATATATACCCCCTCCTCCCCTTTTGGAATTAAGGTAATGAAAGTATGATGTAATGCTTTAAGCATTCTTTTACTAACTTTGGACTCCTCTATAACAACCATTTCATCCTCCTCCAAGTTATCCCAGAAGGCCTGAAAAACTCAATTGGAAAGCCATTTGGACCTGGTGTTTTTTCGATGCTCATTCCAAAGACTACATTCTTCAGTTCCTCTCTATCAATGGGTTTAAGTAGGGTCTGATTTTCTTCTTCAGAGATAACAGAGGGTATGATAGCAATAAATTATTTTTGAGCCTCTTCATATTGCACCATACTTTCCTTAAATAGTTTAGAAAAATAATCCATTGAATGGAAATGCATACCTGGAATTGTATCAAAGGAGTGTCCGTTCTCATCTTGAAGATCTTACATGTTGTTCATATGTCTCCTAGCACAAGTAGTCCGATGGAAAATTTTGGTATTTGTATCACCTTCTAATAACCAAGTAGTTCTTGCTCTCTATTTCCAGTAGGTATCCTCTTGGTTGTCAATATCCTCAATCGCTTTACACAATGCATCATCCTCTTCTTTGAGATGCTTTGTAATTGTTCCTTCCCTAAAGTATTTTTGAACCTCATCCCATCTGGCCACCAATGGAGCTCTTTGAACCTGGAACTCTGTCTTGTTAGCTCACCTCCATTGTTTCAGTTGATCTTTGTCATAATGAAATTGTTTGTGGAATCTAAACATTGTTGTCCCATATGCTGGGTGACCTTCTTCCCACCACTATGGAATTTTCTTTCGAAGTTCCTCTTTTTGTAACCAAAAGTTTTCAAATTTAAATGGTTTGTGATGCTGCACTATCTTGATCTCTCCTTCCAAAAAAATGGGAAAGTGATCTGAAACTGGACCCTCCAAAATCTAAAATTTTATATCCCATTTTACAAATGCCTCCTCTGAAACCAAAAAACGGTCTAACTTCACCTTCCTACTATGTGGCTCCCTCCTCTTATTAGTCCAAGTATAGTTGGTTCTAGGGCATTTAATATCCACCAAGTGTAATGCCTAGACTTGGGAAATCATAAGTCGATCCCCTGGGTCCGAAATTGGGGATCCCCCTTCCTGATATCTAGAGGATAATTTAGCATTAAAATCCCCTGCAATAATCCAGTATAAATCTTCCCTTGAGACTCTCATGTTATGCACAACTTTCCATTGATGCATTTGACCATCTAGGTTTTGAGCCCCATAAAAATTTGTGATTAAAACATGTTCAGTTATGACATTATTTCTAAAATATGATGTGAGAACACTCCTCCAAGCTATATGTTCTATTGCAGTCCATTCAAGAGAGTTCCAAATAGTAACTATCCCCCCTAAGGCACCTTGGGCAGCCACTTCCATATGACCAACACCCCTCCAAAGTCTGTTAACTATTTTACACATAAGATCTAATGACATTCTAGTCTCCTGGATAAGCAAAAAATTTGTTTTACATTTTTCTAAGAGTCTTCGAATAGCAGATTGATGGGTTCTACTGTTTAAAACCCTAACATTCCATGATTGTATAATCATTGGTTACCTTAAGAGCAGTAAAAATCTATTGGCCTCACCGATCCTCCAGTGATCAGTTTGTCTCCTTGAACTGCTATCAATTCTTTATTTGATTTTCTACCCACTCCTTGAGAGTTGCTATTTTTTGATCTCTTTTCCACATGAGTTATCCCTAAAGTTGACATTTCTCTATTCTTTTCTGCTATGCCCATGCTGTCATCCTTAATTATTGGTTGCTCTTGGTTATGCACTATCAATACCCCTGCACTCTCTGACTGCGCTAACTCACTGTACTCAATTACCTGCTTTATTATGGGGGGAGATGAAAGAGGAGCTTGAACATGGATGTTATTATTTTCATTATTCCCATCCACTCCTTCCATGAATTGTTCTTCTTGGTCCATTAGTGTCTTAAATATCTCATACCTATTAGAGGGCTTGAGTTGGGTTTGCTCTTTACCATTTTTTTTCTTTTGCCTTCTCCTTCTTTTGGGTTGTTCAAAACCATCTCCCTATGCTTCTTTACCCTGAGAAATATTGGTTGGTTCTTTTTTGATTGTTTAATTACCCTCCTTAGGAAGATTTGACATTCCTAGAGGAGCCTCCATTTTTATGTTCATATTATTTGGGCAAGATCGAGCCAAATACCCATATTTGTGGCAAAATCTGCATTTGAAGGGCAATGTCTCATAATCTAGTTGTTGAATCCAAGATAGTCCTATAAGTTCAAGTTCCACCTTTGTCGGTAGAGGCTAGCTAAGATCCATTTCCACACATAATCTTGCATAAACAGTTATGTTTCCTTCTATTGTATCTTTAGAAACACCCAAATGTCTTCCAAGGGAATTACCGATAATTTCCAATACATGCTCACTCCAAAACTCCATTGGAAGTGCATACAAATGGATCCAAACCGGGACAATAATGGGTTCAATTCGAGGATCAAATCTCACTCTCCAGGGTTGAACAAATAATCCTGTCGGACCATGATTCCTCTTTTTTGATTCGAAAACCCTATTTCTATCAGCAAGTGAAGAAAAACTAACAATAAAATATCCATTGCTAATAAACCATAAATAATACTCACTAAGAGGCTCCCATTTTTGTCGGACCTAGGAATGCAAAAAATTCAGGGTAGGGCGAATACCGATGAATTTACAGATCAAATCATGATTAGCTCTATATAAAATTGTTTCTTCAACCATCCTTTGCTCAATGACAATCTTTGGCCTTGATTCTGACTGTGGCAAGCATCCATTAACTCGTTGAGATGTTGATCTATTTCTAGCAGCCCTAAAGAGCATTTTTAATGTAGTTTTTTGTGCTTCTTCAGTCTTTGATGGAGATTTATCCTTTAACAAATCTACAAAAGAACTATGTCTCTCTAGAAGAGGATCCGAAGGTGTCCCCATTGGGCCCTCCTGGGGCAACAATCTTGTCTTTAAATCCACAGTAACCAGAAATCTCTTTGGCTACCCAACTGATGCCTAGTTTTTCAAAAAAATTCAATTAAATTTTAAAATCATAATAATTTTTTTATTAAAAAAATGGAAGTAATAGTTTTAATGAATGTTTATTAGTGTGAAGTTTGAGATTTTAATTTTATTTTATTAATATAATGACTTTCATTAAAAAAAAGTGAAGATAATAATTTTAATAAATGTTTATTAGTTTGAAGTTTGGGATTTTAATTTTGAGTTTCTCAAGTAAATTTTATAGAAACTAGATATAAGTGTATAGCACGGGTTTCTTGTGGAATAGAAAAAAAAAAAAATGATGAGTATTTCGTAAGTGAATCTATGCACTTGATAAAAGGGCTCCTCGAGGAGGTTTGTGTGAGAGGTGCACTAATACAACGCTACAATTTAATAAGGGAAAATAAAGATCTCATGATATTTAAATTTAATGTGATCTTATAATCCTGCCGTGCTATACAAATCAAAGTTTTACTAGCAATCTTGGAGGCATGCTAAAATACAAAAATGAGATAATGAAGTTTCCACTAAAGTTATATCAACAATGGTTTTGATAGATAAAGTGGTAGGTGAAAGGAAAAATATGGATAGAAGTTTTGAAAAGTTGTGAATGTGAAAAAAATTTAGATGTACTTGGATCAAGTTAAAGTTTTTTTTAATGATGTGTTATTAATATATAAATAATATGTATTAACAAGATTAAAATGTATTTGATAATATATAGGTTTTTTTTTTTTTTTTGGTTGTGTTGGATTCAAATAGATCTTATAATATTATATCATGACCATAGATTAATATTATTTTACAATTATGTATGTATCTAACTTTAATTTTCACGTTAAACTATTTTCATGCTTTTTAACATATATTTTAAAATATTTATTTTTTAATTCTTTACACTACATACCCTAAATTTGAAGGTTTAGTTTTGAAAACTTACGTAACCTATGCATGCATATAAATTTTTATTATTTAGGATTGAGAAAAACTTACTATGAATTAAAAAAATAGAGAATAAAGATGAGATAGGAAAAAATAAAGGAGGGGTTGGTTTCCTTAAAGAAGGAAAAAAAAAAAATAATAATAATAATAAAACAATAAAAATAATAAATATAAATATCAAATATTAAATGATATTTGTTTAAGTGGTTAGATATTTCAAAATTTGAGGAGAATTATGTTCAAATTTTACCAAGCAATGTACAAATATAATATCACTAAATGATGGTGATGCAATATAAATGCGATCTACTTTAATTACATATCTATCTGTTAATGCTAAAAAAAGACATATCCTTTAAATATGTATATAATAATAAATTTCAATACTACTTATACCTCAAAAATTTTAATATATAAAATTAATAAAAATATTATTTATAAAAAATATTAATGTAACAATAAAAATTTAATAAACAAATATTAAATAATATAGGTTTTTTTTTTTTTTCCTTGGCTAAAAAGCCTTGGGCCTCACTAGCAAGCCTTCCCGCTCACCTCTTCATTAAACCTCATCTATATTTCATGGTTGAAATTTTTTTCCATGCTAATAAACCTCATCTATATTTCTCATTAAAATTTTGCTCCATGCTAATACTCTCTCTACCATAATGTATAATAATATAAATTAAATGTTTTAACTTTATTTGTTTCATGAAATTAATAATAATATTCCATAATAATTTTAAAAATATATATCATTATAAAAAAATACTTAAAATTATAACAAAAATTAAATTATATAATAAAAATTTAAGAATATATATCACTATAAGGAATACTTAAAACTATAATAAAAATTAAATAAGTAGTAAAAAGTATTTGTTGACTTCAACAAAAATGTCCACGTTAACCTTTCTTAACATAAGTTAAATTTAACGATAATAATTTAAAATATATAGTATAATAAAAAATACTTATAACTTCCAACTAGTATCTTATTTTTTGCTCGTTTCCTGGTTCCTTGCATCCATATCTATTTCTTGAGTCTCTTCATTAGTATCCTTGTTGGGCTGAACCTTCCCACTGGCTATAGAAGAGTTAGTTCCCATCACACCCTTCTCATTTTTTGTCTTCTGAAGTTTTCTCAAAGGATAGTCACGGATTAAGTGATCTTGAGAATGGTAGAAAAGGCAGCTTGCAACTAAATTGAAGACATACCTGAAGAATATGTTAAAATATTTGAGCCATGGAATGAATCATACCTCAAAATTTTGATTTCATGGGAACAAATTTGATCCAGAGAGGATATCTAGCCTACAAAACATCAAAATTCATCATGATTGAGCAAACACAACCGATCACCAGATAGACCCTCTAAATTTAAGAAGGGCTCCTCTTCCTCTAGAGGGAGATCTAGAGAGGTTAATGTTGGCTCTAAGGATACTCAAGCTAAAAAATATCAGAGATTGGTAGGAACCTCAATGAAGACTTGGAGGCTACAGATGGTAGAAAGAATAGTAGAAGCTCAGCTTTAGAAAGAAATAGATCTCCAACTGGTAGGTCTACACAGGTTTTGAATCGGTTTGAAGCCCTTAATACTGAGGTTTCTCAATGAAAGTGGACTTTAGTTCGTGGAATGTTAGGGGAATTTCTATTTCTACTAGGAGAAGTTTGGTTAGTATTTTTTTACATTCTTTTAGTGTTGATGTAGTTTGTCTTCAGGAGGTTAAGGTGGGTGGCTTTGCTCTCTACAACTGTATGGATAAAATTTGGTATGGGACCTAGTGGGTTTCTTCTGATGATAGAGGTTTTGGGGGGGTGGTCATTGCTATTAGGTCTTGGCTATCTACGTTGTTGATTGATCAAGGGGAGGATCCATTTGGTAGGATTTGTTGGGATACTTTTGTGATTGCTGGATAGGTAATTGGTATTTTTTTTTATGCTCCTAATTCTTCTAGTGAGAGGACTACCTTGTGGGATTGGATGCAGATAAATTTACCCAATGCTAATTGTATCATAGGGAAAGATTTTAATATGGTGGAATGGGATGGAGATCATGAAGGAGGGCACAATGGTTGTATTGTAGATAATGATAAGGACTCTTGGTGCATCTTGAAGGTTATTTACAAATATTTGACGCTAATTTTAGGAAAAAGTCTCTGGAATCTGGAGGATGGTTCTCTTGGTCTAATAAGAGAAGAGGGGGAGACATAATCATGGCTCTTTTGGATAGGATTTATGTGGACAAAATGTGTTTACATGTATTGGTCAAGGGAGAAGATTTGTTTTTGTGGATCTTTCAACCTTCGGTTCTGATCATTTCCCTATTTTCTCTTTTATTTTCTTTGGTGGAGCTGCTGTGGTGGATAACAAAATTCTCTTAAAACTTAATATTTTCATCTAGATTCTAAATCTTGTAAGGACTTGAATCATTGTGTTTGGAATTTGGAGCCACGCTCGGTTGGCTCTGGCTGGATTGGTTGGTGGGAAGCGGATATCAAGTGCATTATCAAATTTTTGAGGGGCTGGGATATATTGGTTGCTAGGAGAAGGAAGGGAAGATTAAAATAACTCAGGAAGGACTTGGAGGTAGCCAAAAGAGACCTTTATGGTGATTCTTTTAATGTACAGATTCAAGAGAAAGCAACTAAGTGTGAATATGAAATCGGGTGCTATGAGGATTATGTTAGCAGAGGTTCCCACATTAGAAGTAGGATTCATTGGCTTCAGCTAGGAGATGCCCCCTCTTAGTTTTTCTTCAATCACATTAAAAAGAAAATTATTGCTGAGAGAATCACTACTCTTCACACTACTGATGATAGATTGGTGGAAGATGATGATAGTATCCAAGTCACTATTGAAGATCATTTTTGTAAGATATTTTTTGTTTATCCTGTCAGTCCTAAGGTTTTGGATACTAGAGAAGAGTTTAAGAAGTGTGTTCCTAAGAAGGTATATAGTTATGAAAATGATCATCTAGCTGATTTCTTTTCAAAGGATGAATTATTTGAAGTGCTTAATAAAATGAAGGATGGCAAATCTTCGGGCCCTGATGGCATTCTTGTTTAATTCTACAAAGTTTGTTGGGATACTGTGGGTAATGACTATACTATGATGATTTAAGTGTTTGATAAAGGCTCCTTTTTTGATATGCTTAATCAAGGTCTGATTAAGCTTATCCCGAAGGCTAACAAGAAATATACTATGGGGGTATGAAGACCTATCACTCTTTTAAATGTTTCCTATAAGATTGTGGCTAAGGCATTGGATCTTCACTTTAGAGATGTTGTTATTAGGATGGTGAGATGGGAGCAAACAGTTTTATCACAGGTAGGTTCATTTTTGATACGATCTTCACTGCTTGGGAGACTTTGGAATGGGCAGAGGAAAGTGGGCAGAAAGCCATTATGCTTAATATTGACTTTTACAAAGCCTATGATCGGGTGGATTGGTCATTTATTTTTAGTATGATGGAATGGATTGGCTTCAACAAACGGGTAGTGGGTAAAATCAAGGTCTTATTCACCTATACCTTTGCTCAAGTTGTAGTTAACGGTAAGCTCACTAATCAAATAAGTATTTTCAATTCCATTAGACAAGGGTGCCCTCTTGCTCTCCTTTTGTTTTTTATCACTACTAATGCTCTGGGCTATATGTTGGAATCAAAGAGAGGTGTGGGTTTAATCAAAGGGATTGATACTCCTAGAGGTCTTGTTCTGAATAATCATTTTATGGATGATTCCATTCTTCTTTTCAGTTGAATGCCTTGTCATGCAGAATATCAAAGGTTGCTTGGAGTAGTTTTGCAAAGCCTCTGAAGAAATCATTAGTGAAGAAAAATCGGACTATTGGCTAATTGGCAATGACACTCTTCCAACTAATTTCTCTCCTAGTTGGTGGTGGGTGAAGTATGGTGAAATTGTTAAATACCTTGGAATCCCATTTGGAAAGGCCCTTTATTTGAAAGGGCATTTGGGATTGGTGTCTTGAGATATTTGCAAAGAAAATTCAGTTATGAAAAAATAAGCTCATATCCTTTGCTGGTAGGATAATTATTGTTGGAAAAATATTACAAGCTTGTCATATTTATTAATCTTCATGTTGGCTGCCCAATGCTTCTCAGTTTGGAATACTGGAAAGGTTTATTAGAGGCTTTCTTTGGTCTAGTTTTGATGGCTCCAAGCAAATGCCCTCTATCTCTTGGAACTATTGCATTATTTCTAAGGAGGAAGGTGGTATGGGTCTTTTGGTCATTCAGATGTAGGGTAAGGTGTTGGCAGCCAAATGGGTGGTCAGAGCATTGGAAGGGGTTGATCCTTGGCAAAGGCTCTTGAGATATAGAATTCAAAACTATCTTCATGTTGATGGTGTTAAGGGGGATTTTCATATTGAGGATATTGTGGGTCATCTTGTTCAATTTAAAATATGGGGTTGTATCCTTATTAAGAGGATTTGGGAGACATGGAAGAAAATTGAATCTATGGTTTATTGGACCTATATGAAAGAGCGTAGAGGCTCGGTTCTTTCATATAAGTCTATTTGGTTATGTAAATACAATGGGATGTATGCCTCGAACCTTCCTCGTCTTAGATGCAAGAGGTTGGTTAAGAGGAGAATTAAGAAATGGGTAGATTTGTGGGATTCAAGAGCCACTGATTGGATTAAGTGGGAGTATCTTTGAATTAAGTTTAAGTTGAAAGCTTTTGACAGGGATCCTATTGTTCAGATTCATTCTCTTCTTCCTTATGAACAGTAGTATAAGTTAAATGGTGGTTTTACTAACCCTATCTGGTGTGACTGGAGGTGTGACTTTCAGGGGAGCATCATTTCTTAAAAATCCACTAAGATTTACAAAACTCTATTGCATAATACTTCTTTGCATATCTTGTTAAATAGATGCTGAGACATTGTTTGTCTAGAGAAGAAGTGGAAGAAGAGACTAAAGTAGGTTTGGAAATTCAAACTATCTTCTCAGCTCAAGGTTTTTCTTTGGCTGCTTATTTTCTAAGGTATCCATTGCAAGGCAAGGTTGACAAGGTGGATGAATTTCGTAGACTTCTACAGTAGTAGTGGCAGAAAAGAAACTGTTAAACATATATTTTGGGATTGTAGTGTAGCAATGAATGTTTGGAAAATATTAAAGTGGACTTATTATCCTATCCTAGGTGATAGGTAGAGTTGGAAATTGGTTCTCTTGGAAGATGCCTTTGGTTACCTTCAGTATATTAGGGGGGTGTGGACTATTATCAAACAAGTGACTTTGTATGCTATTTTGAAGATGAGATGCAGTTTAGTTTTTCGAGATGAAGCTATTCCTACTTTTGGGATTGTGTCCAATGCTATTATTGATATTCAGTTCCAATTTAGAGCCTTTAAGGGGCTTATAATCAAAGATATCAAAGTTTGTTTTTCTTAGGACAAGTTAGATGGTTGGATGTCCTTGAGCAGATTTTTGTAATCTACTGCAATGTCTTGTATTTTTATTTTTTTGTATTAATATAAGCAATATTTTTTCAAAACAAAAAAATATACTTATAATTAAAATTAAATTGTGTGTTCCAGGGACAGTGCAATGGTTCGTGCTTTGACCTTTGGGGAGGTTCAAGGTTCAAACCACAACTTGGATGAATGTGTGAGAATGTGTGTCTAATTGTACATTAAAAAAATAAATTGTGCAATGAAAATATATTAGGTATCTTCAACAAATATTCTTACACTAGCCTTTACTCGTATGCAATGCAACATGCAAAATAGATTTTGTATGGTTTACTAAAATTAATAATAAAAAAGTATTTATTGACTTCAACAAACATGTCCACATTAACCTTTCTTAAAATAAGTCAAATTTAACCATAATAATTTTAAATATATAGTATAATAAAAAAATACTTATAATTAAAATTAAATTGTGTGTTCTAAGGGGACAATGCAATGGTTCGTGCTTTGACCTTCTTTGGAAGGTCCAAGGTTCAAACCACAACTTGGATGAGTGTGTGAGGGGATGAGTGTGTGTTCTTATTGTACATCACAAAAAAATTAAATTATACAATTAAAACATATTAGGTATCTTCAACAAATATGCTCACACTAGCCTTTCCTTGTATGCAATGAGACATTCAAAATAGATTTTGTGTGGTTTACTAAAATTTATCATTTAAAATTATGAATAAAAAATGTTAAAAATTAAAATTAAGAATAAAATAAAATAAAATAATTTATTTGGTTAAGTTACAATCAATTGAATAATAATTTTAATGCAAGACTACATTTTTCAATTCAATAGACTAAGGTTTTTTTTATGTGAAAGATTCAAAAGAATTTGATTAACAAGTTCACTCATGGATTGAAGCTTATATTGTGATATTTAAATATAACATTCAAACATGCCATTCTAATAAAGGAAAAATTTAGAACCATTAAAGAAATCAGAGAAAAGAAGAAAGTAGATTTAAGTTATAATCAACTCATAATAATTTTAATATAATATCTGTAATAAATATTTAGATATCTATAATATCATTGCTATATTTAAATCTTTACATATCTATAATATCATTGCTATATTTATGGCATTTGGAGTGAAAAACTATTTCTTTAAAATTATGCACCTTACAATCGAATATATCGAACTTATGTAGCTTCCAGACAGAGGATGAAATTTCCTTATAATAAGACATCCACACGAGTAAAAAGGTACTTCTGCATGCATTTGGAATCTACGAAGAGTTTAAACATATCTCTACAAATAATTTAGAGGATAAACAGCAGCAGATGATAAGACAACCAGCCATTAATGGCAAAAAGTCGTCACCTCAACGGAAAGAAAAACTCAAATCTTATACACAGCGTTCTGAGATCACGAGAATATATATATATATATATATATATATATATATATATATATATATATATATATAAACTCAACAGTTAAACTCTTTTTGCCTTAAGCACATAATTCATCGATGTAAACAAACAAATAAGTCAAAATTTATCAATTCATAAACAGTTTGGAGGTCATGTTATATATACATAATTAGCAGGGATTGCAGACTAGCACTACATAGTTTCTCTCTATAAGCTATGAGGATGTTCACGAAGAAGAAAAGGGCGAGTTTGGTTCCCATTAATGACGATTATGAGATCCTTGAGACTACTTCAGACGATGGATATCATGAGAATAAAGTTTGCAGGAGGAAGAAGTCACCTGTCATAAGTATCGGCGGTAAGAAGCCTTTTGTAGTTGGGATTTTCAGGTCGTCTTCGGCCTTGATGAAGAGAATACAGAGGCTTTATCTTCGGGTGATTGAAGAATTGAGGGTGGCAGGCCCCGGAATTGAGGTTGTGAATAGCGGTGCCATCGCTAATTCACACTTCTCAGGTTTTGTTCTGCCTTTGTCTGTGAGATCCATGGGTTATGTGTGTAGTGCTTGATGATATCAAATTCAGAGTTATGCTTTAGAGATTGGTTATTTTCAGATTATAAGGAAAGAGTAGTTATAGTTAGACCAAACGTTTGTTTCGTGAAGTGCTTGATATATCCAATTTAAAGTTATACTTTAGAGATTGGTTATTTTCAGGTTATAAGCAAAGAGTAGTTATAGTGATTGTATTAGACCAAATGTTTGTTTCTTATAGCCAGAAGTTCTAATAAAGAGGCTTTGTCTTCGGGTGACTGAAGAATTGAGGGTGTCAGGCCCTGGAATTGAGGTTGTGAATAGCGGTGCCATCGCCAATTTACTGGGTTATGTGTAGTGTTTGATAATAAAAATTCATATTTTGAGGTTATAAGCAAAATAGTAGTTAAAGAGTAGTTATATGATTGTATTAGACCGTTTGTTTCCTTTCCTAGCCAAAAGGTTTTATTAAGGATTTATGAGAAGTGAAGATTCTACGTTTTACATCTTTATGTGTCTTATGAATGCTATGGTTTTGGTTAACGATGTTTTGGTTGGTTTCAGTTATGATAATAAAGGTTTTAGTTATTATGATTTTTGTTAATGATATTTTGGTTGGTTTCAGTTATGATAATAAAGGTTTTAGTTATTATAATAAAGTAGGAAAGGTTAAAATATAGTATAATAAAATATATTTATAATTACAATTAAATTGTGTGTTTTAGAGGGATAATGCACTAGCCAATGGTTAGTGTTTTAATTATTATTATTATTTTTTTTTTGGAAGGTCCAAGATTCAAACCACAGTGTGAATAATTGTGTGTCTAATTCTACATCACAAAAAAATTAAATTATACAATTAAAACATATTAGGTATCTTTAACAAATATGCTGGCACTAGCCTTTCCTTGTATGCAATGCAACATGCAAAATAGATTTTGAATGGTTTACTAAAATTTATCATTTAAAATTATGAATAAAAATGTTAAAAATTAAAATTAAGAGTAAAATAAAATAAAATAATTTATTTGGTTAAGTCTACATTTTTCACTTCAATAAATTAAAGGTTATTTTTGGTGGGAAAGATTCAAAAGAGGATTTGATTAACAAATTCACTCATAAATTTGTAAGATCAAATTTTTAAGAAAATCAAATTTCTTCACTTTGGATGTGACAATATGACATTCAAGTGTGCCATTCTAACATAGGAGAAAGTTGGAACCAAAAATAGTATACTTGCCATTAAAAAAACACAGAAAAAAAGAAGTGGATTTAAAGCAAAAAAAAAAAAATGGATTTAAGTTATGGATTGGTCAGTGTAGGTGTGGTTAGGCACTTACCAAGAAGAGACCTTGGAGGAGAAGCCAACCCTTTGCAAAGGTAGTAGTCTCTGAGCACACAAAACCCGGAGCGACCGGTGGATCCCATATTTAGTCCAGTCAACAAGAAGGATATGGATACATTTGTTGGGAGTAGTCCCTGTGGTTTGAACCTTACTATGACCAGTTACTAAAAGTAATATATATATATATATATATATATATATATATTTATATTTATATTTATATATATATATATATATATATATATATAGAGTTTGATGAAAATCCTCAACCAACAATGACAACATGAGGCAACCTAAGTTTATACCTAAGGGCGATCTGTTAATAGTCCGATGGGAATCCTACGAGTGCCCACTAGACCCATAATGACGATACAATCCCAAACACTAGTGATGTGCGATCGATGGGAATAACCCGTGTGTTTGAACCCCTGCTACTAAAAATAATGTGGCTATAACCAACTCTATATATATATATATATATATATATATATATATATATATATATATATATATATATATATATATATCATTTAAATATAAAATTAATTTCAATTCATTAAAATTAATTAATTAGATATACAAACAAAGTATGCAAACCCTTCGAAAGCATCACAGCAAGAGGCCATGTTTTGATAAACCCGATTGTGGGACTGGAAGACCATCAAGGTCTTATTTGGCCTAGTTGCACTATTTCTTTAAAATTATGCTTGGAGGATGTTTTGAAGTGCTTGGAGGCACTTCAAAATAGGTGTAGGAATGTCGATTTGTGGGACTAGAAGACCATCAAGGTCTTATTTGGCCTACTTGTTACACCGATTTTGTTGTATGGTTGCGAGGTGTGGGCTAGTGGCACAACAAATGCAAAATGGAGGCAAATAGAAAGGATTCAAAAATATTTAATAACAAACTTTCTCAAAATTAAGGCCACAACCCCTTATGAAATTATTCTAGCTGAAACTGGAATGTTCCCTTTAGAAGCAATTGCTATGACCAAACCGTTATGTTACTTGAAAAAAACATAAAACATGACAAATGATAGATGGCCTAGGGCAGTTAGGGATGAAAAGTTGCATAGGCGAAAGAATACATGTATGAAACAAAATCAGAAATGGATAAAACATTGGGAAATCAACATAAATGAATGCCCAAATGTCAACAAAGACATAAAAAATTATGTGAATGAAAAGTTCAGAAGTGGAATGTGGAAAAATGCAAGAAGAAAAGACAATATTATATTGCAAATTTTAACCAATGGTATGACCACAAGGAAAAAGCGTATATAGGCGCTGAAATCAAGTGGAAGGAAAAAATACTCATTGTTCAGATAAGGACTAGCTCTCATAGGCTTAGATGTGAAATAGGGAGATGGACAACACCCAAAGAACAATGAGAACAAAGCATATGTACTCTAAGGGCAGTAGAAACAGAGAAACACTTCATCCATAAATGTGCGAGTTGCCTCCATTCCAAGCACTATTTCTTTAAAATTATGCACCTTACAATCGAATATATCGAACTTATATAGCTTCCAAACCGAGGATGAAATTTCCTTATAATAAGACATCCACACGAATAGAAAGGTACTTCTGCATGCAATTGGAATCTACGAAGAGTTTAAACATATCGCTACAAATTATTTACAGGATAAACGACAGCAGATGATAAGACAAGTCGTCACCTCACCGGAAAGAAAAACTCAAATCTTATACACAGAGATCTGAGATCACGAGAATGCATTTTTTTTTTTATAACTCAACAGTTAAACTCCTTTTTCCTTAAGCACATAATTCATCGATGTAAACAAACAAATAAGTCAAAATTGATCAATTCATAAACAGTTTGGAGGTCATGTTATATATACATAATTAGCAGGGGTTGTAGACTAGCACTACATAGTTTCTCTCTATAAGCTATGAGGATGTTCACGAAGAAGAAAAGGGCGAGTTTGGTTCCCATTAATGACGATTATGAGATCCTTGAGACTACTTCAGACGATGGATATCATGAGAATAAAGTTTTCAGGAGGAAGCCACCTGTGATAAGTATCGGCAGTAAGTAGCCTTTTGTAGTTGGGATTTGCAGGAGGTCTTCGGCCTTGATGAAGAGAATACAGAGGCTTTATCTTCGGGTGATTGAAGAATTAAGGGTGTCAGGCCCTGGAATTGAGGTTGTGAATAGTGGTGCCATCGCTAATTCACACTTCTCAGGTTTTGTTCTGCCTTTGTCTGTGAGATCCATGGGTTATGTGTGTAGTGCTTGATGATGTCAAATTCATAGTTATGAATTAGGGATTGCTTATTTTCAGTTTATAAGCAAAGAGTAGTTATAGTGATTGTATTAGACGAAACGTTTGGTTTCTTTGTGATGTTAATTTAATCTTCATAATAAATATTTATAAAAAATATTTATTAAAAAAAAAAAAATGAAAATGGTTTGTGATTGAAGAATTGAGGGTGTCAGGCCTGGGAATTGAGGTTGTGAATAGTGGTGCCATCGGCAATTCTCACTTCTCGGGTGTTGTTCTGATTGGTCTGCGAAATCCATGGGTTATGTGTAGTGTTTGATGATCTCAAATTCATATTTATGAATTTAGGGATTGCTTATTTTCAGGTTATAAACAAAGAGTAGTTATATGATTGAATTAGACCAAACGTTTGTGTAGTGTTTGATGATCTCAAATTCATAATAGGGATTGCTTATTTTCAGGTTATCAGCAAAGAGTAGTTATATGATTGTAGTAGACCAAACGTTTGTTTCGTTTCCTTCCTCCACTAATCTTATAGACAAAAGGTTTTAATAAGGATATATGAGAGGTGAAGATTCTACGTTTTACATCTTTATATGTCTTATGAGTGCTATGGTTTGGTTAACGATGTATTGGTTTCAGTTATGATAATAAAGGTTTTAGTTATTATAATCAAGTAGAGAAGGTTAAAAAATACACTAAATTTTAATGTTGAAAGTTTAAAAAGTAAAATAGATTTGTTTATAGATGATTTAAAAAAATATATATATTTAATCTAATATTTTTTAATTTAAATATATTCAAATAGATTTTGAGAACCTAAACCTCCTTATAGAATTTTAGAACCTATGGTAGTTTTATTTTATTTTCTATGTTTCTCATGGTAGTTTTATTTTATTTTCTATGTTTATTTGAATATTTCAGCATCTTGAAAAAGGCATTTTGTTTGTTTCTGTCTTTTTAGTAATTCTTCATTTCACAGTTTCGTTTGTATTATTTTATAACTTTTGGGATTTGCATTTGTAACGAGTACAATATATATATATATATATATATATTTTTTAAGTCTTCTTATTTTATAAGTTATATATGTTTTATTATTAGGCACCATTTTCACTATTCATATTAAAAAATATTACATTTCATATTACATTTTCACTATTAGGAGCTGTCTTGGTCTGAGAGACCACGAATAGGGGGTTCTGCACTGTCAAAGTCATCCGGGGGTCGCACCCGACCTTGCCCGCACCAAAATTATCAATTGGATTTTTGGATACCCAATTCAGCTTTTTGGTAGGGTGGAGATTTGGGACCTCCCTTGGAGGATTGCCCTCTCTTCTCCAACTCACCTACAACACCTGAGTCATTTCATATTATATTAATTAAATTATATTTTACTTATTTTTTTTTTAAAGATAGTTTTTACTTTAAGGAAATTGTTATGTTTTTTATATCATTTTATTAAAAAAATATTTAATTTGATTAATTATCTTTTAAATTTTAAATTTTATTAAAATATAGATTAACATCAAAATTGACTAAATTATTTATAATTTTGTTTCTTTCTTTATAGATATATTGATGTCTATAGATATATTGACCTTTCTAAGATAATCCCTCTATAAAGAAGTTGATAGAAATAAAAAAATAATGCTACCCCATCTAATTTTTTAAACATAAATAATAATATCTAAACCTTCATAAATTGAAATACCTCTTCATCCTTTTACAATAGTAATCATGACCTTTATAAAAAATGCCCTAGCATATACATAGTTGTTAGTTGAAGTGTCATATGATTATGTGTAAATGAGGAGAATTTTGCCTTCATTATTCCAAAAAAATTACCACCTTCACCAACTTGCTTGGATTTCCTTTAAAGCACCATTAAAATTTTGATGGACCCAAATATATAAAATTTCTACTTTACCATAGATCAACATAGATCCTATGTTATCTCCATTATCCTCCATGGCCCTTGTCTATATATTTAAATCACATGGTCAAAAACTAGCATTATTTTTCCATACTTGAGACTTTCCATGATTAGCACCATACCTACAAACATTCCACAAGAGAGGCAACAATATAATAATAAATTTGGATATGTTTGTAAAATTAGTTGTAAAAAAATTAACTTCTCCTTTTAAGCCACATATTCCAATTAATAATGGTAGAGTTAATCATGAATATAAAGCATGAAGCATAGTTTTTCTAAATTATTAATCAATCATTTCATAAACTATTCCAATGTTTATGGAGTTACATCATTAAGAAATAAGTAAATGATATTTTTTGTAACTTCTTACAAAAGGCACACCTATGAAATTCATGATATGATTTATCTATAAATTGCCATTTGTAAGAATTTTAGTTTGGAATTTTAACCAAAGGAATGCCGAGGCCTTAATAAGGGCCTTAATTGACCAAAAATTCAAGGGAAATAATAGGAAGTAGGAAATTTTGGTTGCTTCAAAGCCTTATATCCCAACTTGACCAAGTATTAATAATCTATTATTGAAATCCAAACCAAATAATCCTTCTATGCAAAAATGGACAAATAGAAATCTTGAAGAATCATTTGGAGCCTATTTGTCATGTTTCAAAGCTCTTCTCCCTCAACCAATTTGGTACTAAAAATCAAAGATTCAAAAATGTTGTTTAGATCACTATACTTTTTAACCTTTGAACCTCTACAAGAAAAATAAGCCATAGCCAATGGTTTCCATTTTGATCTCAAAATAAGAGGATAAGGACTCTACCAAGTATTACAAAAAAAATTATAGAATCCTTATTACTAATCAATCAACCAATATATTTATGATCTATTGCAAACTCTATGATATGATGTTCTATGGATTTTCTCTAATAAGTTATATGTAGCTTCTATTGGAGGCCATTCCCATAAAAATACCAAAATATGACATTTTTTGTTAGGTCAATTAAACTATTTATAATGTGTATTTTTTTATCACAAATATTATTTATTTATTTTTCTATCAAATATATTCTTCAATTTTTTTGAAGTGCTATGTTTCCACAATCAGCCCATTAACATCATTTAGATTAAGAGATAAAATCTCACTTTGCTAGTTGTCTTCTAAAATTTGAATTTCACCAAGATGAAGACCAACACTACAATTGGCTAAATTATCTACTATCGAATTTCTTTGACTATATGTTGGACATTTTGAGTCCCTAAGCTAAAAGTTGTCATTGATGTCAAAAGGACCTATGTAAGTAAGCACTATGATTTTGCTCCACAAAGAGCTTCATGAGAAGCAAAGGTTTTGATCAAAGGTTCAAGAAGGGATGCATGGCATTTGGTTCCAAAAGGAGCTTCAAGGGAAGCTTAGCAAAAAGTTTTTATGAAAACCAAGGAAGGCAAGGAAAGGTTTTATTTAAAACCATGGATGGCAGATTTGAAATGGGTTTTTCTTAAAACCCAAGTTGGCTTTTTCTTTCATCGAAAAAGGTGCCCCGATGATGGAGAAATTTAATTTTAAAGGTTTAGTTTAAATTTTAATTTATTTAAAATTTAAATTTAAATTTTAAAATTAAATAAAAGAGTTTTCCCGCCATGTCCGCCGACGTCATATATTTTATCATGCAAAGGTTCGAATATTTAAAGGGGTTGATTTTATCAACCAAGTAGGAGACAAGAAATATTGTCCGCATTCGATTATCCCCTCCTTCGCAATCGTCGATTCCCCCCTTCCGATTTCGTTTGCGCACTGCACGTGGAACAAGGGAGCAAGTTTCAAGGCATAGGTGGAGAGGACGAAAATATAAGTCTCAAAGGCTTAAAGCCTCCATGTGGGAGGCCTAGCCCACACGGTGGGCGGAGAGTGCGCTAAGGCGCACGACGAGGAGGAACGCGGGGTCGAAACCACCCGAAGCCATTTTGCAAGGTATGCCATAATTCGATCGCCAAAATTTTTGGGTGCATGAAATATTTCAAATTTGCTAAGGTTGTGTTAAGCGTCGACTTTCACGGAGAGTATAGTGGATTTAATTTTTGCATATGGCTAAGGTTTGATATTTGATTAATGTGGGATATTGCCTAAGAAGGCTTTGTGATTATTTTTTTAAGTGCAAAAGTGTTGAAAGGAAGGATATAAAATATTTGAGTTATTTTATGGTATAAGTGGTTTTTGGAGTGACAAGGTTATGCAATGTTTTGATTTATTTTATTTTATGGTACAAGTGGTTTTAGGAGTGATAAGGAAGTTGTGCATTAATTCTTAAGAAGGTTTTCTAATTAAAAGCCTTGGTGAATATTATTGTGAAGTGGAGTAATGTTGATTATTTTGTGATCTTCTAACCCTTGTGAGGATTGGCAAAAGAATATTGTGATTGTGGCAGATTTCCAAAGAGGCTTCTTCATCTTCATAAAAGGTATGGGCACATTCTCCTATTGATTGATTATGGTGGTTGATTATAAAATACCTTTGGAGTGAAAAGGATTGATTGTGGTTTCCTTTTCGAAAGTGATTGGTTAAATGCTTCAAGGTTTTCTGGATTGAGAGTTGTGATTAAACCTTGTTTTATAAGCATTGTTGTTGAAGCCAATTGGTTGTGCAAAGAACTTGAACTTGAGTTAGAAAAGAACATGAGTATCATTGTTATGTGAGATTTGTGGTTGAGCATTGTTGGAAATATTTTGAGTTAGTTGATACATGCTTGGACTAGGGTTTGTGAGAAAGGGTTGTTCCTTGAGGTGTTTGGTTGAGTAGAGTTGATTGAGCCTAGTCAAGTGGATGCATGTGGTTGTTCAAGTTCCATGAAACAAACTATTCTATATTTTGAATTGAGTTGAGATTGAGATTTGAGAATAGAACATATTGAGTCTCTAACAATTCTCTTTATGCTTCTATGAGATTGATTTGAGTTGAGATTGAGATTTGAGTATAGAACATATTGAGTCTCTAACAATTCTCTTTATGCTTCTATGAGATTGATTTGAGTTGAGATTGGGATTTGAGTATAGAACATATTGAGTCTCTAACAATTCTCTTTATGCTTCTATGAGATTGATTTGAGTATAGAACATATTGAGTCTCTAACAATTCTCTTTATGCTTCTATGAGATTGAATTGAGATATTGATTGAGCATTGAGTATAGAACATATTGAGTCTCTAACAATTCTCTTTATGATTCTATGAGATTAGACAAGTCTTTGAGAAGGCTTGTGGACTGATTTTGAGTAAGCTTTTGTGGAAGCTTGCTATGCAGATTTGAGCAAGTCCTAGAGAGGACTTATTGAGTAGATTTGGACAAGTTCTGAGTGAGCTTGTTGAGCAGATTTGGACAAGTTTTGAGTGAGCTTGTTGAGAAGATTTGGACAAGTTTTGAGTGAGCTTGTTGAGCATATTTGGACAAGTTTTGAGTGAGCTTGTTGAGCATATTTGGATAAGTTTTTGGTTGTTGTAGATTTGGAAGTTGAGTGGTTATTGAGAATTGGTTATGAGGTTGTTGAGGATTTGGAAAGTTGAGTGGTTTTGAGCAATTTGAGAGTTTAGTGGACTTGTTGAGCATATTTGGATAGGTTTGAGTGAACTTGTTGAGCATATTTGAGTAGGTTCTATGTGGACCTATTGAGCAGATTTGAGTAGGTTCTATGTGGATATGTTGAGCATATTTGAGTAGGTTCTATGTGGACCTATTGAGCAGATTTGAGCAGGTTCTATGTGGACCTATTGAGCAGATTTGAGTAGGTTCTGTGTGGACCTATTGAGCATATTTGAGTAGGTTATGTGTGGACCTATTGAGCATATTTGAGTAGGTTCTATGTGGACCTATTGAGCAAAATTGTACTAGACCAAATGTATTATGTTTAGTGCAAGATATTGAGTAGGTATGTGCTAGACTAATTGGACTGTGTTTAGTACAGTATTGAGACAGAGCTTTGGAGGTGATAGAGTATAGAGGATAGAGTCTCAGTGGATAGAGATCCAGCAGCCAGGACAATTGAAGATAGATTTGAGTGAGGAGTCTTCAAGTGGAGAGAGATCCACCAGTCAGTGCAGCAGAGAGACAGAGTCTTCTAGAAGATCACTAGCCAGAGCAGAAGGGGAAAGAGTTCTCCTGTGGAAGAGATCCATGAACTTGAGATTAGGGGATCAACATCTCCTTTGGACAGAGGTCCATAAACATTGTAATTGGGAAGGATTCCCATGAGATTATTTGAGAAATATTTAGAAGAAATATTTTCTCCATGGAGGTAGCCCACATTGGGTGAACCACGTTAAAATTGGTGTCTCTATTGTGTGTGATGATTTGTGCATTGCTTTGGTTATTGCTATTGATATTGCCATTGATTATATTGATTAATACTATTTGGGAAAGAAAAGTAAAAAGTGGTCTTATACTGTTCACCCTCCTCTTAGTATAAGCTTGTGTTCTTCAATTGGTATCAGAGCCGGTTCCTTCGAAAGAAGTTTAATAGCTTGAAGGAAGATCCTACAAGAACACAAATGGCAAAGAAAGGCAAGAGTAGAAGCATGAGACACAAGAAGAAAAGAACACCTATGGTCATGAAAGAAAAGGAAGATGAGTTTAATATTGTTGTGTTGGGAGGACACATGGAAATAGATTCAAGAGATGAATCAAGTAATGGAGAAATATCCAGACTGATAAAGTTTTGTACTAGATGTGGGAACACAGGTCACCATGCAGCTTATTGTCCACAAGAATGTTTTGTTTGTGGTCAACTTGGCCATGATGCAAGATATTGTAATGGGTTTAGTAGCAGTGAAGATGAAGATGATATTCTCAAAAATGAAATCCTAGAGATTGGTTCAAGAAAGGATAACAGGGACAATCAAAATAGGTATGAAGAAGAAACTCTACTTTCAGTAATAGAAGAAAAAGAAGATGCTTCAGAAAAAGAAAAAGGGAAAGCCACTCTTAAGGAGCTTATTGAATTGAAAAGAGAGAATTTAGAATTGAAGGCTCAAATACAAGAAGATGAGAAATGTAAGACAAAGCTTCTACAAGATATCTCTGACTTGAGAGATAAGGTTGAAAAAGCAAGAAGAGTTGAAGAAGGTATGATTAAATAGTCAAAGGCAAAAGAGATAGAATGTGAAAGGCTTATGATTACTCTTGAAGAACTAAAAAGGGAGAACTCAGGATTAAGGGTTCAAGCTCAAGAAGATGAGAAAGAAAAAGCAAGGTTTCTATAGGAACTCACTAACTTCAAAATCAAAGTTGAAGAGACAAGAAAAATTGAAGAAGGTATGGCCAAAAAATTAAAAATAAAATATCTAGAGTGTGAAATATTAGAGCATGAGATAGTTTCACTAAGGTTGGAAGTAAAAGGTTCTAAGGAAAAGCTACACAAGTTTGAGGAAAATTCAAAGACCTTGGAAAGGACTATCAATGCACAAAAGTCATCAGTCACCATAACAGGACTTAGTTCTAAAGAAGAACAAGGGAAATAGGAAGCAAAAAAAGGAGAGTCAAGCTCAAACACCAAAAAATAAGAAGAGTCAAAAGAAGTAAGTAAAAGAGAGAGTGAGACCTCTAAGGATAAGTTGGACAATAGAAAGTTCAACAAGGAAAGGAACAATGCACAAGTTAGGAACATATGGAACAGGAAATAGGTAGAAGAGACTAAGAGACCAATGGGGTCTAGGCAAGGTTTCTTCAATGGAAGATGTTTTTCATGTCATAGGTTTGGGCACATGGCTTCACAGTGCAGGACACATGAAAGATAAGAATATGGGAAAGGATAACTTTTCCATGGGTATTGCTACTCATGTAATGAGTTTGGTCACAAGGCAATGAATTGCAGGGTTCATGACAGAAGAGGATATGGCTTCACTAGGAGAAATCCTAAGATAGTTGCACATCCAAGGAATAATAACATTAAGTGTTATAAGTGCAATAATGATGGTCACATAGCAAGATGGTGTAGAGAAAATATTCCAGAATCAAGCATGAACAGGAATAGGAATATGAACAAGAACAAGAAGATGAACAGGAATAGAGACTCAAAAAATAATAAGAACAGGAACAAGGATGAAAACATGAATAGAAATAGGAACAAAAACATGGATGAGAACAAGAACAAGAACAGGAACATAAGTGATGATAGGAACAAGGATGATGACTTGGAAAGAAATAGTGAGAGGATTCAGAAAACTCACAAAAGAAGAGAGAAAGATAAAGACAAAGAGCAGTGCTTTTGGGGAGTAGAAATACTCCCACCCCAGAATTAACCACCTCATGTGGAGGTGGGGGAGGGGCTAAGCTAAGAGGCTCATTCTTAGCCCCGAGCCCCAAAGGTGACCCTTTGCCATTGATGTCAAAGGGGGAGAGATTTGTGTATTGGGGAGAGATTTGATATGAGGAGAGATTTGATATTTGAGAGAGCATTGAGCCAGGGGGAGCAAAGACCTAGGGGGAGTAGAAAAGAAGGTCAGGTTTCAGTAAAATGAATATGGGTTGCCATCAATGACAAAGGGGGAGATTGTTGGACATTTTGAGTCCCTAAGCTAAAAGTTGTCATTGATGTCAAAAGGACCTATGTAAGTAAGCACTATGATTTTTCTCCACAAAGAGCTTCATGAGAAGCAAAGGTTTTGATCAAAGGTTCAAGAAGGGATGCATGGCATTTGGTTCCAAAAGGAGCTTCAAGGGAAGCTTAGCAAAAGGTTTTTATGAAAACCAAGGAAGGCAAGGAAAGGTTTTATTTAAAACCATGGATGGCAGATTTGAAATGGGTTTTTCTTAAAACCCAAGTTGGCTTTTCGTTTCATCGAAAAATGTGCCCCGATGATGGAGAAATTTAATTTTAAAGGTTTAGTTTAAATTTTAATTTATTTAAAATTTTAATTTTAATTTTAAAATTAAATAAAAGAGTTTTCCCGCCATGTCCGTCGACGTCATATATTTTATCATGCAAAGGTTCGAATATTTAAAGGGGTTGATTTTATCAACCAAGTAGGTGACAAGAAATATTATCCGCATTCGATTATCCCCTCCTTCGCAATCGTCGATTCCCCCCTTTCGATTTCGTTTGCGCACTGCACGTGGAACAAGGGAGCAAGTTTCAAGGCATAGGTGGAGAGGATAGAAATATAAGTCTCAAAGGCTTAAAGCCTCCACGTGGGAGGCCTAGCCCACATGGTGGGCGGAGAGTGCGCTAAGGCACACGACGAGGAGGAACGCGGGGTCGAAACCACCCGAAGCCATTTTGCAAGGTATGCCATAATTCGATCGCCAAAATTTTTGGGTGCATGAAATATTTCGAATTTGCTAAGGTTGTGTTAAGCGTCGACTTTCACGGAGAGTATAGTGGATTTAATTTTTGCATATGGCTAAGGTTTGATATTTGATTAATGTGGGATATTTCCTAAGAAGGCTTTGTGATTATTTTTTTTAAGTGCAAAAGTGTTGAAAGGAAGGATATAAAATATTTGAGTTATTTTATGGTATAAGTGGTTTTTGGGGTGACAAGGTTATGCAATGTTTTGATTTATTTTATTTTATGGTACAAGTGGTTTTAGGAGTGATAAGGAAGTTGTGCATTAATTCTTAAGAAGGTTTTCTAATTAAAAGCCTTGGTGAATATTATTGTGAAGTGGAGTAATGTTGATTATTTTGTGATCTTCTAACCCTTGTGAGGATTGGCAAAAGAATATTGTGATTGTGGCAGATTTCCAAAGAGGCTTCTTCATCTTCATAAAAGGTATGGGCACATTCTCCTATTGATTGATTATGGTGGTTGATTATAAAATACCTTTGGAGTGAAAAGGATTGATTGTGGTTTCCTTTTCGAAAGTGATTGGTTAAATGCTTCAAGGTTTTCTGGATTGAGAGTTGTGATTAAACCTTGTTTTATAAGCATTGTTGTTGAAGCCAATTGGTTGTGCAAAGAACTTGAACTTGAGTTAGAAAAGAACATGAGTATCATTGTTATGTGAGATTTGTGGTTGAGCATTGTTGGAAACATTTTGAGTTGGTTGATACATGCTTGGACTAGGGTTTGTGAGAAAGGGTTGTTCCTTGAGGTGTTTGGTTGAGTAGAGTTGATTGAGCCTAGTCAAGTGGATGCATGTGGTTGTTCAAGTTCCATGAAACAAACTATTCTATATCTGAATTGAGTTGAGATTGAGATTTGAGAATAAAAGAAAAGAGAATAGAACATATTGAGTCTCTAACAATTCTCTTTATGCTTCTATGAGATTGATTTGAGTTGAGATTGGGATTTGAGTATAGAACATATTGAGTCTCTAACAATTCTCTTTATGCTTCTATGAGATTGATTTGAGTTGATATTGAGATTTGAGTATAGAACATATTGAGTCTCTAACAATTCTCTTTATGCTTCTATGAGATTGATTTGAGTTGAGATTGAGGATTTGAGTATAGAACATATTGAGTCTCTAACAATTCTCTTTATGCTTCTATGAGATTGAGTTGAGTTTTGAGATTGAGTATAGAATATATTGAGTCTCTAACAATTCTCTTTATGATTCTATGAGATTGGACAGTTGTGAGCTTGTTAAGAATTGAGACAAGTCTTTGAGAAGGCTTGTGGACTAATTTTGAGTAAGCTTTTGTGGAAGCTTGCTATGCATATTTGAGCAAGTCCTAGAGAGGACTTATTGAGCATATTTGGACAAGTTTTGTGTGAGCTTGTTGAGTATATTTGGACAAGTTCTGTGTGAGCTTGTTGAGCATATTTGGACAAGTTTTGAGTGAGCTTGTTGAGCATATTTGGACAAGTTCTAAGTGAGCTTGTTGAGAAGATTTGGACAAGTTTTGAGTGAGCTTGTTGAGAATATTTGGACAAGTTCTGAGTGAGCTTGTTGAGAATATTTGAGCAGGTTCTGTGTGGACCTATTGAGAAGATTTGAGCAGGTTCTGTGTGGACCTATTGAGCATATTTGAGTAGGTTCTGTGTGGACCTATTGAGCATATTTGAGTAGGTTTTGTGTGGACCTATTGAGAAGATTTGAGTAGGTTCTGTGTGGACCTATTGAGCAGATTTGAGTAGGTTCTGTGTGGACCTATTGAGCATATTTGAGTAGGTTCTGTGTGGACCTATTGAGCAGAATTGTACTAGACCAAATGTACTGTGTTTAGTGCAAGATATTGAGTAGAGTTGTGCTAGACCGACTAGACTGTGTTTAGTATAGTATTGAGACAGAGCTTTGGAGGTGATAGAGTATAGAGGACAGAGTCTCAGTGGATAGAGATCCAACAGCCAGGATAATTGAAGATAGATCTGAGTGAGGAGTCTTCAAGTGGAGAGAGATCCACCAGTCAGTGTAGTAGAGAGATAGAGTCTTCTAGAAGATCACTAGCTAGAGCAGAAGGAGAAAGAGTTCTCCTGTGGAAGAGATCCACGAACTTGAGATTAGGGGATCAACATCTCCTTTGGATAGAGGTCCATAAACATTGTAATTGGGAAGGATTCCCATGAGATTATTTGAGAAATATTTAGAAGAAATATTTTCTCTGTGGAGGTAGCCCACATTGGGTGAACCACGTTAAAATTGGTGTCTCTATTGTGTGTGATGATTTGTGCATTGCTTTGGTTATTGCTATTGATATTGCCATTGATTATATTGATTAATACTATTTGGGAAAGAAAAGTAAAAAGTGGTCTTATATTGTTCACCCCCCTCTCAATATAAGCTTGTGTTCTTCACTATAACTATGCTCACATTTTCAAGAGATTACCTCTAATAATACACGATGAAAATCATCAGTATCCTATCCCCACATATTTTTCTAATAAGTTATATGTAGCTTTTATTGGGGGCCACTCCCATTGAAATACCAAAATATTACATTTATTGCAACATATATTTTTATCACAATTTTTTATTTTTTTCTCTTAAATATATTTTTCAACTCACTCAAAGTGCTTTGTTTCTACAATTGTCTCCTTGACACCATTTGTATTAAGAGATAAAACCTCACTTAGTCAATTACCTTCTAAAATTTGAATTTTAGTGGGATGAAGATCAACATCGTAATTTGCTAATTTATTTGCTACCCAATTCATTCTCTATAAATATGATCACACTTCCAAGAGATTGCCTCTAGTAATAGATGATGAACATCAATAATAATATTATTTTTTATCTAGTCTCCACATCCATTTTTGTTAATAGCATTGATGATAATTTGTGAGTCCCCCTCAATTGAAATATATTTCCATCATTTTTCTACTATAATTTTAATCCCTGTAAGAAGTGCCCTAGCCTCTACATAGTTGTTAGTTGAAGTTCCATATAATTTTGAATAAGTGAGGAGAATTGCACCTTCACTATTTCTAAAAATACCACCTCCACTAGATTTTTCTAGATTTCCTTTAGAAGTACCATCAAAATTAATTTTGATAAACCCAATTTATGGGCATTTCCATTTTACCATAGATCAAAGTATATCCTTTGTTTTAAATCCATTATCACAAATGACTCTTCCATGTATGTTGAAATCTTGTAGATAAGTTATTAGCACATATTTTTATACAAGTGAGACTTCTCATGATGAGGACCATATTTGTAGATATTTTGCAAGAGGCAATAATAAGGTTCCAAACTTTGGGCATGGTTTTAAGATTTATTTTTAAAAATTTTGTTATACCTTTCAAGCCATAAATTTCAATAAATAATGGTAGGGCCAATCCTCCAAAGAATACATAATTCTTTAGATTTGAAATAATTAATTAAATATTCTATCAACTCTTTCATTTTTTATGGATCTACCCAATATAATTTTATATTTTATAAAAAAATAACCCCAAAATGTGAGCAAATGAACAATGAAGAAGTAAATGATTTGATGTTTGTAAATCCTTATCACACAAGGCACATTTGAGGTCCATAATATCCTCTTCTTTGTAGAGTACCTCCTATAAGAATCTTACTTTGAACTACTAACAAAAGGAATGTTGATGCCTTAGGAAGAGGTTCTAATGACCAAACATTCTTCCAAGGAAAATTTTTGGGAGAAGAAAATTTTGAATGTTCTAAATCCTAATATATTAAGTTGACCAAGTATCCACCATATTTTGATAAATTCCAAACCAACTCATCCTTTCATGTAAAAAACTCTTGAAGAATAATTTGAAGTTCATCTGCAATTTTTTTGAGTTCCTCTCCTTCAACCAAGTTACTAAAATAAATTCATGATCTAGAGTTGTTGCTCATAATAATATAGTCTTTGACCTTTGGACCTTTACATGCTAGGCATGCTTGATCCAATGGTTACGATTTTGATTCATAGATAAGAGGATAAGGCTTCAATCAAGAGCTAAACCAAAAATTTGCATAACTTCCTTCATTGACTGACCATATAATATGTTTATTTATCAATTACAAACTCTCTGATATGAAGTTCTAAATAATTTCACTGCATCAAGATAACCTATATTTTTTTTAAGTAATATTTTTCCTAATTATTTCCTTGATCTTTGAATAATGTCCATCCAAGCTTTGCTCCTAATGCCAAATTTATAAGTCTGCAATTATGCAAGCTTGCTACTCCAATATTATTTTGTTTGCAAACCATATCCCACTTACAAAGAGGAAACCTAAATTTATCCTTGCAACCTTTCCATAGAAATTCACTTTGAATTTTATCAATTTTTAATGCTATACTTGTTGGCAATATTGAAAGTGACAACATATAAATAGAGATGGATTGAAATGTAGTCTTTATGAGTTGTAACTTTCTTTCCATGTATAAGAACTTACCTTTCTAACCTACCAAGCAAGATTTCATTCTATCCAAAAAGATATCCAAAGCTCATTTTTATTTCCTTTATCAAACAAAGGAATACCCAAGTAGGTTGATGGAAATTTTTAAATTTTAAACCCTAAAATATTCAAAATAATTTGTTGTAAATCTAGGAAAAGTATTAATGATTTTTTTTAGATTTTATGGCATTTACCAACTATCCAGTAGCCTCATCACAGCATGATAATATTGATTTAAAATCCATGGCCTCAGTAACTGGGGGATGGCCCAAATGAAAAGTATCATCAACAAATTGGAAATGAGTTTCAAAGGGACCATTTTTTACAACTTGAATACCCTTGATTTTTTATTCCATTTTTTGCTTTTGAAAAGGCTCTCCCTAATTCTTCCACAAAAAATAATGAATAGATAAGGAGAAATTGAATCATTTTGATGAAGTTCACAAGATGAATTGAAGTAAACAATAGGATAACCATTGATAAAAATAGAAAATTTTACAATTGTATAAAATCATTTAGTCCACTCACACCAACTATAATCAAATTAAAAAAATTTAAGAATAGCATGTAAAAAACTCCAAGAAACCCTATCTTATTCTTTTTTCATATCTAATTTCAAAAGCATACATGGTTTTTTATGGAATGAATAGAATATATGGCCTCTTGCGCAATAATTATACCATAAAAACTTTGTTTACCATGGAAAAAGCAATCATCTTTCTCACAAATGCAACATCCTCTGATAACCCATTTTCCATAAGTTTTGAAATAATATGATAGATTATATTACAAAGGCTTATTGGATGAAAATTATTAAAATATTTTATGTCACATTTATTGGGAACCAAAGTAATAAAATTAACATTGATCTCACTTATTATAGCTTTCCTTTTCTATGCATTTTCAACCACAATTAACATATCTCTCTTCACTAAGTACAAAATATTTTGAAATAAAATTGTAGGAAATCCATTGGTGCTAGGTGTCTTGTTAGGATGGAAAGAAAAAATTGCTTCATGCAGCTTCTCCATAGACATTTTCTTCACCAGAATTTCATTTTATCCTTGAGTGATAAGTTTTCTATATGTTGGTAAAAATTTATTGAATAAATAAAACCATACAAGAAACAAAGAACCCCAAAACAATAACCCTTCCAAGGTCCAGAATAAAGAGACCCCCAAAAACATCGAGCACCCAACCAAAATATACCAAACAAACAACAACCTCAAATAGGCATATCTGCAGCAAGAAAAATTAGCATGATGACGAGAACAATTGAATGGGAGTTGATCCCATTCCCTAACATTCTAGTCTTCCTGAAACTCAGAAGCTCATTTTTCCAAGTAATCAGCCAAACCATTCCATTCCCTAGGAATATGAAAAAATGAAATAAACTCCAGATGCTAACAAATTTGAATGATCTACTGAGCCACTAATGCCAGCTATTAATGAACATTAGAAATATTATGAATATTCAAAAAATTAATAATAATTTGAGAGTTTGACTCATAGATTATCTTTTGCCATCCTAGAGCATAACATTTTTCCAAAGCAAAATTAATAACAAGGGCCTCCATATAATAGGAATTGTGCTTCCCATTATAATAGGAGAAAAAAAAAAGAGCTGCACCACTACTATCTCTCCCAACACCACCGATACCTACATACCTAGGATTCCCTCTAGAAGAGCCAACAGTATTAATCTTAAACATCCCCGAAGGATAGGATTCCATCTACCATCTCTTTGCACTTTTTTATTGAAGCCTCTCCTCCCAAATTATAAAGAAGTATGAGGACCATTATCCACTAAGCCCAAGTCCTATATCATCAAAATATCTGACTGCTCCAAAGAAATATTGATCTGACATTTAGAAAAATTAATTTCTTGGATCATACCAATTATCCTCTACCAAGTCTGATAAACAGTTAACTTTCTACCTTGAAAAATTCTTTGATTTCTTTCAAGCCAAATCTACCATATAATACATGAGGTCCCAATATTCCAAGCAACTTGAAGAAATAAATCCTTAGCAGGAGGTCTTCCTAAAATCCTCCAGAACTCAACAAGAGAAGAGGCATGAGAACAAGACTATTTTCACACCCTCCACCAAAGATGCCAAATTTCTCATGTAAGTGAAAACTGTAAGAGCAAATGCCCTAAATATTCGTCACTATTATCACAAAGGAAACAAAATTAAGGGCCCTAAAAACCTCTCTTTTGGATATTATCCTAGCTAAGACATATTTTACTAGCATCCAACCACAAAACAAATTGCATTTGGGCCAAGAAAACTTATTCCAAACCTATTTCCACCAATGAACCTCCTCATCCCAAAAATGTTGCCTATATAAAACACGATAACTAGAAGCCACTAAGAAATCCCCTCTAGGATCTGGACCACAAGACCAAACATCATCATCCTTTAAATAAGAGCACTTCCTAGTAGCCAAAATATGAACCAACTCTTCTCTATCCTAAATAGAACCACCTATCATCCAATATCTAGGATCTTTTCGCTAAACTACCTCCACATACCCAAATCTTTTGGAAACTTTATAATCCATTACCCTGTACCAACCAGTAGCCAAGAAACAATTACATAGCTCTTGAATATGAGGAAAAATAGATAAAATTGTAAGGAAACCATCCCAAGAATCATGCTAGAAAATATCCTTTGAGCCTTTGAGACAAATCCAGAATAATCCTTTCTTAAAAAGAGTAGCCTCCTTCTTAAGGGTATTCCAGATCAACGAGCCTTTACCAAATAAATTGTATGTAGCTATCTCAGATCCCTCAACCCCATTAAGGTACTTAAAGGAAATAATATTAGCCCAAGCATGGTCTTGAGAAATGCACCATATCCAATAAATCTTAGCCACCAATGCCTGGACAGAAGGAGAAGTCAAACGAAGACCCAAACCATCTTCCTATTTTGGTCTAAAAATAGTCTTCCACTTAACAAGACTCCAAATTTCTAAACCATAAAAATATTTTTAACATAGATTCAAGCTCATGAATAAAACTAGCTGGAGCAACCTGAATCATGCACCAATAAATACATGAATCTTGAACCACCAACTTAAGAAGCAGAACTTTTCTAGCAAAAGAAATCCACTTAACAGTCCAATGAGAGACTTTAGCCTAGAATTTATCAAAAATATTATTCCATATGCCCCAAGGTAGAGGAGTCGTAGAAAGAGGAATTCCCAAATAATTTAAAGGAAGAGCTCCAATATGAAACCGAATAATCTGAGCAATTCTAGCCTATATAAGAGGATTAGTATTGAAAAATAATATGGAAGATTTTCCCTCATTTATATTCTATCCCGAAGTAGCCAAATAAATATCCAAAGATCTTCTAAAATTAGTTGCTTCCCTAATAGAGGCAAGACCCATCAGAGCAGTATCATCCACAAATTGAATATGAGAATATGTAGGTAAACTATTACCCCACCTCCAACCATGAATCAACTCCTAACCGACATGCAATTTTTTAAGTCTACCCAAACCCTCAACCATAATAATAAATAAATAAGGAGACAAAGGATCCCCCTAATGGAGACCTCTCGAAGCCTGAAATAAAGTAGAAGTTTCAGCATTTATAATGATATAATAGGATGGAAACGTAATACAACTCATCACCCAACTAACCCAGTTGGAGTCAAAACCAAAATCAAAGAGAATTTTACTTAAGAAATACCATTTAACCCTATAATAAGCTTTAGCCATATCCAATTTTATAAACATAAATTTTTCAATAGAAATTCCTATAAAATGAATGGCCTCAGCAACAATAGCCACACCATCAAGGATTTATCTACCCACCACATAACCTCCCTATTCATCAAAAATAACCTTACTGAGACAAGGCTTAAGTCTCTTAGTAATCAACTTGGAGATAATTTTATACACCACATTACATAGTGTAATAGGTTTGAAAAGATCTATAAAATTGGCTCCTTCCCACTTAGGAATAAGCACCAAGAAGGTATAATTCATAGCTCTCAACATATTTTTAGTTTTGAAATACTCTTGCACAATTGACAAAAGATCCAGTTTGATAATCTCCAAGAATTATTGGAAAAATTCCACTAGGAAGCCATAAGGCCCCGGGGATTTCCCTTTTCTCATATGGAAAACAATACCCTCAAAATATTCAATTGAAATAGGTCTCATGAGCAACTCATTCATCTCAGCAATGAAAAATGAAGGAATACCATCCAAAATATTATTTTCTTCAACAATCTCCAAGGGAGAATCCTTAGAATACAAAGAGGAAAAAAAACTTACAGCCTCCCTTGAAATATCCTAAGTAGCAATAAAATGGACCCCAAGAGAAGAAATAAGAGAATAAATCACATTACCATACCTTCTAGCTTTAACTAAATTGAAAAAGAAAGCGATATTTCTATCTCCTTCCTACAACCAATCAATCTGAGCCTTTTATTTCCAATAAATTTCCTTCCTCAATTCCCACTCAGCTAACTCCTTAAGAGCATCATATTCCTCTTTAAGAGTCCTTTATGTGAGGCCATAATTCCTAATATATCTTGTAATAGCATATAACTTCTCTTAAGCAACAAAATTAACCCTAAAAATATTACCAAAACTCTACCTATTCCACTTCTTAAGCTGATATTTCACATACTAGAGACTCTTAACAAAAGAGAACATAGAAGTTCCATGAGTAGACCTACCCTGTAACCACCAAACTCTCATTAACTCATGTAGAGAAGGCTCCTGAAGCCACATTAACTAAAATTTAAAGTAGGGTTTCCTATAAAATCCCTAGTGAATGGCATTTAGTTTTATAGGCCAATGATCAAAACCTCTCCAATACAAAAATTTTGAGTTGATTTGCCAATTATTACTGATCCAGAAAGGAGAAACTAAAAACTGATCCAATATCTCAAAAATAGCCTCAATACCACATCTCCTATTGCTCCAAGTAAACATACCATTACCAAGTTTAATATCCACAAGGTTTAAGAAAATGATATTATCATTAAGTGCCAAAGATGCCTATCCAAGAGAACCCACACCACATATTTTCTCCTCCAAACTAGTGATATCATTAAAGTCTCCAACAACAATCCAAGGATAGTGAGAAGCCATTAACCACACCACCCGAAAAAAGATTCCAAATATAAATTTTCCCAACAAGATCAAAGGGAGCATAAACATTAGTTAATAAGACCACTTCACCCGACTCCTTACAAGAAGCAACCATAGAGAGAGAAAATTTATCAAAAACCCACCATATAGGAGAGAGCTTACCTCCAGCTCTACCTTGGGTACCAATACACTGACATTGACCACAAGGCCACAATTTAGAAGCAATACTAAACAAACAATCAACTGATAATTTTGACTCCTATATAAAAACAATATCAGGATTATGAAACTTAATCAACCTGTGAATAGCTTTTTTCTGAGGGATGCTATTCAACCCCCTCACATTCCAAGATAAAACAATCATTTATAAGGGGTGGAAAAGTGAGAATCAAGGGGCCTAACAAATCCTGACTCAACCAAGGACTCCCCCTCAAGTTTAATTTTCTCCACATATTTCTTCTTGTCCATCTTAGAAGACTTTTCAGGTACCCCCTTTTTAAAATTCTTTTGATACAATCCTAGAATAGAACTCACCTTAGAACCTTTTCCATGATTGAAACCCACCAAATTATCCAACAATTGATCATATACCACCACACCATCCTCTTGAACAACCATATTTTCCTCTGAAGGAATAGAAATTTGGTTCTCCTCAATAGTCTATGCTGCATAATTCACCAAAACTAGAACAATCACATTACCCAAAGACTGATCAGTATCCATCTGAGAAACAGATAGATCCCTTTACAGATTAACCCTAAAAAGCTGGTCCAAGTCATCCAAAGCATCAAATCTATTATGTAACCCATCAAATTGCCTCTCATTAATGGATCTCTTCAAACCCCTACCTTTATTATGGGACTTAACAAGAATGAAATCCTACTTATCCTGCATTGGAACTTTACCTTGAACAAACCCATTATTTTTCTTAGGAGCTTTCCCTTTATCTATCCACCTATCCTACTTAGGAGGCTGAGGCTTAGATGACAAATTCTCAGGTAATTTTAGGCATTTTTTCTTAAGGTGTCCATATGCATGATACAAACAACATCAGAACGTAAGGGTTTCATAGTCCAACTATTGAATCCAAGAAGAGGATCCAAAACAAATTTTGATAGAATCTAGTAAAGGCTTATTTAAATATATCTCAACACAAACATGGGCACAAGAAACTACATTTTTATCCATTGTTTGTTGAGAAGGACCCATCTGATTCCCTAGCAATAGCGCAATCATGTGAAGAATATCGTTTCACCAGAACTCCAAAGGTAACCAAGGGAGTTGAACCCAAACTAACACCCATGATAGAATTTCCTTCATAGGGTTAAATCCTACATGCCAAGGCTTAATGAATAAGCCAACCTGGTTATAAAAACAAGGCCCTCCTTTAAAAACTTTATGTCGATCCAACATGCAAGAGAAAACAACCATGAAAATTTATTTTCCCCCAACATGATCATCATATCTCCAACCGGGTTTCATACTTTTCGAGCCCAAGATTCCAACGAAATGAGAGGGACCCAAATTCCTAAAAATTTATAAATTAAGGCATGATTAGACAGGTATTCAAAATCCTATGCAATTGAATATTTTATACAATTTTTTCTTATGCCTCCATATATTTCCTAGAATTTGACAAAATATTTTTGAAATAATTAATTGCTTCATTCCTTATATCTTCTTCATCCTCAATATTTCTTCCATCCAAGGTTAAAATATTTTTGATATAACACAATTGGTTTTTGCTATAGCATTAATTTATTTTGTATTTCTATCTCCTTCCTTGAGCAATTTCTCTCTAGATTTTTGGAACCAATACAACTCCTTTTTCAATGCATTATGATAATTAGAAACTAATTGTTTTTCTTTCTCGTAAGAATATTGGCTCTTTCTATTAATTTCTACTATCTCTTATAAATTTTTGAGCTTGGATTCATTTTTTTTTTCTTTAAAAATGTTATGAAAATATTTGGTATTTCATATCTTCATTTTATCCTTTTAAATATTTCAACTTTTGAACAAAGATGTACATGCATGATCCTTCAAATTTTAATTCATCCATCATAACATAACCATCTAGAAAAATTAGGGTCTTGAAGCCACATAGACTGGAAGTAAAATGGATTTGGATATCTATTGTTAGGTAACTCACAAGTCAAAATAATGGGTTTGTGATCTAATCCTACTCACAATAAAATATCTAAAGATATTGAATATTTTGTAACTATTTATTGGATAATAAAAATCTATCTAGTCTTTCTACTATATGATTTTTTCCAACACGTATAATATCCCATGCATATTAAAATATGAGGGACTAACGTATTAAAGGTTATTTGAATTGACAAATAAATCAAAATATTTTATTGATTTAGACCATCCTAGAATGCCACCATTTTTTCCAAAGGAGAGAAAAATATTAAAATCACTCCAAAAATCCATATATCACAATGAATCATCATTGTATTTGATAAAAATATGCTAAGGTCCTTCCAATATCTTTCATGAGGAGTAACGATAGTTGAAGTATATATATGTATAAAACCAACTTAGATGTTTTCCTATTTTCTATAAAATAGTTCGACAACCCACTTAATTTTGGCTTCTAATAATTGTCCATCCCATTTGCATTTGTTGAATATTATTGCAATATCATCTGAAGCTTCTGTAGAAGAAACTACTAAAGAATCACCCATATTCCAAATATTTTTTAAATCATCCTTAAATTTCTTACTACTTAATTTTATTTCTTGCATTAAAATAAACTTTCGATTATAACAACCTATTAATTCCTTGATAACTCCTTATTTAGGGGTTTTATTCATACCCCTAATATTCCATCATATTATTTTCATCATCAACACTTTTTATTTTTATTAGTAGGCCTAGTGCCACTTCTTATTAACACATGTGATATTTTTATTTAGCTTCCTAGATCAATATCCTTTTGAGTTTCTTTTCCTCTTCATTTTTGCTTTGATTGCCTTCCTCTATGTTGGATTCTCAAAATCCAATATAAGGTATACCCATAGTTTTGAACTTCAATGTTTCTCATGGGTTAATAGGTCTAGGTTGTATTATTAAAATGTGTGTAGGTTAAGTCTAAATTTCTATACACGTTTATGGTCTTTGAAAATCTAAACTTTCATATTTTACTTTCAATTATTTTAATAGTCCATAGGTTAGTCCTTATATTTCTAAATAATCTACGTTCAATACGTAGTTTCATTTTCTTTGAGAACCTAAATATGGTAGGGGTACCATAATATTTTACATTTATTTGGCTCATATATCTAAAGTCCTTTTCTCTCTTAATAGTCCCTATTCAATAAAGCTCTTTGAATAAAGTCTACAATAGAAAATCTAATGGTCCACGTTCACCAATAAGGAAGGAGATCTATGGTCCACATTTATTAAGAAAAAATACCTTAATCCTGATGAAATTAATGATTCATATTCAATCCTAAGAAGTGGAAGGCATTTCATATCTACTTTGTAAGAATATTTTAATTGATTGATTATATTAACTAAACCATTTGATGTCTTTTGTCATTATCGAGCCATTCAAATGATGCCAAATAGAGAAAGTCATAAAACTCTAATGACTGGGATTATTTCAAGAAGCCGACATGGTCAGCATATAGAATAAAAAGATACAATCAAATCCTATGGCCTGCATTCACCTAAACCTAAATCAATGACAACAATTCTCTAGAAAAGAAGGTATAGCTAAAGTTATATCAATGTCTCACATCCACAATAAGGATAATCCAAAATCCTGCATGCATTTAGAATCTTGTCAATTTTTCCTATTTGTTATGATTGCCAAAATACTCTTGGTCTTATCATGTGTGCAATGTAGAAATAAATCCATAGATTGCATTTAATCCTTAAGGATATATATGGTCTAGAAGGTTAAAGTTGAAAGCCTTTTAGTGGCTAGTCATCCACAAGTTGACCAATCTATCATAATGAATCTATGGCTCACATTACTTTGATGTCAGAATATAAATGATTCACATTGAAAAATGAATAAAGATAAAATATCTTCATTATAATGGTCAGGAGATATATGGCCTACATCATTTCACTACTAGAAGATCGTGTGGTCTGTATTGACCCACCAAAACGTATGTATTAAACCTTACATAAGCACATGGTCCACATTGCTCCTTAGAAGATAAATCAATGACCTTGATTTTTTAGTTAAATATAGACAATAACTATTGTGCATATGGAATAAAATAATTAGTCTAGTATATGTTGAAAAGTCAAGAACAAATCAACAATGTGCAATCATCCAAATAATACGATATATGGTATGTATCACCTCATAATAAAAGACAAAGACTCAAAATAAAGTATACCTAGATGAATAGAAGGATCAGAGCTATGCACATTCAAATTCATCTTGACAAATTCTTTCTCTCCAAATAAGATGTCCTCCTATTTTGGAATGCAACTCTCCACTCACTCTCCAAAGTTGGGTCAAACCAAAATCCCCTAGTTTTTGAACCTGTTCATCAAGCACCAATTTTCAAAACTCTCTTCTTCTTTGAAGCAATGTGGGTACAACATCCTGATCTTAGGAAACACATTTTTGAATGGTGGATCCAACCCTTTCTAGGAAGACCAATACTTCAAATTACCAACAAGTTGTGATTCATCAAAGGCAACCTAAAAGTGTGGGAAAAAAAGGTCTTTGAAAATATATTAGAAAACAAACAAGCAATCAAAGAAAAGATCCATATAATTGAGAACCAAATTTATCAAGGAAGTCTTGATACCATAACCAAGGATGAATAAATAAAACTCCTAATAGACTATCAGAATATTCTAGCAAGATAAGAGACATTCTAGAGGTAAAAGTCTAGGGTGCAGTGGCTCAAAGAAGGAGATTCAAACACAAAGTTTTTCCATACCTCTACGCTTAGATACCGTAGCTCTAATAGAATAAAAGATATGAACAAAAGGGATGGTACCACCATATCTATTATTCAAGAGATTTAGTTGGAGGTGTTCAATCATTTCCAATCCTTCCTGTCCTCATCCCATACCAATTCCAACCTCTCTCACTAGTCCCTTATCCACCACAACCTGAACCTTATCCTCAAGAGATGAACCAGAGATTCATTCAACCCTTATCCAATGATGAGATCAAGTATGCCCTTTTTTACTTGCAGACCAAAAAAGCTCCTGGTCCTGATGGTTTCTCCCCTCGCTTCTTCTAAATCTTTTGGGGCATTGTGAAACCTGACGTTTGTGTTGGCAATTTGAGTTATTTTGTGTTGTCATTGATGTCACATGGATCACATTGAGTTTTCGTGGAAAAATCACTTCATAAATAATCATTTATGATATTTTGGAGAGCATATATAGGATTTTGTGGCACAAGAGGAATATAATATTTAATTTTTTAAATATTATATTAATGGTTTTTATTAAAACCAATGGTAAAGGTTTTTATTAAAACCAACGACAAAGGTTCTTATTAAAACCAATGGCAAGGGTTTTTTATTATAACCATTAGAAAGGACTTTTTATTAAAACCACTATGCTAAGACTTCTTCAAATTATGATGGATGAAAAGGTTTTCCAATAAAACCTAGGGGCAAAACGTTTCATGACGAAATTAAAAAGAATGAAGGAGATATCTCAATTCAAAGTTAAAAGATGAATTATTAAATTTTTATTTAATAATTATAAGGTCTAAGGTTGTATTATATTATCCACCGACGTGCAAAGGTTGGGGAGATAAATAAATATTTACCAACATCATTCGAAGGCATGGAGGTGCATATAAATAAAAGGTTAAAACCTTTGTTTATTAAATACTTGAAATAGCGCATGAGAGAGAGTTGTCGAAAGGGGAGTAGTGAAGAAATAAGGATAAATAACTTTCGATTTGAGAGCAAGGTCAAGTAAACAGTGTGGAAAAGTGATATCACAAATGAGCCTATAGCACAGTTGGTAGCACATGAACTTTGCACAAGGTAGGTTCATTGTTCGAATCCCGCCAAGGGCAAAGTGTTTTGCTAAGGAAGGCAACTTAAGTTTTTCATATTTGAGCATAGGTGAATTTGGATGTTTGGGATTAAATCCTAACATGGACTAATGCCCATGTGTTAAGCACCTCATAGCGCTAGTCGAGAGGAATAAAGTTTGATTCCCATGAAGGTGTGAAGGCGCATTGATTTTTTGCAAGGCATTGACGATTTCGAAGGTGTGAAGGCACATTGATTTTTGGCAAAGCAATTATCGATTTCAAAGGTTACAAAGGCAGAAAATTTTGTATAAAGGTATTTATCTCCAGCACATGGTAATATTTTTTATTACCAAATTTTTGGTGCATTACAATTATTTCTATGATAACTAGTGAGTCATAAGGAGTTTAGGGAAATAAATGATTGTTGTATGTGTTAATGTGCTTAGCGAGTTATAAGGTGTAGAATTAAATATTTGTTATTATTGTGTGTGATTAGGTAGATATAAGGTGTGGAAATAAATATTTATGATTGTTGTATGTGGATTTATAAGTTGTGGAATTAAAAATAAAAGCATAGGTGCTTGTTGTATGTGTTAATAAAATTAGGAAGTCATAAGGTTGAAAAGTGTTGAACTTGTTATATGTCGTAGTGCATGATTTAATTATGAAATTAAACTAGGAACTTGAGACCTAGTTAATTTATACCTTGAGTTAGAATACATGCACATGAGTTAGGGTTTGAAGTTCAAGACACATTGCTTGATTATGTGCCTTGGCTATTAAGAGGAAGTGGATGGATTAGAAAATTAATTTTATGGATAAAATTTATGCTTGAGTTCCATGATTGCTTTAGTGGAGTTCATTGAGAGTATTGCCATTATTGAGGAGGGTTTTGCTATTGCTTTGAGGAGATTATTTTTGGTTACTTGTTAAGTACATTGCCACTATTTGAGACCATTGAGGAGATCATTTGCTAGTCACTTGTGGATACATTTGTCTTTCATTTGAGGAGATCATTATTGGCTATTTGATAGCTCTTTTCTTGAGGGAGTTGTGCTTGTTTCTTGAGAGCTTATTGACATTGCATGAGGAAGATATTATTGATAACTTATTTCTATCACTTGTGAATATTGTCCTTGGTTGGTTGAAGTCCTCATTGTTATTGCTTGGAGAGGTTTCCATTTTAGAGATCATTTGTAATTCATTTGACAGTATATTTTTTAGCATTGTTGTCATCCATTTGAGAGTACATTGTTGAGCATTTTTGTCATCCATTTGAGAGATCATTTGTCATACATTGTTGAGATCATTGTGGATCATAGTTTTGTAATCATGGTGACATTGAGAGGGGGGGTGAATCAGTGTGATCTTTAAAATTTCTAATACATATAGTTTTAAATCCAGCAGCTATTTAAAACTGATAAAAGAAATATCAAATGCAGCAAGAAAGCATGACACACACAACACAGCTTATTTAACGAGGTTCACCAATGTGGCTACTCCTCAAAATGACCGCTTGGACTACCATCCAAATCCAGCCAATGCAAAGCTACAACTTTACAATATCTTTTACCAAAGACCAACTGGAAGGAGCACCAACCCCTTAGCTTTATCTGTTTCAAACAGAATGGAGCACCAACTCCTAATTTACCAAGGACCTACTGGAAAGAGGCACCAACCCCTTATGCCAAGCTGCAACTTGGAAGTCAATAAAGATAATAAAAGTGATAGAATAAAACTTTCACGTTGTTTCTTACAGTCTGTTATTTTTCTGCATTCTGCCACTTCTGTGCAAAACGCTTCGCACTGTCCGACCGCTTCTGTGTACTTCTTCGCACTCTCTGCTACAATCGGATGATCGATCACTTCTGCTATCTACGCGCTATCACTTTGCACTTAGAACTCCACCTCTACACCTTGCGCTCTTCATTCACGCAATCACGATATGCAGACTCGAACTACGACTTCGTAGTCTACTCGACACGAACTTCACTTGCGCAATCACTCTGCTCGCATTCGCACATTATCTTCCACAACACTCTCTCAAACTCGAAGTACCCCTACTTTTATAGAAGAAATTTTAGGAACAAATCCTAAACAACAGTCGACTGTAACCCTAAGAATGTCGGCTGCAAAACCCTAGAATTTGTCGGCCCAGATTCAACTTTGTCGGCCTCAACTTTTCCTAAACAACAGTCGGCTGTAACCCTAAGAATGTCGACTGCAAAACCCTAGAATTTGTCGACTGTAAACCCTAGAAATTGTCGGCTACGAACCCTAAAATCTGTCGACTGCAAAACCCTAAAATTTGTCGGCCCAAATCCAACTTCTACTGCCACCTCTGTCACCTTCCTGTAACTATTGCCGCGAAATAGAAACATGTCGCGATATCGCGACACTTTTTGTAACCATACGCCTTCTTGTCCTTGCTGTCGCGAAATCGTGACACTTTTGGCCTTTGATAGCTTTGCCACCGTTCTTGTCACGAAATCGTGACACTTCAAACTTTTGCTGACGTCATCCTCATTCTTGTCACGAAATCGTGACGCTTTCGGCTTCCAGAGGCTTTTCTTGCAACCTATCATGAAATCGTGACACTTTCAGCTTTCGCTGACGTCATCCTCATCTTTGTCACGAAATCGCGACGCTTTCGGCTTCCAGAGGCTTTTCTTGCAACCTGTCATGAAATCGTGACACTTTCAGCTTTTGCTGACGTCATCCTCATCTTTGTCGCGAAATCGCGACGCTTTTGGCTTTCGTACATTTCTTGCTTCATGCAGTAGCGAAATCGCTACAACTTTTCCACTTAACGCTTTCTCCTTGCTTATAATTTCAACATGTAGCGAAATCGCTACAACTTTTCAACTTAACGCTTTCTCCTTGCTTCAGCGATATTTCAACATGTAGCGAAATCGCTACAACTTTTCAACTTAATGCTTTCTCCTTGCTTCGGCCAACGATAAACCAACATGTAGCGAAATCGCTACAGTTTCTCGACTTAGCTTCGTGGCCTCCAACATGTCATGAAATCGTGACAGTTTGCCTTGCGCCTTCTCTCTCCTCATTTTTGTCACGAAATCATGACATTTTTGCCTTGCGCCTTCTCTCTCCTCATTTTTGTCGTGAAATCATGACATTTTTGACTGCGCCTTCTCTCTCCTCCGACTTGTCACGAAATCGCGACAGAAAACATGTCACGATATCGTGATAGTTTTCTAACTTGTCTTTTTCTTCGAATTTTAGAAACTGGGTCACTTCTATTTTCTAGGAATTGCACTTTACATAATCTGACCGTCCTTTGAACTTCTGTCTTCTGCATCTGAATGACTCCTGAACTGTCTCGTCCACTGCATCATTAGATCTAACCGCCCGTGTTGACAACAATGACAAACTTCTTGCAACACCTTGCTCAACAATCTCCCCTTTGGAATTGTTGGCAACACCTATGTACATTCCTCGTAACTCTTCTCCCCCTTTGTCAATAATACCAAAGGGCTGCCGCAGACTCCCCCGAGTCCATCCTCACAATTCTCGTGCACAATTTGTTGCATCCAACACAAATTATGATCATGAGCAAAAGAATAGTCAAATACTCAAATGCTCCCCCTGAGAAAGTGATCCCTGTAGCTAGTCACTTCTTAGGAAGTGTGACTACTCCTAATTTGCTTCGAAGGTACTCAAACACTTCCTTGGGCAAAGGTTTTGTAAAAATATCTCGCTACTTGTTCTCGTAGTTGGGACAAAATCCAATTTGACTTCTCCTTCTGCAACTTTCTCCTTCAAGAAATGATACCTTATAGCAATGTGTTTAGTCCGTGAGTGCATAACTGGATTCTTGGAGATGTTAATTGCATCGGTGTTATCACACTTAACAAATATTGGTTCACTGAAATTAATTTCAAGATCTTTCAAAGTTTGTTTCATCCACAAGACTTGTGTACAACATGTTGTTGCCGCAATATATTCTCGCCTCACCTGTAGATAAAGAAACCGACTCTTGCTTCTTACCGTGCCATGCAACCAATCTGTCCACCAAATAGAATGCACCTCCACCGGTACTTTTTCTGTCATCAACACATCCAGCCCAATCTGCATCTGAATATGATATAAGAGTGAAGTCTTTGCCTTTTGGATACCACAACCCATACTCCATGGTGCCCTTGAGATACCAAAAAATCCTTTTAACTGCCGTCACATGAGTCTCTTTGGGACTGGCCTGAAATCTAGCTACCATGCAAACCGCCTGTAGAATATCAGGTCTAGTAGTCGTTAAATATAGTAGACTTCCAATCATAGATCTGTATATGGTTTGGTCTACAGGTGGAGATTTGTCTTCTTTACTCAATTTGCAGCCTGTTGTCATGGGAGTGCTAACTGGCTTACAATCCTCCATAGTGAACCTCTTTAGCATTTCTTTCACATATTTGATTTGGGAAATGAATATGCCTTTCTCATTTTGATTAACTTGTAGCCCAAGAAAGTAAGACAGTTCACCAATCATAGACATTTCAAATTCATTCCGCATCTTATTTGCTAAGTCTTTACAAGATTCATCTTTGTTGCTGCCAAATATGATATCATCTACATAGACAACTAGAACAATGAGATGCCCACCTTCTATTTTTACATACATATTACTGTCCACTAAACCTTTCTTGAATCCCTGTTGAGAGAGATAGTTATCTAGCCTTGCATACCATGCCCGTGGTGCTTGTTTTAATCCATACAATGCTTTCTTTAATTTGTAGACAAGGTTAGGATCCTCACTAATTTGAAATCCATCCGGTTGTTCAATATAGACCTCTTCTTCGAGTTTCCCATTTAAAAAGGTAGATTTTACATCCATCTGATAAACTCTAAAGTTTTTGTGAACTGCTAAGGCCGTAAACATTCTAATTGCTTCTAATCCGGCCACCTGGAGCAAAGGTCTCTTCAAAATCAATGCCTTCGACCTGTGCATATCCTTTACAAACCAGACTTGCTTTGTTCCTAATGACCTGTCCGTCTTCATTTAATTTGTTTCGAAATATCCATTTGGTGCCGATTACATTCTTATTTGCAGGTCTAGGTACTAATTCCCAAGTTCTGTTCTTTTCAATCTGATCTAACTCTTCATTTATTGCCTTCATCCACCTATCATCTTTGCTTGCTTCATCTATGTTTTTGGGCTCAATGCTAGATAAAAGAGAGTAATTACTTATTACTTTCCTTCTTGTCCGAATACCACTTGTGGGATCTCCAATTATTTGGTCTCTTGGATGATTTTTCTGCCACTCGCTTGTTTTGAATTTCTTGTTTTCTTGCACCTCCGAGTCATCGACTAATTCATCCGAATCAAACGTAGATTTATTTTCTGTTTCATTCACCTCATCTCCTTCAACGACTTCTTCATAGATTGGGTAGTTTTCCTCAAAGTCAGCCTAATCGTTTCCCAACTTCATCGAATTTAACGTCTCGCACCGTCCACAATTTTCTTGAGTCTCTTGTTGTAGCATTTGTAAGCTTTGCTTTTTGATGAATACCCAACAAAAACACCTTCATCTCGCTCTATCTTCAAACTTCCCAAGGTTGTCATCTATTTTTCTCGATGTAGCACCTACAACCAAATATTTTGAGATGTTTTGTTGTTGCTTTTCTACCAAACCACAACTCATAAGGTGTTTTGCATTCATGAGTTCTTAACATATATCTGTTTTGGATGTATACTCGATTGTGAACCGCTTCTTTCCGTAATCTATCTCGCTATTTTATTTTCTGCCAAAGATGGTGCGTGCCATTTCCTGTATAGTTCTGTTCTTTCTTTCTACTACGCCATTCTCTCGTGGAGTTCTAGCCGCTGAATATTGTCTCCCGATACCATGTTTTTCACAGTATTCTATAAATTCATTCGAAATGAATTCTCCTCCTCTGTCTGATCGTAAGCATTTGACCCTTTTTCCTGTTTCATTCTCAACTAGCTGTTTGAAGGATCTGAACATTTCAAAAGCTTCTGTTTTATCTTTTAGGAAAAATATCCATGTCATTCTGGAATAATCATCGATACACAACATAAAGTATTTGTCGTCGTTTATGCTTTGAGTTCTCATGGGTCCACATAAGTCTGTATGAATAAGTTCCAAGGGCCTGCTAGTGTGGTATTCTTTTGTTTTAAATGAGACTCTGGTTTGCTTTCCCTTCTGAAATGAAGCACAAACATTGTTTGAAGGTTTTTTAATGGTTGGAATATCTCTCACTACTTGTTTCGAGCTGATTTTCACCAAATTATCAAAACTTATGTGTCCAAGCCTCTTGTGCCACAACCATTTCTCTTCTTCTTGTCCAATGAAACACGTACCTTCTGAAGTTTCTGAGAGTGTGTACAAATTTCTAGACGTCCTTGAACCAGTTGCTATCAATTTCCCACTGTTTATTTTTCTCGACTTCACAACCCTGCTTTTTGAAGACTACTTCATGTCCTTTATCACAGATTTGATCGACACTTAATAGGTTGTGTTTCAAACCATCCACAAATAAAACTTCTTCTGACTTGATTTTCCCTTCACTAATTTTGACAGATCCTTTTCCTATTATTTTGGCTCCATCATTATTTCCAAACTTCACAGAGCCACCCTCATATTTCTGTAGTTTTTCAAATTTTTGTTTATCACCTGTCATATGACTTGAGCAACCACCGTCAAGAATCCACGGTACACATTTATTCTCGAGCCCCGAAAGTCGTCTCGTACTATTAAAGATTCCTTTTCTTCCCCGAAGTTGTTCTTTCTATTTCCATTCTGTTTTGACTATGGTATTGGGCTCTAGCTTGGATTTCCCCTTTTCATAATCTTGCACATATCTTTCAGAAATAATTCTATTCTGTTTTGCCCTATATGGTTGAGTTCTTCTTTTCTGAGATTGATTTGAAACAGAAGTACTATGACAGCTTTCTAGCAATGTGCCCAAAGTTGTGACAATTAAAGCATTCTACCGCATAACTCATTAGAGGAGCAAAAGTATTTCTACTAGTGAAACTTCTTGGACCTACATTATACTTGCAATCAGCAATTTTATGCCCATAACCATTACATTTGAAACAGAAACCATAAAAGTAATGATTGAACCCGAAAGATGGTCTTTGCCAAGTTGTTGCAGGAGCCTTAGATCTTCCTTTCTTTTGATGTGTGACCTTGGTAAAGCCATCATTGTCGGCTCCTATTTCAGGACTGGCATTACTGCTTTCTTTTGCCTGATTTGTTTTTCTTTCAACAGCCTGTTTCTTGTCTTTACTCTTTTCACATTCAACATTGCTTGCCTTTGGTCCGTTTGATGATTCTCCTTCAATAAAGCCCAGACCGAATTTGATGCCTGCGGGTCTTTGATCACTTAGGATTTTATCCAGCTTCATTGAGCTTTCTTCACGTTTGAAATGGCAACTAATTTTTTGATCCAGCTCTTGTATCTGTATTCGAAGACCAAAATTTTCTTCTTCTAATTTGCAGCAATAATCTATCTTCGTGGTTACCTGAATTTCCAGATCTTCGAACATTTTCTTGTATTCTTCTGTCTGTATTTTTAAACTGGTTATAATGTCATTTGCATCCTCAAGCTTTCTTAAAAGTTTTTTATTCTTTCTCTTCTCATATTTCCATTCTTCAAGAGCAGAAACCAGCTCACCTTCTAAATCAACTTCAGCCTCAGCTTTTTCAATAGATACTTTAGGGTTCATACCTTCTCTCTTTTCTGGGTTTTCTACCTCTTCTGATTTTTCTACTTCAAACGCCATAAAGAGAGCTTCACTGCTCCTTCTTCGTAGTCTTCACTAGAGCTGTCCTCTCGAAGAATCTCGCATTTCGGGAGATAAAACTTTTCTTTTTGAAATTGCCTTTTCTCGAAGTTTGTCTTCTTCCTCCATTCACTTCTTTCTTGATGCGGAGTTTCTTCACCTTTGTTCTTGTCATTGAGAGGACATTTGGTAGCAAAGTGTCCAATGCCTCCACAATTGAAACATTTAAAAGGTAGCTTTCCTTTGTATTTTCCTTTTCCTTTTCTCAGCTTTCTGACAAAATTTGCTTCCATTTCATCTGAAACATCCTCTTCTTCAGACTCTTGTTTTGTGTCTTTGCCTTTTAGTACTTTGAAGGCCGCTTCTCTATCTCGTGGGATTAGATCTTCCTATTCTCATTTCAAAAGCAATCAAAGAACCATGCATCTCATCCATACTAAAATGATTTAGATCTTTAGCTTCTTCTATGGCTGAGACTTTCGAATCAAACCTTGGAGGGAGAGATCTTAATACCTTTTTCACAATCGTAGCATCATCCATATCTTCACCGAGACCTCTGATCGAATTTGTGATTCCGTTGACTCTTAGCATGAAAGCCTCTATGTTCTCATCATTGTCCATCTTTAAGGATTCGAATTGAGCTCGGTGTGTTTGAAGCTTGGCCTCCTTGATCCTATCGTCTCCTTCATGAATGTTCTCTAGTTTATCCCATACATCTTTTGCGGATTCACAGTTTATGATTTTGACTAGCTCACTGTCCACTAATCCACACATGATGGCATTTTTTGCTTTCGAATCATTTTCAAATGCCTTCTTACCGGTAGTGTCTGTTGGAGCAAGTGGCGGGAGCTTTGTAACCATTTACTATCGCACCCCAGATGTCAAAACCCAACGCACGGAGATAAGTCTGCATTCTTATTTTCCAAAAAGCATAGTTAGTTCCATCAAACAATGGTGCTTTGTTTGAGGAGAAACCTTCACCACTTGCCATTGCGTCACTTCCAAGATCACCTTAGCTGATTGAGCCTGTTCAGAACCTGGCTCTGATACCAATTGTTGTAATCACAGTGACACCGAGAGGGGGTGAATCAGTGTGATCTTTAAAATTTCTAATACATATAGTTTTAAATCCAAGTAGCTATTTAAAACTGATAAAAGAAATATCAAATGCAGCAAGAAAGCATGACACACACAACACAGTTATTTAACGAGGTTCACCAATGTGGCTACTCCTCAAAACGACTGCTTGGACTACCATCCAAATCCAGCCAATGCAAAGCTACAACTTTACAATATCTTTTACCAACACCAACTGGAAGGAGCACCAACCCCTTAGCTTTATCTGTTTCAAATAGAATGGAGCACCAACTCCTAATTTACCAACACCTACTGGAAAGAGGCACCAACCCCTTATGCCAAGCTGCAACTTGGAAGTCAATAAAGATAATAAAAGTGACAGAATAAAACTTTCATGTTGTTTCTTATAGTCTGCTATTTTTTTGCATTCTGCTACTTCTATGCAAAATGCTTCGCACTGTCCGACCGCTTCTGTGTACTTCTTCGCACTCTCTGCTACAATCGGATGATCGATCACTTCTACTGTCTGCGCTATCACTTTGCACTTAGAACTCCACCTCTACACCTTGCGCTCTTCATTCACGCAATCACGATATGCAGACTCGAACTACGACTTCGCAGTCTGCTCGACACGAACTTCACTTGCGCAATCACTCTGCTCGCATTCGCACATTATCTTCCACAGCGCTCTCTCAAACTCGAAGTACCCCTACTTTTATAGAAGAAATTTTAGGAACAAATCCTAAACAACAGTCGACTGTAACCCTAAGAATGTCGGCTGCAAAACCCTAGAATTTGTCGACTGCAAACCCTAGAAATTGTCGGCTACGAACCCTAAAATCTGTCGGTTGCAAAACCCTAAAATCTTTCGGCCCAAATCCAACTTCTATTGCCACCTCTGTCACCTTCCTGTAACTATTGCCGTGAAATAGAAACATGTCACGATATCGTGACACTTTTTGTAACCATACGCCTTCTTGTCCTTGCTGTCGTGAAATCGTGACACTTTTGGCCTTTGATAGCTTTGCCACCGTTCTTGTCATGAAATCGTGACACTTCAAACTTTTGCTGACGTCATCCTCATTCTTGTCACGAAATCATGACGCTTTCGGCTTCCAACGGCTTTTCTTGCAACCTGTCGTGAAATCGCGACACTTTCAGCTTTCGCTGACGTCATCCTCATCTTTGTCATGAAATCACGATGCTTTCAGCTTCCAGAGGCTTTTCTTGCAACTTATCATGAAATCGTGACACTTTCAGCTTTTGCTGACGTCATCCTCATCTTTGTCGTGAAATCACGACGCTTTCGGCTTCCATACATTTCTTGCTTCATGCAGTAGCGAAATCTCAACATGTAGCAAAATCGCTACAACTTTTCCACTTAACGCTTTCTCCTTGCTTCGGCCAACGATATTTCAACATGTAGCGAAATCGCTACAACTTTTCAACTTAACGCTTTCTCCTTGCTTCGGCCAACGATATTTCAACATGTAGCGAAATCGCTACAACTTTTCAACTTAACGCTTTCTCCTTGCTTCAGCCAAACCAACATGTAGCGAAATCGCTACAGTTTCTTGACTTAGCTTCTTGGCCTCCAACATGTCGTGAAATCGTGACAGTTTGCCTTGCGCCTTCTCTCTCCTCATTTTTGTCGTGAAATCATGACATTTTTGGCTGCGCCTTCTCTCTCCTCATTTTTGTCACGAAATCGTGACATTTTCGACTGCGCCTTCTCTCTCCTCCGACTTGTCACGAAATCACGACAGAAAACATGTCGCGATATCGCGACGCTTTTCTAACTTGTCTTTTTCTTCGAATTTTAGAAACTGGGTCACTTCCGTTTTCCAGGAATTGCACTTTACATAATCTGACCGTCCTTTGAACTTCGTCTTCCCGCATCCGAATGACTCCCGAACCTGTCTCGTCCACTGCATCATTAGATCTAACTGCCTGTGTTGACAACAATGACAAACTTCTTGCAACACCTTGCTCAACACATAGTTGTCATCCATTTGAGATATCATTTGTCATACATTGTTGAGATCATTGTGGATCATTGTTGTCATCCATTGAAGAGTACATTTTCCATTCATTGTCGAGCACATGGTTGAGTACTGTCATCATTCATTTGTTATCCATTGTTGAGTTCATCATTGAGCCTTGCCTTAATTTATTTGTGGTTAATATTTGAGATAGATTTTATGCATGATTGGTTGAGCCTTTGGGAAACCTTTTGGGATAGAATTTTTGGATAAATTTGAGACAACTTTTATGCATAATTGGTTGAGCCTTTGGGAAGGCTTTTGAGACATAATTTCTGGATAGGTTTGAGATAAATTTTTTGCATGATTGTTTGAGCCTTTATGAAGGCTTTGAGAACATATTTGGAACAACATTTGAGCAATATTTTTTGGGCCTTCTGAGAAGGCATTGAGGTAGATTTATGAGTAGTAAAAGAGACAGGACAAAAACAAAAAACACATCAACACCAATTTCTTATCTAAGCAGATCAGTGGATAACCTAGTTGAGTAGATCAGTAGAGAGCCTAGCTGAGCAGATAAATGGATAGCCTAGTTGAGAAGATCAATGGATAGCCTAGCTGAGCAAATCAGTGGAGAGTCTAGCTGAGCAGATCAATAGAGCCAACCTGATCAGATTAGGACAACCTAGATTTGAGCAGATCAAAGTAATCATTTGTATTAGGATAAGGATCCCTATTTCTTTATGAAATATTATAAGAAAATTATCTTATGGACTACCCCACATTGGGGGAACCATGTTAAATCTTATGTCTCAATTGTGTATGGTGATTTGTGCACTTGCTTACTATTTCTATCTATGTTATTAATGCACACTGCTATATTTGGTTATTGCAATTGAGGACACTAATTGATATTGATTTGTAAATAAAGTAAAAAGTGGGCTTTATACTCTTCACCCTCCCCTCTAAGTATAAGCTTGTGTTCTTCAATTGGTATCATAGCAGGTTCCTTCAAAAATACTAACTTGAGGGTAGATTCTACAAGAACATAGATGGCTTCACATAATGGATCATATACAAGTAAGGCTACATTGTTTGACGGTAACAATTATGCTTTTTGGAGCATGAGAATGAAGAACTACTTGATATCATAGGGATATGAGGTATGGCAGATGGTTGCAAAAGAGTATAAGGTTGAAGGTGATCCCGAGATAGATAATACTATTAGGAAATTAGTTGAGATCAATGAAAATGCAATGAATTGTATTTCGAGTGGGCTACATGAGATAGCTTTTGCAAATTTCATTGTATTTAATTCAACTAATGAAATTTGAACCAAGTTGGAGAATACCTATGAAGGAGATTCAAGGTAAAGTTGGCAAAACTACAAACTCATAGAAAAATATTCTAAGAATTGAAAATGAAAGATTCTGAAGATATTATAAAGTTCTTGCTTTGATTTGATGAGATTTCTAACACCATGAGAGGTCTAGGATTTGAGATGAAAGAATTAGATGTTACTCAAAAGGTTTTGAGATCACTTCCCATGAAGTATGATGCAAAGGTTTCAACGATAGAAGAAATAATGAATATCGATAAGCTAACAATGGAAGAACTACAAGGAACTCTCACAACTTATGAGATGAGGATAGATACGCATCAATGCACCAAAGAAAGAATTTGCATTAAAATATTTAGAGAAAAATAAGGGGAAAGATCTAGAGACATATATATTTTTAGATAATTATGAGGAAGCTAACTTCATCAAAAAGAAAAAGGACTCAAGGAATTACAAGGATATGAAGAAAGTCAAATGCTACAAGTGTGGTGATTATGGTCACTATGCAAACAAGTGTCCACATGAAGAAAATAGTGATGATAAAAAATAGGGTCATAGAAGAAAATAAGAAGGAAAGCAAAAACATGACAAAGATGATAGGTACAAGCAAAGCAAGGATGAGAAGAAGAAAAGTTTTTGTAAGACAAATAAAACTTTCTACATTGAAGAAGCAAATGATAGCTCATATCACAATGATAGAGAAAAGTCAGATGATGAAAAGGAAGAACGTCTATTCTTAGGAATAGAAGGTGAAAGAGAACAATGCTTTGTGTGTGGTCAATGAGATCACAGATCAGGATATTGCAATGGGTGAAGAACACAAGCTTATACTGAGAGGGGGGGTGAATAGTATAAGACCTATTTTTACTTTCTCTATTTAACTTCAACTTCGCAAAGCAATGAACCAATAGCAATATCAAAGCAATGCATAAAGCAACACATAATGAGACACCAATTTTAACGTGGTTCACCCAACATGGGCTACATCCACAAAACTTTTCTCTAAAAAGCTTTCTCAAAGTTCTTTGGGAATCCTTCCCAATTACAATGTTTATGAGCCTCAGCAAAAAGGAGAAACATTCCCCTACTCAAGTATTTATGAGCCTCTTCCCAAAGGATAATCCTTCCCCTCCTCATGAATTTATGAGCCTCATGCCCAAAGGATAATCCTTCCCCTCCTCACAAATTTATGAGCCTCCTTCCCAAAGGAGAATCCTTCCCCTTAGCTCTGGAAATGATACTTCATAATATCACCTACCTCTTATTCTGGTAGCACGTGGAACTCCTTTCCATAGAAGACCTCCTACCCTCAATGATCAACCTCAAGAGACCTCTGTCCTCACTGATCACCTCCACAACAACTCATCAAACTGTACTAAACACAGTCAGTCGGTCCAGCACAATTCTTCCTCACTCTGTCAGATCTGTCCCAAGATCAACTCATAAAGCTTGAATAAATCAATCTCTCTTGCACACAAGCCTTCTCAAAGACTTGTCAAAATTTTCCTCAGGTTCTTCTCAAAGAACCACTTCAACTCTTTCCTCAAGTCCTCTGCTAGGACCTATCCAAATCAGCTCACAAGTCCTCCCTAGAACTAGTCCAAATCAGCTCACAAGTCCTCACTAGAACCTGTCCAAATCATCTCACAAGTCCTCACTAGAACCTATCCAAATCAGCTCACAAGTCCTCACTAGAACCTGTCCAAATCAGCTCACAAGTCCTCACTAGAACCTATCCAAATCAGCTCACAAGTCTTCACTAGAACCTATCCAAATCAGCTCACAAGTTCATCAAGAAAAACTTGCTTAGCATGAACCCACAAAGAGAATTGTTAAAGACCCAATGTGATTCATCAACCTCATAGAAGCATAAAGAGAATTGTTAGAGACTCAATATGTTCTATACTTAACTCCCAATCTCAATCTCAAATCTCATAGAAACATAAAGAGAATTGTTAGAGACTAAATATGTTCTATACTTAACTCCTAATCTCAATATCAATCTCAAAATAATAAGATAGATGTAGTATGCTTTTCTCAAGAACATGAAACACAACCCAACAATTGCCAACCATGCAATATCTCATATAACAATGATACTCATGTTCTTTCCACAACCAATATCTTTTCTCAACCAATTAGGGCTTTAACAACAATGCTTATAGACAAAGTTTAACCAACATCATTCAACTCAACATTAACCTTGAAGCATTCAAAAAATCACTACATGAAAAGGAAACTAGTAGACATCCTTTTCCCTCCAAATATATTTGAACAAAACAGCCACCAACATAAATCACCAATGCAAATAATAACTTGCTCAAATCAATCTCAATGGAGTAAGCCCAAATCATGTATCAAGTAAAGAATTAACTTGATCAAAACAACCTCTATGGAAGCAACTCAACCATCAATCTCAAAACAGCCAACTAAGGGTTTCACCAACTCAAAGCAAGTAGCAAGACTTACTAACATAAACCCTAGTGCAAAAATGCTTCCTCTTCCTCAACCAGAATTATGCATTCACCCAAAAAACTCATCAATGATTTTAATGCATAAACAATCTTCAATATCCAGAAAATGGGATTTGCACCAACAAGAATACCTAGTAGACAACCTTTTCACTCTAAACTCAATTTTAGAAAATACACCATCAACAATATACATGGAAGAAGTTTCCCATACCTTTGTTTGAGGAAGAAGAGAATAGTTCTTCAACCTGTTACCAACACCACCCTCAACTTTGCCACCAAGTTAGGGTTAGATCATAAAAGTAACCACAAAAATATTTATTCCATAAAACACCTTATGACTCCAATCCTTAGAAGTCAACTACCAAAAATATAAAGCATACAAACAATATATCCTTTTACACCTTATTTCTCCAAATTAATTAAACCATGCTCAAGGAATAATAGCTTCTAAGCAAATCTCACTCAACAATCAAGCCAAAAATCTCAACCACACACTATCAACCTTATATCTCCAAAGAAGCATTTAACCTTAAAAACAATTTTAAATAAATCTGCCCAACCACTTCTTCTTTAACAAAAATGTAGATTTTATTTAAAAAACCTTACCAAAAAAATGCTTCCAAAAATCGTGGGTCAATAGTGCCTCCAAAAAAATCGGAGTGCAAAAACTCTTCTCACACTCCATGGTGGGAGTCGAACGCTTGACCTCCCTTCAAGCACCTTCACAGAATAGTCATTGCCACTAGGCCAATGACGCTACCTTGAAGGCTAGAAAGAGTCTCCTTCTCCTTAACATTTTGGCGGTGGATAAACGTGGTGAAAAAATGATAGTCGTAGCTTTTACTTCCCAACCTTTGTGCAATTTGCATTTCTTTAACTCAATTGCTTTGGACCATAGGTTATGGCTTATATAGCCAAACTTCCATGCTATGCACGACATCGGTGGGAGGATAATTCAAACTTTTTGAATTAAAATTATTTTGGCGCCTTCAAAACAACTTTAGGGTTTATGAAACCCTTTTCATTATTTAAAAAATAATCAAAGGTATTTTAGACCTTAGACCTTAGGTGGAGAACCCATTAAATTATTAAAATAATTTAATCACTAAATCAAATAATTAATTAATTAAAAAAAACCTTTAAAAGGTTTTATTTACTAAGTTATTTAATTAATAAGTGTCTCCAGCCTTTGCATTAAGCTGAAAGTGGTTTTGAGAAAAACCCTTAACGCATCCACCTGGTTTTAATAAAAACCCTTAAACCTGCCATGGTTTTGATAAAAACCTTTTCATCTGCCACATGGAATCTCTCCGAAATCTTCTATAAAATATTCTTTGGAATCTTCAACCTTTGAAGCCAATAAATCCTCTTGAAATTAATGCCAGTTCCTTTTGACATCAATGACAACTCATAGACAAGAAGCTAGGATCTCAAACCCAAAATTGCCAACAATCTCCCCCTTTGTCATTGATGGCAAACCATGCTTCTCAACAACACTGAAACTCAAAACTGTTGTATAGAAATCAGCTCCCCCTGACTTGAGGCTCTCCCCCTTACTCATATATCTCCCCCTTTGTTATCAATGGCAAAGGGACACCTTTGGGTCTTGGGACTAAGAATGAGCCTCTTAGATTAGTCCCTCCCCCACCTCCTGTTTATGTGATTAATTCTGGGGTGGGAGTAAAACTCCCATTAGGCACTGATCTTCATAAGTGTCTATAGCTGCCTTACCATGTCTTCTCTCGTTCTCCTTGTCCATATTCCTATTTTTGTTCATGTCACTGTTGTTGTTCTTGTTATCATTCCTATTCTTATCCATGTCTTGATTCTTGTGCCTGTTCATACCCATGTTCCTATTCTTGTACCTTGGAATTTTAGCTCTACACTATCTAGCTATGTGACCTTCATTATTGCACTTATAACAACTAACAATGTTATTTCTTTGAGGCATACCTGATCTTTGACTCCATCTGTTATGACCAACCCTATTCCTGTTATTAGCCTTGCAATAAAAATCCTTGTGCCCAAACTATTTACAATAGTAGCAATACCCTTGAAATAAATTACCACCTCTGAATCTGTCATTTACCTTCCTCACTTGAGTCATGCAATGTGAAGCCATGTGACCAAACTTGTGACAAGCAAAACATCTGCCATTAAAATTTCCTTGATTTGACCTCTTAGGTCTTGTAAACTTTCTCCCATTTTTCTGATTCCTATTTTCTGATTCTATGCATCTATCACTCAAGGACTCTTTTTCTAAAGTACTTTCCTCATCAGAACTCTCTTCCTTTCAGAATCTCTTACTAGATTCCCCAACCTGTTCCATGTGTTTCTTACCAAAACTAAGACCTGTTTTATCTATTGTCCTTCTTTGATCTTTGATGATTGAATTTACCTTTTTGGTGCTATCTTCAAACCTATAAAGCTTCTCCTTGTACTCTTTAGTTTCCTCTTTCAAGGAAGTCACTTTCTGTTCCAACTCTCTACACTCAATAACCTTAGACTCTAACTTATCCTTAAGTTTTTGTGTCTTAGCTATAGAGAAGTCAAGACTTTCTATAAGCTCATCTCTCTCAATACAACATTCATCCAATTTATCATTGAGTCTAGCATTCTTCTTTATTTCCTTTTTCAAAGCACTAAGAGCACTAACAAGTTCAGCTTCAAGATCTACTTCACCATCCTCTATAACTTCCTCTATTTATTTGCCTTTTGAAACATCAATGATTTTTTAAGATTTCTTATCACTAGAGGTGCTACCCTTTTCTAAAGCCATACAAATATCTTCCTCACAATTTTCCGAAGCATCCTCATATATAGTGTAACTAGAAATCAATCCATCATTTGCGCAATCATCCTCAAGATGTCCAAAATTTCCACATCTAAAACATTTCATAAGGACAAATCTATGTTTCTTTTCTTATCCTTTTTCTGTTAGGAACAATATCTCATTTCCAACATCACTTGAAGAACTTTCACTATCACTACTAGAACACTTACTTGCATTGTCTAGGTAGAAACTTTTCTTGTGTTTGTGAGAGTACCTCTTTCCTTGATTGTTTTGCTCATCTTTATTCTTCCTTTGATGCCTATGTCTTTCAGAATCCTTGCTCTTATAATCTTGTTTATCTTCATCACTTTCATCCTTGGCAACAGTATAGTTAGTAGCATAATGACCAAACTTTCCACAATTGAAACACTTGACATATTTCATACCTTTGTGCTTTCTTGAGAACTTGCCCTTATTTTTGTAATATGTCTCTTCATCACTAGAAGACTCATCACTATCTTGAAGGTCTTTACCCTTGGATTTCTTGGTAGCCTTGAAAGTTGCCTCCTTCTTAACATCAACCTTCACTTGAGTTCTCAACTCAAATGTTGCAAGTATACTATGAAGCTCATCCTTTTTCAACTTATCCAAATCCTTAGCTTCCTCAATAGCAGAAATATTTTCACTAAATCTATTTGGAAGAGACCTCAAAATATTATCACAAATATCATTTTCAGCAAGCTCAAGACCTAGTTCCTTCATAGAGTTAACAATATCATCCATACGAAGCATATAGTCACTAATATTTTCTTCATAATTCATCTTGAGTTGTTCAAACATACCTTTGAAGTGTATCAACTTGGCCTTTTGGACATTTGCATCACCTGTATGAACCACCTTCAATTGTTTCCACATTTCACTAGTTGTCTTGCAGTGAATCACCTTGGTAAGATCTCGCTTTCTGTAGACCCTTTAGGATTGCATTCATTGCCTTTGAATTGCTATGATGTAGGATCCTCTCTTCCTTAGTAGAAGGACCATGCTCAGGAATGGTATACTCATCCTCAATCACTTCCCAAACTTCATTTCCAAGAGCCATAATATGAACCTTCATCCTAGCACTCCAAAGCCCAAAATCTACCCCATCAAGAATAGGTGCTGCATTACCACTTGTAGATTCCATTGTGTTCTTTACAATATTTTTCTTCAAGCTGTTAAACTTTTCGAAGGAACCCGCTCTGATAGAAATTGAAGAACACAAGCTTATACTGAGAGGGGGGGGTGAACAGTATAAGACCTCTTTTTACTTTCTCTATTTAACTTCAACTTCGCAAAGCAATGAACCAATAGCAATATCAACGCAATGCATAAAGCAAAACACAATGAGACACCAATTTTAATGTGGTTCACCCAACATGGGCTACATCCACAAAACTTTTCTCTAAAAAGCTTTCTCAAAGTTCTTTGGGAATCCTTCCCAATTACCATGTTTTTGAGCCTCATCCCAAAGGAGAAACCTTCTCCTACTCAAGTATTTATGAGCCTCTGCCCAAAGGATAATCCTTCCTCTCCTCACAAATTTATGAGCCTCCTGCCCAAAGGAGAATCCTTCCCCTCCTCATGAATTTATGAGCCTCCTGCCCAAAGGAGAATCCTTCCCCTTAACTCTGGAAATGATACTTTAGAATATCACTTGCCTCTTATTCTACTAGCATGTGGAACTCCTTTCCACAGAAGACCTCATGTCCTCAATTCTCAGCCTCAAGAGACCTCTATCCTCACTGATCACCTCCACTGCAACTCATCAACCTATACTAAACATAGTCAGTCGGTCCAGCACAAGTCTTCCTCACTCTATTAGATATGTCCCAAGATCATCTCATAAAGCTTGAACAAATCAATCTCTGATGCACACATGACTTCTCAAAGACTTGTCAAAACTATCCTCAAGTTCTTCTCAAAGAACCACTTCAATTTTGTCCTCAAGTCCTCTGCTAGGACTTGTCCAAATCATCTCACAAGTCCTCCCTAGAACTTGTCCAAATTAGCTCACAAGTCCTCACTAGAACCTATCCAAATCAGCTCACAAGTCCTCACTAGAACCTGTCCAAATCAGCTCACAAGTCTTCACTAGAACCTGTCCAAATCAGCTCACAAGTTCATCAAGAAAAACTTGCTTAGCATGAACCCACAAAGAGAATTGTTAGAGACCCAATGTGATTCATCAACCTCATAGAAGCATAAAGAGAATTGTTAGAGACTCAATATGTTCTATACTTAACTCGCAATCTCAATCTCAAATCTCATAGAAACATAAAGAGAATTGTTAGAGACTCAATATGTTCTATACTTAACTCCTAATCTCAATCTCAACTCAATCTCAATCTCAAAATAATAAGATAGATGTAGTATGCTTTTCTCAATAACATGAAACACAGCCCAACAATTGCCAACCATGCAATATCTCATATAACAATGATACTCATGTTCTTTCCACAACCAATATCTTTTCTCAACCAATTAGGGCTTTAACAACAATGCTTATAGACAAGGTTTAACCAACATCATTCAACTCAAAATTAACCTTGAAGCATTCAACCATTCACTACATGAAAAGGAAACTAGTAGACATCCTTTTCCCTCCAAAGATATTTGAAAAAAACAACCACCAACATAAATCACCAATGCAAAGAATAACTTGCTCAAATCAATCTCTATGGAGTAAGCCCAAATCATGTATCAAGTAAAGCATTAACTTGATCAAAACAACCTCTATGGAAGCAACTCAACCATCAATCTCAAAACAACCAACTAAGGGTTTCACCAACTCAAAGCAAGTAGAAGACTTACTAACATAAACCCTAGTGCAAAAATGCTTCCTCTTCCTCAACCAAAATTATGCATTCACCCAAAAAACTCATCAATGATTTTAATGCATAAACAATCTTCAATATCCATAAAATGGGATTTGCACCAACAAGAACACCTACTAGACAACCTTTTCACTCCAAACTCAATTTCAGAAAATACACCATCAACAATATCCATGGAAGAAGTTGCCCATACCTTTGTTTGAGGAAGAAGAGAATAGTTCTTCAACCTGTTACCAACACCATCCTCAACTTTGCCACCAAGTTAGGGTTAAATCATAAAAGTAACCACAAAAATATTTTTTCCATAAAACACCTTATGACTCCAATCCTTAGAAGTCAACTACCAAAAATATAAAGCATACAAACAATATATCCTTTTACACCTTATTTCTCCAAATTAATTAAACCATGCTCAAGGAATAATAGCTTCTAAGCAAATCTCACTCAACAATCAAGCCAAAAATCTCAACCACACTATCAACCTTATATCTCCAAAGAAGCATTTAACCTTAAAAACAATTTTAAATAAATCTGCCAAACCACTTCTTCTTTAACAAAATGCATTTTTTATTTAAAAAACCTTACCAAAAAAATGCTTCCAAAAATCGCAGGTCAACAGTGCCTCCAAAAAAATTGGAGCACAAAAACTCTTCTCACACTCCACGGCGGGAGTCGAATGCTTGACCTCCCTTCAAGCGCCTTCGCAGAACAGTCATTGCCACTAGGCCAATGGCGCTAGCTTGAAGGCTAGCAAGAGTCTCCTTCTCCTTAACCCTTTGGCGACGGATAAACATGGCAAAAAAATGATAGTCGTAGCTTTTACTTCCCAACATTTGCGCAATTTGCATTTCTTTAACTCCATTGCTTTGGACTATAGGTTATGGCTTATATAGCCAAAATTCCATGCTATGCACGACGTCGACGGGAGGATAATTCAAACTTTTCGAATTAAAATTATTTTGACCCCTTCAAAACAACTTTAGGGTTTATGAAACCCTTTTGATTATTTAAAAAATAATCAAAGGTCTTTTAGACCTTAGACCTTAGGTGGAGAACCCATTAAATTACTAAAATAATTTAATCACTAAATCAAATAAATAAATAATTAAAAAAAAACCTTAAAAAGGTTTTATTAATTAAGTTATTTAATTAATAATGTCTCCAGCATTTGTATTAAGCTGAGAGTGGTTTTGGGAAAAACCCTTAATGCATGCATCTGGTTTTAATAAAAACCCTTAAACCTGCCATGGTTTTGATAAAAACCTTTTCATCTGCCACATGGAATCTCTCCGAAATCTTCTAGAAAATATTCTTTGGAATCTTCAACCTTTGAAGCCAATAATATTCTTTACATTAATGCGAGTTCCTTTTGACATCAATGACAACTCATAGACAAGAAGCTAGGATCTCAAACCCAAAATTACCAACAATCTCCCCCTTTGTCATTGATGGCAAACCATGCTTCTCAACAACACTGAAACTCAAAACTGTTGTATAGAAATCAGCTCCCCTTGACTTGAGGCGCTCCCCCTTACTCATATATCTCCCCCTTTGTCATAAATGGCAAAGGGTCACCTTTGGGGCTTGGGACTAAGAATGACCCTCTTAGCTTAGTCCCTCCCCCACCTCCTATTGAGGTGATTAATTTTGGGGTGGGAGTAAAACTCTCATTAGGCACTGATCTTCATCAGTGTCTATAGCTGCCTTACCATGTCTTCTCTTGTTCTCCTTGTCCATATTCCTGTTCTTGTTCATGTCACTGTTGTTGTTCTTGTTATCATTCCTATTCTTATCCATGTCTTGATTCTTGTGCCTATTCATACCCATGTTCTTGTTCCTATACCTTGGAATTTTAGCTCTACACTATCTAGCTATGTGACCTTCATTGTTGCACTTATAACAACTAACAATGTTATTTCTTTGAGGCATACCTGATCTTTGACTCCATCTTGCTCGACCAACCCTGTTCCTGTTATTAGCTTTGCAATAAATAGCCTTGTGCCCAAACTATTTACAAGAGTAGCAATACCCTTGAAAGAAATTACCACCTTTGAATTTGTCATTTACCTTCCTCACTTGAGTCATGCAATTTGAAGCCATGTGACCAAACTTGTGACAAGAAAAACATCTGCCATTAAACTTTCCTTGATTTGACCTCTTAGGTCCTGTAAACTTTCTTCCCTTTTTTTGATTCCTATTTTCTGATTCTGTGCATCTATCACTCAAGGACTCTTTTTCTGAAGTACTTTCCTCATCATAACTCTCTTCCTTTCAGAATCTCTTACTAGATTCCCCAACCTGTTCCATGTGTTTCTTACCAAAACTAAGACCTGTTTTATCTGTTGTCCTTCTTTGATCTTTGATGATTGACTTTACCTTTTTGGTGTTATCTTCAAACCTGTAAAGCTTCTCCTTGTACTCTTTAGTTTCCCCTTTCAAGGAAGTCACTTTTTGTTCCAACTCTCTACACTCAAGAACCTTAGACTCTAACTTATCCTTAAGTTTATGTGTCTTAGCTATAGAGAAGTCAAGACTTTCTATGAGCTCATCTCTCTCAATACAACATTCATCCACTTTATCATTGAGTCTAGCATTCTTCTTTCTTTCCTTTTTCAAAGCACTAAGAGCACTGACAAGTTCAGCTTCAAGATCTACTTCACCATACTCTATGACTTCCTCTATTTGTTTGCCTTTTGAAACATCAATGACTTTTTCAGATTTCTTATCACTAGAGGTGCTACCCTTTTCTAAAGCCATACAAAGATCTTCCTCACAATTTTCTAAAGCATCCTTATACATAGTATAACTAGAAATAAATCCATCATTTGTGCAATCATCCTCAAGATGTCCAAAATTTCCACATCTAAAACATTTCATAAGGAAAAATCTATGTTTCTTTTCTTCTCCTTTTTCTGTTAGGAACAATATCTCATTTCCAACATCACTTGAAGAAATTTCACTATCACTACTAGAACACTTACTTGCCTTGTCTAGGTAGAAACTTTTCTTGTGTTTATGAGAGTACCTCTTTCCTTGATTGCTTTGCTCATCTGTATTCTTCCTTTGATGCCTGTGCCTTTCAGAATCCTTGATCATATAATCCTATTTATCTTCATCACTTTCATCCTTGGCGTTGTTGAGCAAGGTGCAACAAACAGTATTGTCATTGTTGTCAACACAGTCAGACAGATCTGTTGATGCAGTGGACAGGAAGTTCAAAAGCTAGTCAGATGCAGAAAACAAGAGTTCAAAGGTTACTCAGAGTATGTACAGTGATTCTCCAAGAAGACCGAAGTGGACCACTTGCAAAAGGTCAAAGAAAAAGACAAGTAAGAAAAGTGTCGCGATATCGCGACATATATAGCAGGCAAGAAAAACTGTCACGATTTCGCGACATGTTAGAAGAGAGAGAAGAAGAAAGAAAAACTGTCGCGATTTCGTGACATGTTGGAAGAGAGAGAAGAAGAAAGAAAAACTGTCACGATTTCGTGACATGTTGGAAGAGAGAGAAGAAGAAAGAAAAACTGTCACGATTTCGCGACATGTTGGAAGAGAGAGAAGAAGAAAGAAAAATTGTCACGATTTCGTGACATGTTGGAAGAAAAAGAGGAAGTAGAAAAAGTGTCACGATTTCGCGACATATTGCAAGGAAGGTTGTACGGACGAAAAAGTGTCACGATTTCGTGACATATTGCAAGGAAGGTTGTACGGACGAAAAGTGTCACGATTTCGTGACATATTGCAAGGAAGGTTGTACGGACGAAAAAGTGTCACGATTTCGTGACATATTGCAAGGAAGGTTGTACGGACGAAAAAGTGTCACGATTTCGTGACATGTTGCAGGAGAGAGAGTCCGAGAGAAAAAGTGTCACGATTTCGCGACATGTTGCAGGAGAGAGAGTCCGAGAGAAAAAGTGTCACGATTTCGTGACATGTTGTAGGAGAGAGAGTCCGAAAGAAAAAGTGTCATGATTTCGCGACATAATGTAGGAGAGAGAGTCCGAAAGAAAAAGTGTCACGATTTCGTGACATGTTGCAGGAGAGAGAGTCCAGGAGAAAAAGTGTCACGATATCGCGACATGTTGCAAGGAAAGAGAGTGCTAAGGAGAAAAAGTGTCGTGATATCGCGACATGTCGCATTTTCGTGACCCAAAGGCAAGTTAAAGCGCTAAGGAGAAAAAGTGTCGCGATATCGCGACATGTTGTGTTTTCGCTGGTTGAAGCCGAGAAGAGTAGCAAGGAGGCAAAAGTGTCACGATATCGTGACATGTTATGTTTTCGCGAGGCCAAAGCTAAGAAACAGAGCAAAGAGAAAAAGTGTCGCGATATCGCGACATGTTGTATTTTCGTGGGCCAAAGCTAAGAGAAAGCGTACGAAAGAAAAAGTGTAGCGATATCGCTACATGTTGTATTCTCATGGGCCAAAGTTAAGAGAAAGCGTACGGAGGAAAAAGTGTAGCGATATCGCTACATGTTGTATTCTCGTGGGCCAAAGCTAAGAGAAAGCATACGGAGGCGAAAGTGTCGTGATATCGTGACATGTGTTTTCGTGGCAACAACAATAGAAGAGTTACAGGGGCAGTTGAAGCCGACGAAGACCGATGTTAGCCGATGAAGATTAGGGTTTGCAATCGATGAAGATTAGGGTTACAGTCGACTAAGATTAGAGTTTTTCATCATGAAAATGTTGTTATAAAAGCATGGTTGTTTGGAGAATTGAGGTGGTCATCGATATCGTTGAATGCATGTCGAAGTGTGAAATGTGGTCGTAAGAGCGTAGATAGCGTAGAAGCGACGAGATGATGGCGAAGTGCACAAAGTGAGCAAAGAAGTCGATTCGTGCTAAGTGCAAAATTTGCAAAGGAAGTAGAGTGCACAAAAGGGAGAAGATGATCATGAAGCTCGATAGTGAAGCAGAGAGTGTGCGAAGTGATTGTGCACGAGAGAGAGCAAAGTGCATAGAGAATGCAAAGGTGAAGTAGACCAGTTAGGGTCTTGTAAAAGCAAAGGTATTTTATCATCAAACTTATAGATTCAAAATTGAAGTCCAGGTTGGTGCTTGGCATTAGGGGTTGGTGCTCCTTCCAGTTGGTGCTGGTAAATCAGGGGTGGTGCTCCTTTCTGTTGGTATAGATAAATCAGGGGTTGGTGCTCCTTCTAGTGGGTGCTGGTAAATTGTTTGTAAAGTTGGTGCTTTGCAAAGGCTGGATTTGGATGGTAGTCCAAGCAGTCATTCTTGAGGAGTAGCCACATTGGTGAACCTCGTTAAAATCTTGTGTTGTGTGATGTTCTCTTGTGATACTTGCTTTATCTGGTTTTAAGGTTTCATTATTTTAGTTTTAAGAGCTATGAATTTAAGATTAAAAGTCTACACTGATTCACCCCCCTCTCAGTGCCATTGTAAGACTAACAATTGGTATCAGAGCCAAGTTCCCTTCTAAGGCTAAATCAGTTAGGGTTGATCTTGGATTAGTACGCAATGGGTAAGAAGAATAGATCCTCCTCCAAAAGGGCATCTCAGTCAGTTTCAGTTCCTGTGGAAGAGAAAATTGAACCAAAAAATGGTGAAGGCTTCTCATCAAACAAAGCACCATTGTTTGATGGATCTAATTACGTGTTCTAGAAAATCAGGATGCAGACATATCTCTGTGCTTTGGGATACAGTGTCTGGGATTCAGTAGTCAGTGAATACACAATACCCATCACTCCTCCAACCGATGCTGTCGATAAGAATCTGTTTGAGAATGACTCAAAAGCAAAGAATGCTATCAGGTGTGGATTAGCAGACAATGAATTGGTAAAGATCATGAGTTGTAAAATGGCAAAAGAAATGTGGGACAAACTGAGGAGTATTCATGAAGGTGACGATGAGAACATAGAGGATGATTCTAAAAAGGAAATAGGTGAAGGTCTTTTCATGACACTCGAAGAAGAAACAGAAAAAGAATAGGAATGTGATGAAGAAGAAATTGATGCAGAAATAAATTTGAAAGAGGAACTAATTGCAGCTCTGGATGAATTGAAGATAGAAAGAAAAAGGAATAAGGAGATCTCAAGAAAGCTTGAGGATGCAAATGAAATAATAACCAGTTTGAAAATACAGGTAGAAGAATTCAAAAGGATTGAAGAAACTCTCAGGTCACGAGATAAGTGAGAAAGTGATTGGTTGCTGCAAACAAGAGGAAGAGATTGTTTTATTGAAGAAACAACTAGAAGAGGCCAATACAAATCTCAAATTCGAGAAGAGCACAGAGTTGCTAGATAAAATGATAAGCCAACAAAGAAGCTCCATGGATAAGCGTGGTCTTGGATATGAAGTTGAACAACCTTCATCTTCCAACTCTGCAGAGAAGAAGAAGTTCACTGTTGAAGGATCGAAGCAAGAAAAGTTTGAAGTTGAATCTTCAAAAGGAAGAACATATCAAAGGAGATCTACAGCAAAGCAACCACAACAAAAGAGGTTCTATCACTCTCACTCTATTCATAATAATACTTTTTATGGCTATTGTTTTAGATGCAACCAGTATGGTCACAAGGCAATTTATTGTGGATTGAATGATAAATCAAAGAGTTATGCTGGTAGAAATACATCTGCATTTCTGAGTGAACACTATGTACAATGTTTTCAATGTAATGGTCATGGGCACATAGCAAGGTTTTGTCCAAGCACTTTTGTATCTAATCTAAGGCAAAACAGTAGATTTCATCAGACGCAAAGAACGCAACACAGACAGGGAATAAATCATGTACATAAAAGAAAGGAAAATAATCATTCAGCAAGGATGCACAAGAGACAACCACACAAGAGAAATGTTCGAGTTCACGAAAAGGTGCAAAATAGGGATGTAGTTGAAAAATCCAAGCCCGAGTTCAAGAAAGTTTGGAGAAGGATAGAAGAAAGGAAATCGTGTCTCCTTGGACTGAAGGAGACTACTCCGCTATTGCACTAAGCAACTCCGGGTAACACATCCTCAGGGGGAGCAATCTTGAAGTTTCATTTTAATGCTCCTATGTATTTGTTTGATTACCCGAGGATGAAAGGCAAGAAGTCAGGGAAGTTGTCGTATAGTTGTCGAAGTGTGTTTTCAGTTCATGTAGTTGTTTGTGGAAGTGTCGTGAAGGGTGGTGATTAAATTGAGAGTTGTCATTATTGGCAGTATTGCTATATGTCATTGTTGTACTGTTAATGGTTCTTACTGCCACTGTCCAAAGTTAAGGATTACAATAGGTCAGATAATTTGGTTAGTGAAAGAATGTTGCCTTAGCCGCATATATGTGTTGTGATAAAAGCAATGTGCATTGGAACTACACATTGACGTAAAGATTGTTAGATCTTTATGACGTTGTGGTGAAAAATATTGAAGTCTGATCTTTGACTCATGTTTAGCTCATCAAGATGAGCAACTTTGCTTTGTGAATCATACCTATCCGAGGTCCAAAAGTATGAGTTTGAGTAAGGTGCACTATAGTTGGCCGTGAAGTATTTAACAAAATTTTGTCTCCTGATTCGAACAGTTGAAAGTAAGGTGTGACCAGCGGTGACTGTAGAAAACATAGACCAAGTTGAAAATATAAAAAGGGATTTGGTTGTGTTGTGGTACAGTGTTTGATGCTTGCACAGAGTTGGCGGTAAAATTACAGTGTTGGACAAAAGTCGGTACAAGTGTGAGTCACTTGTCAATTTTGTTGACAGATGTGAAATCAGCATTTTGATTGGAAACTTACTGTACCTGACAGCTATCAGACTAGATATTTTGTAGGCAGTATGCATGGTAGCATGATTTCAAGCTAATCCCAAGGAGACTCATGTGACAGCATTATGGTGGTTGATTTCTGAAATATCATTGAAGGGAAAATGATTGTTTGTGGTTTCCTTTTTTGAAAGTAGTTGGTTGAATGCATCAAGGATTTCTGAATTGAGAATTGTGTTTAAACCTTGTGTTATAAGCATAGTGGTTTAAGCCCATTGGTTGTGAAAGAACTTGAGTTAGAAAAGAACATGAGTATCATTGTTATGTGATATTTGTGGTTGAGCATTGTTGGAATTATTTGAGTTGGTTGATACATACTTGGACTAGGGTTGTGTGAGAGAGAGATGTCCCTTGTGATGTTTGGTTGAGTTGATTTGATTGAGCCTAGTCAAGTTATGTGTGAAGTGATTTTTTGAAGTGAATTTGATTTGAGATCGCCATTCATTATTGAGTTCATTTTGAGTACTACTTGAGCATGATTGGTTGAGCCTTTGAGAAGACCCTTGGGAAATATTTAAGGACAATGCTGGGACAGATTTCTAAGCAGATTTGGGCAAGTTCTTGGTGAGATTGCTAGAGAAGATTTGGACAAGTTCTGAGTGAGCTTGGTGGAGCAGACTTGGACAGAGTACAGAGGACAGAGTCTAAATGGATAGAAATCTAGCAGCCAACACAGTTGAAGATAGATCTGAGTGAGGATTCTTCAAGTGAAGAAGAGGTCCACCAGTCAGTGCAGCAGAGAGACAAAGTCTTCTATAATATCACAAGGGTACTATGGAGTATGGGTTATGGTATCCTAAAGATGCAGATTGGGCAGGATGTGTAGATGATAGGAAGATTACCAGTGGAGGTGCATTCTATCTTGGAGACAGTTTGGTCACGTAGAACAGTAAGAAACAAGAGTCAGTTTCCTTATCCATAGTAGAGGCAGAATATATTGCAGTGACAACGTGTTGTACGTAGGAGAAAGTTGCAGAAAGTGAGGTTAAGTTGGATTTTCATTCCAACAACAGATTGTGGAGTGGTCACGTTTCCCAAGAATTGACTAGCTACAGGGATCACATTCTCAGGGGGAGCATTTAAGTATTTGTTTATCTTTTTGCTCATGTTCATGATTTTTGCTAAATGTAATAAATTTTGGCTGAGAATGTTGTGCATGGACTCAGGGGGAGTCTGCAGTAGCCCTTTGGTATTATTGTCAAAGGGGGAGAAGAATTACAGGAAAATTGCACATGTGTTGCCAACAATTCCAAAGGGGGAGATTGTTGAGCAAGGTGCAACAAACAGTATTGTCATTGTTGTCAACACAGTCAGACAGATCTGTTGATGCAGTGGACAAGAAGTTCAAAAGCTAGTCAGATGCAGAAAACAAGAGTTCAAAGGTTACTCAGAGTATGTACAGTGATTCTCCAAGAAGACCGAAGTGGACCACTTGCAAAAGGTCAAAGAAAAAGACAAGTAAGAAAAGTGTCACGATATCGCGACATATACAGCAGGCAAGAAAAATTGTCACGATTTCACGACATGTTAGAAGAGAGAGAAGAAGAAAGAAAAACTATCATGATTTCATGACATGTTGGAAGAGAGAGAAGAAGAAAGAAAAACTGTCACGATTTCGCGACATGTTGGAAGAGAGAGAAGAAGAAAGAAAAACTGTCACGATTTCACGACATGTTGGAAGAGAGAGAAGAAGAAAGAAAAATTGTCATGATTTCATGACATATTGGAAGAGAGAGAAGAAGAAAGAAAAAGTGTCACGATTTCGTGACATGTTGAAAGAAAAAGAGGCAAGTAGAAAAAGTGTCACGATTTCGTGACATATTGCAAGGAAGGTTGTACGGATGAAAAAGTGTCACGATTTCGTGACATATTGCAAGGAAGGTTGTACGGATGAAAAAGTGTCACGATTTCATGACATATTGCAAGGAAGGTTGTACGGACAAAAAAGTGTCACGATTTCGTGACATGTTGCAGGAGAGAGAGTCCGAGAGAAAAAGTGTCACGATTTCATGACATGTTGCAGGAGAGAGAGTCCGAGAGAAAAAGTGTCACGATTTCGTGACATGTTGTAGGAGAGAGAGTCCGAAAGAAAAAGTGTCACGATTTCGTGACATAATGCAGGAGAGAGAGTTCGAAAGAAAAAGTGTCACGATTTCGTGACATGTTGTAGGAGAGAGAGTCCGAGAGAAAAAGTGTCACGATTTTGCGACATGTTGCAGGAAAGAGAAAGCGCTAAGAGAGAAAAAGTGTCACGATATCGCGACATGTCGCATTTTCGTGACCCAAAGGCAAGTTAAAGCGCTAAGGAGAAAAAGTGTCACGATATCGCGACATGTTGTGTTTTCGCTAGTTGAAGCCGAGAAGAGTAGCAAGGAGGAAAAAGTGTCACGATATCGCGACATGTTATGTTTTTGCGAGGCCAAAGCTAAGAAATAGAGCAAAGAGAAAAAGTGTCACGATATCGCGACATGTTGTATTTTCATGGGCCAAAGCTAAGAGAAAGCGTACGAAGGAAAAAGTGTAGCGATATCGCTACATGTTGTATTCTCGTGGGCCAAAGCTAAGAGAAAGCGTATGGAGGAAAAAGTGTAGCGATATCGCTACATGTTGTATTCTCATGGGCCAAAGCTAAGAGAAAGCATACGGAGGCGAAAGTGTCATGATATCACGACATGTGTTTTCGTGGCAACAACAATAGAAGAGTTATAGGGGCAGTTGAAGCCAACGAAGACCGATGTTAGCCGACGAAGATTAGGGTTTGCAATCGACGAAGATTAGGGTTTGTAGTCGATGAAGATTAGGGTTACAATCGACTAAGATTAGAGTTTTTCATCATGAAAATGTTGTTATAAAAGCAGGGCTATTTGGAGAATTGGAGGTTGTCATCGATATCGTCGAATGCATGTCGAAGTGTGAAATGTGGTCGTAAGAGCGTAGATAGCGTAGAAGCGACGAGATGATGGCAAAGTGCGCAAAGTGAGCAAATAAGTCGAGTTGTGCTAAGTGAGAAATTCACAAAGTAAGTAGAGTGCACAAAAGGGAGAAGACAATCATGAAGCTTGACAGTGAAGTAGAAGATTGTGCGAAGTGATTGCATAGAGAGAGTAGAGTGCGTAGAGAACGCAAAGGTGAAGTAGACCAGTTAGGGTCTTGGAAAAGCAAAGGTATTTTATCATCAAACCTATAGATTCAAAATTGAAGTCCAGGTTGCAGCTTGGCATCAGGGGTTGGTGCTCCTTCCAGTAGGTGCTGGTAAATCAGGGGTTGGTGCTCCTTTCTATTGGTACAGATAAATCAGGGGTTGGTGCTCCTTCCAGTGGAAGCTGGTAAACTATTTGTAAAGTTGGTGCTTTGCAAAGGCTGGATTTGGATGGTAGTCCAAGCAGTCATTCTTGAGGAGTAGCCAAATTGGTGAACCTCGTTAAAATCTTGTGTTGTGTGATGTTCTCTTGTGATACTTGCTTTATCTGGTTTTAAGGTTTCATTATTTTAGTTTTAAGAGCTATGAATTTAAGATTAAAAGTACTACACTGATTCACCCCCCCTCTCAGTGCCATTGTAAGACTAATAGGAAGTAGTACAGTTAGTAGCATAATGACCAAACTTTCCACAATTGAAACACTTGACATATTTCATACCTTTGTGCTTTCTTGAGAACTTGCCCTTCTTGCTGTAATATGCCTCTTCATCATTAGAAGACTCATCACTATCTTGAAGCTCTTTACCCTTGGATTTCATGGTAGCCTTGAAAGCTGCCTCCTTCTTAACATCAACCTTCATTTGAGTTCTCAACTCAAATGCTGCAAGTATACTATGAAGCTCATCCTTTTTCAACTTATCCAAATCCTTAGCTTCCTCAATAGCAGAGATATTTTCACTAAATCTATTTGGAAGAGACCTCAAAATCTTATCACAAATATCATTTTCAGCAAGCTCAAGACCTAGTTCCTTCATAGAGTTAACAATCTCATCCATACGAAGCATATAGTCACTAATATTTTCTTCATAATTCATCTTGAGTTGTTCAAACATACCTTTTAAGTGTCTCAAATTGGCCTTTCGGACATTTGCATCACCTGTATGAACCACCTTCAACTATTTCCACATTTCACTAGCTATCTTATAGTGAATCACCTTGGTAAGATCTGCCTTCTATAAACCCTTCAGGATTGCATTCATTGCCTTTGAATTGCTATGATGTAGGAGCCTCTCTTCCTTAGTATAAGGACCATGCTCAGGAATGGTATACTCATCCTCAATCACTTCCAAAACTTCATTTCCAAGAGCCATAATATGAACCTTCATCCTAGCACTCCAAAGCCCAAAATCTTCCCCATCAAGAATAGGTGCTACATTACCACTTGTAGATTCCATTGTGTTATTTACAATATTTTCCTTCAAGCTGTTAAAATTTTTGAAGGAACCCGCTCTGATACCAATTGAAGAACACAAGCTTGTACTGATAGGGGGGGTGAACTATATAAGACCTCTTTTTACTTTCTCTATTTAAATTCAACTTCACAAAGCAATGAACCAATAGCAATGAACTAAACACAAAGGAGAATCCTTCCCATCCTCACGAATTTATGAGCCTCCTACCCAAAGGAGAATCCTTCCCCTCCTCAAGAATTTATGAGCATCCTGCCCAAAGGAGAATCCTTCCCCTCAGCTCTAGAAATGATACTTCAGAATATCACCTGCCTCTTATTCTGCTAGCACGTGGAACTCCTTTCGGACCTTTGTCCTCACTGATCACCTCCATAGCAACTTATCAACTTGTACTAAACATAGTCAGTCGATCCAGCACAAGTCTTCCTCACTCTGTCAGATCTATCCCAAGATCAACTCATAAAGCTTGAACAAATCAATCTCTGTTGCACACAAGCCTTCTCAAAGACTTGTCAAAACTGTCCTTAGGTTCTTCTCAAAGAACCACTTCAACTCTGCCCTCAAGTCCTCTGCTAGGACCTGTCCAAATTAGTTCACAAGTCCTCACTAGAACCTGTCCAAGTCAGCTCACAAGTCCTCACTAGAACCTCTCCAAGTCAGCTCACAAGTCCTCACTAAAACCTGTCCAAATCAGCTCACAAGTCTTCACTAGAACCTGTCTAAATCAGCTCACAAGTTCATCAAGAAAAACTTGCTTAGCATGAACCCACAAAGAGAATTGTTAGAGACCCAATGTGATTCATCAACCTCATAGAAGCATAAAGAGAATTGTTAGAGACTCAATATGTTCTATACTTAACTCCCAATATCAATCTCAAATCTCATAGAAACATAAAGAGAATTGTTAGAGACTCAATATGTTCTATACTTAACTCCTAATCTCAATCTCAACTCAATCTCAATCTCAAAAGAATAAGATAGATGTAGTATGATTTTCTCAATAACATGAAACACAACCCAACAATTGCCAACCATGCAATATCTCATATAAAAATGATACTCATGTTCTTTTCACAACCAATATCTTTTCTCAACCAATTAGGGCTTTAAAAACAATGCTTATAGACAAGGTTTAACCAACATCATTCAACTCAAAATTAATCTTAAAGCATTCAACCAATCACTACATGAAAAGGAAACTAGTAGACATCATTTTCCCTCCAAAGATATTTGAACAAAACAGCCAGCAACATAAATCACCAATGCAAAGAATAACTTGCTCAAATCAATCTCTATGGAGTAAGCCCAAATCATGTATCAAGTAAAGCATTAACTTGATCAAAACAACCTCTATGGAAGCAACTCAACCATCAATCTCAAAACATCCAACTAAGGGTTTCACCAACTCAAAGCAAGTAGCAAGACTTACTAACATAAACTCTAGTGCAAAAATGCTTCCTTTTCCTCAACCAGAATTATGCATTCACCCAAAAAACTCATCAATGATTTTAATGCATAAACAATCTTCAATATCCAGAAAATGGGATTTACACCAACAAGAATACCTAGTAGACAACCTTTTCACTCCAAACTCAATTTCAGAAAATACACCATCAACAATATACATGGAAGAAGTTGCCCATACCTTTGTTTGAGGAAGAAGAGAATAGTTCTTCAACCTATTACCAACACCACCCTCAACTTTGCCATCAATTTATGGTTAGATCATAAAAGTAACCACAAAAATATTTATTCCATAAAACACCTTATGACTCCAATCCTTAGAAGTCAACTACCAAAAATATAAAGCATACAAACAATATGTCCTTTTACACCTTATTTCTCCAAATTAATTAAACCATGCTCAAGGAATAATAGCTTCTAAGCAAATCTCACTCAACAATCAAGCCAAAAATCTCAACCACACACTATCAACCTTATATCTCCAAAGAAGCATTTAACCTTAAAAATAATTTTAAATAAATCTGCCCAACCACTTCTTCTTTAACAAAATGCAGATTTTATTTAAAAAACCTTACCAAAAAATTGCTTCCAAAAATCGCGGGTCAACAGTGCCTCCGAAAAAATCGGAGCGCAAAAACTCTTCTCACACTCCACGACGGGAGTCGAACGCTTGACCTCCCTTCAAGCGCCTTCGTAGAATAGTCGTTGCCACTAGGCCAACGACGCTAGCTTGAAGGCTAGCAAGAGTCTCCTTCTCCTTAACATTTTGGCGGCGGATAAACGTGGCGAAAAAATAATAGTCGTAGCTTTTACTTCCCAACCTTTGCACAATTCGCATTTCTTTAACTCCATTGCTTTGGACTATAGGTTATGGCTTATATAGCCAAAATTCCATGCTATGCACGACGTCGGTGGGAGGATAATTCAAAATTTTTGAATTAATATTATTTTGGTGCCTTCGAAACAACTTTAGGGTTTATGAAACCCTTTTGATTATTTAAAAAATAATCAAAGGTCTTTTAGACCTTAGACATTAGGTGGAGAACCCATTAAATTATTAAAATAATTTAATCACTAAATCAAATAAATAATTAATTAAAAAAAAACTTTAAAAGGTTTTATTAATTAAGTTATTTAATTAATAAGTGTCTCCAGCCTTTGCATTAAGCTGAGAGTGGTTTTGAGAAAAACCCTTAATGCATCCACCTGGTTTTAATAAAAACCCTTAAACCTGCCATGGTTTTGATAAAAACCTTTTCATCTGCCACATGGAATCTCTCCGAAATATTCTAGAAAATATTCTTTGGAATCTTCAACCTTTGAAGCCAATAAATCCTCTTGACATTAATGCCAGTTCCTTTTGACATCAATGACAACTCATAGACAAGAAGCTAGGATCTCAAACCCAAAATTGCCAACAATGGCTTCAGTGATAGTGAATATGAAATGACATACCAAGGAAATAGGCAAAGACAAAGGATTCATGAGATTTTATTTGCTATAGAAGAAGATAATGATCTCAGTGATAGTGAATATGAAGAAGGGTTTTTCTATGGGATAAAAGAAGTAGAAGAATAACTTCCACTCCAAACAAAAGAATTTAAACAAGAGGATATTTCAAGAAAGATATATGTCTCAGTTGATCTAAAAGAAGACTTCAATGATATCCATGAGCAACTACAAGAGGTTAAGGAGAATATAAAATAATTGAGATGTTCCATACTTGAGAAGTTTGATCCATCACATGAATCAAAAGGTCAAGATATTTTCACTAAGAAGGAAACATGTGTTTTAGAGACAATAGATACGGATGCCAGTTTGCTATTGGACGCAAATGAAGAGAAAGATGAAGAAAGTTCAAAAGCTCCTATGGCTCCAAATATCCAATTTGGATCTTGTTTTTAGATAGGTGAATCAATTTCAACAGGCAAAGAAATTCTTGAAGAAGAAATCAAGGAAGAAGTTAAGGAAGAAGATTTGGATACCTCAAAGAAGGATCAAGGACACAATGCGCAAGTCAAAGATGATCACAAGGACAAATGGTCAAGAAATGTATGAGGAACCAAGGCATGAACAAAGGGTTTTTCAAGAACATTTTTTTCTTGTAATGGATTTGGACACAGGGCTATACACTACAACATCTATGGATCAAAGAAGTTTGATTTTTCTAGAAGGAAATTAAAATGAAGAAGGTTTGGTTTTTAGGGACATTGTTTCTTATGCAACATGATTGGTAATAGAGATTCTCAGTTCAAAGGAAATGAGCAATATGGTTTTGATTATAGAGCTACACAATTCAGAGGTCATGTTCAAAATGATTATGGAAACAGAGCTTCACAATATAGGGTTCATGAAAGGAATGGATATGGAAATGGTTTCAAGAAAGAATTCAGGACATGGGCACCATCCAAAGGCTACAATATCAAGTGCTTTAATTACAATAACTTTGGACATATTGCAAGATGGTGTAGGACTAAATTCCAAACAGGTTCAAGGCAAGAAGGTCAAATAGGTTCAAGGCAAGAAGGTCAAATAGGTTCAAGACAAGAAGATCAAGTAACTTATCAAGAAAAGGAGACCATAAATATGTGGAAGGAAGTTGAAAAATGAAAGGAACAATGTAATATGGGAGTAAATATACTCCCACCCACAAATTAATCACCTCAAGAGAGAATGTGGTGGGGGGGATAAGCTTAATATTCATATCTTTTAGCCCCATAGGTGTCCCTTTTGCCACTGATGTCAAAGGGGAAGAGTTTTGAGTAAGGGGGAGAGCATTGAGTTAGGGGGAGTATCCTCCAAGTATAGCATTCAGATAGGGGGAGCAGCCTCCATAGAGAGTATTGAGTCAGGGGGAGTAACTTTGATTCTCAAATATGGTTTTTTCAATGATTGTGGTGATTTGCGTTAGAGGTGTTGCCATCAATGACAAAGGGGGAGATTGTTGGCAATTTGAGTAATTTTGTGTTGTCATTGATGTCACATGGATCACATTGAGTTTTGGTGGTAAAAGCACTTCATAAATAAGCATTTATGATATTTTGGAGAGCATGGATATATACAGGGTTTTGTGGCACAAGAGGCATATAATATTTAATTTTTTAAATATTATATTAATGGTTTTTATTAAAACCAATGGTAAAGGTTTTTATTAAAACCAACAGCAAAGGTTTTTATTAAAACCAATAGCAAAGGTTTTTATTAAAACCAACGGCAAGGGTTTTTTATTAAAAATATTGCAAAACATTTTTAATTTAAACCAATATGCTAAGACTTCTCCAAATTATGATGGATGAAAATATTTTCCAATAAAACCTAGGTGCAAAATGTTTCATGACAAAATTCAAAAGAATGAAGGAGAAATCCCAATTCAAAGTTAAAAGGTGAATTATTAAATTTTTATTTAATAATTCTAAGGTCTAAGGTTGTATTATGTTATCCACCGTCGTACAAAGGTTGGGGAGATAAATAAATATTCACTTACGTCATTCAAAGGCATGGAGGTACATATAAATAAAAGGTTAAAACCTTTGTTTATAAAATACTTGAAATAGCATATGAGAGAGAGTCGTCAAAAGGGGAGCAGCGAAGAAAGAAGGATAAATAACTTTTAATTTGAGAGCAAGGTCAAGTAAAAAACATGGGAAAGTGACATCATGCAAAATCCTATAGCACATTTGGTAGCACATGAACTTTGCACAAGGCAGGTTCGTTGTTTGAATCCCGCCAGGGGCAAAGTATTTTTCTAAGGCAACTTAAGTTTTTCATATTTGAGCACGGGTGAAGTTGGGTGTTTGGGATTAAATTCTAACATGGGTTGATGCCTACGTGGTAAGTTCCTCATAGTTCTAGGCGAGAGGAATAGAGTTCGACTCTCGTGAAGGTGTGAAGGCACATTGATTTTTGGCAAAGCATTGATGACTTCGAAGGTGTGAAGGCACATTGATTTTTATCAAAGGAATTATCGATTTCAAAGGTTATGAAGGTAGTGAATTTCATATAAAGGTATTTATCTCCAGCGCATGGTAATATTTATTATTACCAAATTTTTGGTGCATTAAAATTATTTTTGTGATAACTAGGGAGTCATAAAGAGTTTAGGGAAATAAATGCTTGTTGTATGTGTTAATGTGCTTAGGGAGTTATAAGGTGTAGAATTAAATATTTGTTATTGTTGTGTGTGATTAGGGAGATATAAGGTGTGGAAATAAATATTTGTGATTTTTGTATGTGGATTTATAAGGTGTGGAATTAAAAATAAAAGCATAGGTGCTTGTTGTATGTGTTAATGAAATTAGGGAGTCATAAGGTTGAAAAGTATTGAACTTGTTATATGTCCTAGTGCATGATTTAATTATGAAATTAAACTAGGAACTTGAGACCTAGTTAATTGCTACCTTGAGTTAGAATACATGCACATGAGTTAGGGTTTGAATTTGAAGACAAATTTCTTGATTATGTGCCTTGGCTATTGAGAGGAAGTGGATGGATTAGAAAATCAATTTTATGGATAAAATTGATGCTTGAGTTCCATGAATGCTTTAGTGGAGTTCATTGAGACTATTGTTATTATTGATGAGGTTTTTTCTATTTCTTTGAGAAGATTATTTTTGGTTACTTTTTAAGTCCATTGCCACTATTTGAGACCATTTAGGATATCATTTGCTAGTCACTTGTGGATACATTTGTATTTCATTTGAGAAGATCATTGTTGGATATTTGAGAGCTCTTTGCTTAAGGGAGTTGTGCTTTTTCTTAAGATCTTATTGATATTGCATGAGGAATATATTATTGATAACCTATTGCTATTACTTATGGATATTGTACTTGGTTGGTTGAAGTCCTCATTGTTATTTATTGGATAGGTTTCCATTTGAGAGATCATTTGTCATCCATTTTAGAGTATATTGTTGAGAATTGTTGTCATCCATTTTAGAGTACATTGTTGAGCATTGTTGTCATCCATTTGAGAGATCATTTGTCATACATTGTTGAGATCATTGTGGATCATTGTTGTCATCCATTTGAGAGATAATTTGTCATACATTGTTGAGATCATTGTGGATCATTATTATCATTCATTAAAGAGTACATTTTCCATTCATTGTTAAGCACATTGTTGAGTATTGTCATCATTCATTTGTTATCTATTTTTGAGTTCATCATTGAGCTTTGCCTTCATTGATTTGTGGTTGAGATTTGAGACGGATTTTGTGCATGATTGGTTGAGCCTTTGGGAAGGCTTTTGGGACAAAATTTTTGGACATATTTGAGACAACTTTTATGCATGATTGGTTGAGCCTTTGGGAAGGATTTTGGGACAAAATTTTTGGACATATTTGAGACAGTTTTTGTTCATTATTATTTGACCCTTTTGTGAAGGCTTTGAGAATAAATTTGGGAAAAAATTTGAGTAGGATTGTTTGAGCCTTGTGAGAAGGCATTGAGGCAGATTTGTGAGTAGTGAAAGATACATGAAAAAAATAGAAAATACATCAACACTAGTTACCTAGCTGAGTAGATAAGTGGATAGCCTTGCTGAGCGAGATCAATGGATAGCCTAGCTGAGCATATCAATGGATAGCCTAGCTGAGCATATCAGTGGATAGCCTAGCTAAGCAAATCAGTGGATTTCCTAGCTGAGAAGATCAATGGAGAGTTTAGCTGAGTAGATTAGTGGATAGCCTAGTTGAGCAGATCAGTGGATAGCCTAGTTGAGCAGATAAGTAGAGAGCCTAGTTGAGCATATCAGTGGATCCCACATGAGTATATTAGGATAGCCTAGCTTTGAGCATATCAAATTAATCATTTGTATTGGGATAAGGATCCCTATTTCTTTGTGAAATATTATAAGGATATTATCTTGTGGACTATCCCACATTAGGGGAACCATGTTAAATCTTATGTCTCAATTGTGTGTGGTGATTTGTACACTTGCTTACTATTTTTATATATGTTATTAATGCATACTGCTATATTTGGTTATTGCAATTGAGGACACTAATTCATATTGGTTTGGAAAGAAAGTAAAAAGTGGGTGTTATACTGTTCACCCCCCTCTCAGTATAAGCTTGTTTTCTTGAGTTTGCATGGCCATACAACATACCCAAATATCCAAAACCATTTCGAGAGATATCAATTTGTCCTTTCCGACCCTCATCCCCAAGCAATACCAGTACATATCGATTTTCAATTTTCGTCCCATATGCTTGTGCAATGTGCTCTATAAAATATTGACAAAAGCTATGACAACCAGGATGAAGTAAGTTGTACCCATTATCATTAATCCATATCAAGGAAGCATAGTTCAAGGAAGAAATATCATTGATGGTGTCATTACTATCCATGAGATGCTCCATTCTATTTCTCAAAGCAAGAAATTAGGTTTCCTCCTCAATATCGACATGATTAAATCTTTTGATTGGATCTCATATGAATTCATATTTTCTATCTTGTTAAATTTTGGGTTTTACCCCTAGTGGATTGACCTCATCAAAGCCTGCACCACTTTAAAGTGGTTCTCAGTCATATTCAATGGTTCTTTTATAGGTTATTTCAAAAGCAATAGAGGAATAAGGCAAGGGGACCCTTTATCTCCATGCCTCTTTATCATTATAGCTGATACTTTGGGAAGAACTCTCAAAGTTGTATGCTCTTATGGAGCCATCTCTAGATTCAAACCCACTTCTATGCTTGAACCTGTGACACACCAATAGTTCATTGATGACACCATATTGGCATCCCTGGCCTTTGTTGTTTAAGATAAAATAATTAAGTCAATTCTTAACATTTATGAGGATGTAGCTGACCAAATGGTGAACTATACCAAAAGTAAAATTTACTTTATCAACTCCTCTCAGCCTACCAACAGTCCATAGCACATGTCCTCCAATGCTCTATCGGAGAGTTACCCATGTATTACCTAGGTGTTCCTCTCATTTTAGGCATCCCATCAAATAGCAAGTGGAATAATATATTAGACATAATTCTTAAAAGGCTCACGAGATGGAAGGGAGCCCTCCTAAGCCAAGCTTCTAAAGCCACCATGGTTCATGTGTGTCTTCAAAGCATACATGTTTACTTCCTATCTATCTTCAAATCCCTAGTAGTGATATGCTACAAAATTGAATAAATATAAAAGCATTTCCTTTGTAAAGGATCAAATAACAAAAGGAGGTTCCACCTAGTTGCTTGGGATAAAGTTTGTAAACCCAAGGCTTAAGTTGGACTTGGATTTTGAAGAGTGGGAAAAATGAACCTTGCCCTCATAGCTAAGGAAGCATGGAAGATAATCACCAATGCTAACTTAAAATGGGTTTCCATAATCAAAAGGAAGTATCGTAAGAACCATGATTTCTTGGAGGATGGGGTCCACCTCTCAGGCTCAGCATTTTAGAATTTAGTTACTAAAGCCAAAAACATCATTAGAAAAAGCATAATATGACATTTCAATAATGGGCAGACCATTGAATTTTTGCTTGATCCGTGGATCTGTGACCTCCCTCTCATTTATGATCCTTACCTTGCCACCCTCAAGCCCATAATTGAACACCTTTTTGGTAGTAAGTTTTCCTACTTCATCTCTTTCAACAGTGGTAGACCCTCTTGGAAGTCCATCCTACTTGCATCCCTCCTTGCTGATCTCTGGAACATCATCCTTTTCTTGTCTTTTGTTATCAATCCCTTCATCCTTCCCATATCCACTAATTCCCTCTACATACCTATTTTGAGAGAGTGTGATGATGGTTGTTTTTATGTCAATATTGTATACCTCTTGCAAGATCAAACCCCTACTTGCAACATCCCTGTCAAAAGTATATGGCTCAAGAACCTTATACCCAAAATTGTGTTCTTATCCTGGATGATGGCCCAAAATAAGATCTTGAATTTGTACAATATCATAATCAGAGGTCTTCCATTACCTAATTATTTCTACCTTTGTAATTATGGGTGGGATTCAGTTTACCACATCCTTATCAAATGGTCTTTCGTTGACTTTGTCCTTAGCTTCATCCTCAACACCTTCAATATTGCATGGGCCCAACCAAGCTTAGTGGTTGACCTTTTCAACCAATGGTCCAACCCCTTTAAGAACTAAAAAATCAAGTCTCTATGATCCATGTCCCTTAATCACTTTATGTGGTAAATTTTTCTTGAGTGCAACAATCTTACTTTTTTTAATTTGTCTAGAGACCCTGCATCGATTGGCAATAGAATTTTAATTTTTTTTGTTGAAAATTCCTACTTATACCCTTGCTCGAAGCTATCACCCATGATAACTAATTCATACATAGCCTCCTCCCTCCACCTTAGCATAGACCCCCTTATGCTGCTCATGCATTCCAACTTGAGATCCAACACAAAGTGGGTTCCCCCGAAGGGATGACTAAAGTTGAACTTTGATGGTTCCTCTAGAGGAAATCCTAGGCTTGTAGGTAGAGGAATTATTAAAAATCATGAAGGAATAATTATATTAATATTTTTCAAGAATATCAGTACTCTCACCAATCACATAATTGAATTCAAATCCCTTTATCATGGCCTATTGTTTACTAGCAACCTTTAGTGCAAACATGTGGTCGAAGGAGATTCTGTAAACATCATCAACTACATCAAGAACAACATAAATTATATTTTGAGAGTCATAAATGTAATCTCTAAAATCAAAAGACTACTCATGATCCACATGGAGTCCTTAGTTCAAAATGTGTTTAGAGAGGCCAACATGGTGGCTAATTCCTTGGTCAATCTAGGTCATGCTCCATTAGTGTCTAGTATGATGATTTTTTACAATCGCTCATTGATTCTATTACCCATGATCAGTTTACCCATTTTTGATTCATGGTGCCTACAGCATTCCCTAATCCTTGTGTATTATGACCATCCCCTCATGTTTATCATGTGTCCTAGTATCAGTGTGGCCCTCTTGATGGATCCCTTCAAATCCTTACCCACCACATGTTCTAGTACCAATGTGGCCCTCCTAGTTTACCCCTTGCATTGTCACCACAAACTCCTCCCTTCCACCCACCATGTTACCTACTTCCAAGTGTACCCCTCCCACTTCCCCATGATCCTCCATTTCCAGATCCTCATTTGGAATGGGTTTCATCTCAATATCTTAATCGATCTTTCCGATGTTTTCAGCATGATTATTCACATCTCATCCAATCGAAAAATCCTCTCTAAGATTATAATCATCAATATGGATTACCTTCTAGAGTTTTCTTTGATGAAATAGTCCCTTGTATGCCTATTATTATTGTTAATATAGGATACACAACCTGATTATGTGTTGACTATCATTCCACTCCTTCACAAAATAGAAATAATAAATTATTGATTAGGCATGTTTTCAACATAGATCATTTTGCATTAATTTTCTTGCTCATATTTCATATTTTTCTATCATATTTTGTATGGTTGCTTGAAATTATATTGCACTTGCATTTCTGCTTATCATAATTGCATTGTTGCTTGTTCATGACTACTTGATCATATAGACTTCCAAGAATTTTGCAACAATGGCAAGTGATAACACCTAGTTAGATCATAGTTCACATGCATTGCACTCTCACTAGGGCCCATTAATTTTCATCCCCTCATTCCTCTCTTCTCTTCAAGAACATACACACATGCACATGGTGTTATGCTTAGATTGCATGGTTCATACATATTCTTACACCTATATTAGGTTGTACTTGCTAATTCATCATCCACATTAGTAGTAACTTTATATCCCTATTGGGTTACACTCCTAACTCAATGACACTACACCCCATTATAGGATAATCTCCATGGCCACTTCAGCATGTCGTGACATATGTCCTAATGGGTAATCACCCCACAATAGTCACTAGCAAGCAACCACCCATACCAGGTCACACTCCATAATTTGATCATTTGTCCATCTTAGTGAGTGCTACACCCATAACAGGCTTTCACTCCACATTTGGCCATCATTTTGAGCATAACACCCTTCATATAGAGTTTGACCATTTTATTTTGCTTTCTATCTCATTAACCTTCTTTGGATATGTGCTTCATCTTCTTCTTCTTCTCTCCTTTGCCCTTATAATTTATTTTCCTCTTCTTCTATTTCATGCTTGCATTTCATATTAGATAGATTGCATTTCATGCTAGCTACATAATATTCATGTTGTACTCAGTATACTTACCATGCTATTGTTTGCTTGTATTTTCTTGTATTTATGTGTTTTGCTTTATTTCCTTGTATTTTTAGTTTCTTAAGGATTTTTTCATTCCTTTCAAAATTCGAGGGGGCATCCTAGACTCAGAGAAATTTATTGTAGTAATGTCTCACCTTGTGTGTAAAATTCTATATTATTCATTGTGATACCCCTTTTGCACTACCCCTTTATCTAAACCTGGCCACCCCTTTTTTGTGTTTGTTGCTTTCTTGCCCATAGGAGTTTACATATTTCTTTGATGAAATTACTTGGCCATAAATGTACCAAAGAGGGAGCAAAATATAGACACAAAAAATTGACCCACTAAGGTGAGTCATTTTCCCTAGATTCCTTACTTTCTCCTTGGGAAACTAGGGTCGTCTTTGAGCCAAAATTTCCCTTGCAAATCTTCTTCCTTCCCATAGAATCTTATATATTTTTTATAAGTTAAAAATTTATATTGAAGAGGGCATTTGAAAGGTGCCCTAATGCCTTAGTACATCAGCTGGAGAAAAGGATGCACTATCCTCAAAAAACAACAATGCATCCTTGAAGACCTAAAAACGTAAAGGAAAACATAAACAAACCAAAAGGAAACCAGGAAAATCCTAGATAGGACAGAAATGTAAGACCACAGAAGAGCAACCAGTTAGGCAATTACAGAGTCATTGATGTCATCCTTCTTGACATCCTTAGTAGCATCCTTAGGGATGTCCTTGAATACATCCTTTGCAATTTCCATGACATCATCATCCTTGACCTTCGGTTTGGCTTCAGTGGTAGTCTTAGCAGGAGTATCCTCTACAAAGTTATCATAGAAGAACAAGAGGTTCAGAGCATTCCTATGCTCTTTCATTTGGGTAATTGCCCCCATAATTGCAGCCATGGTATTCTCCAGATGAACAATCATGCTAGTGGTGGTCTTGATTACATATTCTTGGAGAATCTTCTCTACAGGATCATCTGGTTCATCTTCGACCACACCCTACATCTTTCCTTGGTTTTGGACTTCCTTGTTCTTAAGGCATTGAGAACTCCTCATTGGAGTAGCCTCAGCCTTGCCCTTATTTTTTATCAGCAACTCAGCATCCTGGTGGCCTTCATCCATCTTCTTCCTTTTGGAACCGCGAACCTTAGATATAGGAGTGTAGGATGTATCCTCCTCCATGTTCTCAACCTGTTGATCTTGAGGAAGCACATTTCCCTTAGGAAATTTATCTAGAAGATGAGCATACACGACTTTGAAAAGCCCCTGGTGAGAGGGCCAGGCTTCCTCCTTTTTTGAGCAGGTTGCATTGATGGAGTAATCCATCGATAGGTAAAGGAATTTTGGAATGTTTAGCTGCTTGACCTCCCTAAAGTGGTTCACGAACACAATGTGGAAACTTCTAAGTGGGAACCAGGATTATCCATGGTGATATATTCCATAATAGGATTTATCACCTCTTTCCAAGGAGTGGGTAAGTCATCATGCACCATCCACAGCTTGAAAATCCTCCTCATAGGCGACTTTGGCTCAAATTGGTTAAGTTCAATATCCCAATTGTGCTTATCCCTACACATTGTTCTTCCCACCAACGGTTGTCCTGTAACCTCAGAAAGGATATTAACATCCACTAGAAACTCGACACAATGTATGATGACGATGTCCTTTTCTCAAGTGGATACAAAATCTAGGTTGATGTCCCAGTCCCAGCCAAAAAATAGCTTAAGGAACGACATAAATCCTCTTGCACTTAGGATAGCTTCCGCCACTGGTTCAATTGCGAGTGATTCTGGCTCCACGAAGCTCATGATGACAAGAAGCCAAAGCAGAGAAATAGGGATGATAGATAGCTCACTGGGTCAAGATAAACAGACAAAGAAGATGCAGAATCCATCCATGGGGTGAGTTTTGTAAACATTTGATAGGCTTAGAAATTTTTGGAAGTATCTATTCCTTCTCCTCATCGAAGAAGCAAATCCTAGGGAAAAGCAAATCAACCAAATCATGGAGAATAGAGCAGCATTCCTTAGGCAACTTATGTTCCCAATAGTTACTATTTTCCATAGAAATAGAAAGGTGTGCCACACCTTGTAGAGCTTGGCCTATCAGGTTATGAAACTTAACCCCCTCACTAAAATCATAGAGGAAAATGGACATCAAAGGCTTTGGGAAACGGTAAGAAGTGAGAGAGGACAAGAACATGGAAAGGAAGTGATGAGAACTAGAGGAGAGGAATGGTGGTGGGTGAGGATGGAAAAGCAACATGTGGATAGGGAGCATTCTACGAGAAAATATCGGGAAGGAGCACTCCAGGTGGATCATGAAAAAATGGTATAATTTGGAACATTGGGACTAAAACCAAAGGCGGTGACAAGGATAATTGGCATGGGGTGTAAGAAAAACATGAGGAGGATGTGCCAAAAAAGCCAACCCACACCAAGTGTCCAGATTAATGAGTACCTTGAAAAGTTGAATCTCATCATGGATATGATAGGTTTGTTGAAGATGATCTTTGTAGGATACGAAGCATTTGAAATTTTAAGATCTATGGAGAACAACCTTTTCATTCCTATGAATTTGAAATAATGATTGTTATGCATTTTGAAAATTTTGAACTTTTTCCAACCTTGCAATTTCTTCAACTTCACGCGGAAGGGTGTCAGTCCATGTCATCATCCCGAGGGCAGAGACTCCAATGTTAGCCAACTTATCTGCAACACCATTAGCTTCCCTGAAGACATGTTGGATAATGACTTCATGTTGAAAGAGGATTAGGCTTCGAGCCTCTTCAATTAGACTTTTCACCTTCCATGCTGGAGTTTTGGAGTTTTTTAAATAATTGACAACATTCAAGGAATCCCCTTCTATGATGACTCTCCTTAGAAATTGCTTAATTAACTGTAGACCCCTCCATAAGGCCTTAGCTTCAGCTATATGGTTGGATTGTTCTCCCAAACATTCAGCGAATGCAAATATGGAATTTCCATTGTGGTCCCTTAAAATTCCCCCTACCCTGGCTCTACCTGGATTTCTTTTTGCTGCCCCATAAAAATTAAACTTGACCCAATCTTGGGGAGGAGGTATCCATTTGATGTTATTTCTAGAGATTTGAGTATTACCTGGGTTTGGATTCTCTAGAGAAACATGTAAGGATTGAAGTAAGGAAGCTTCAAACCTAGGGATGGGATGAGGATCACTAGGTGTCGAGAGTGCATTTTCCTTGGCAAAAAAGATAATTCTATTGGTGATGGAATCTAGATCCTTGGCCTCTCTAGAAAAAATATGTCTATTCCTCTCAAGCCAAATCTTCCAAAGATAATGATGAAGGCAAAATTTCCAAATTCCTTTGAGACAGGGATTGCTAAAAGGATTGGGCCATTGAGAGAACAAGTCAACTATGGATGGAGGTTTGGCCCAACTAATTTGAAACTTTTGAAAAAGCTTATTCAGGATGGAGCTGGAAAAAGGACAAGAAAGGAAAATGTGGCTTGTAGACTCCCAATCAAAAAGACATAAGAAACACCTATTAGGGAGAGGAATTCCATGCTTAATAAGATTTTCTACAGTGAGGATCCTATCTTGAATAGCCAACCAAGAAAATAAGGATACCTTTGGAGTCAGGTGCTTAATCCACACTAGTTTGAAAGGAATGAGGACTTCTTCAGGGGCTAGGATAAGTTGATATGTTGATTTGATAGTAAATTCCCCTATGTCAGAAGGTTCCCAGATAGGTTGATCACTTGCAATCCTTGATGGTAAAGTGAAAGCAGATAGTAGGGCTTCCAAGGAAGTGATTTCTATTGATAGATTGGGACATTGAATCCTTTTCCATGTATGGGATTCATTGGACATAGTTAAAAAATTAGCAACCCGATAGCCGAACAAAGGATCAGTGAATTCCTTTAAAGCTCTAAAACCAGGGATTTCTAAAAGTGGTTGGTTTCCTAACCACTTGTCTTCCCAAAAATTGATTGTTTTTCCATCTCCAACCTACCATCTTAGGCCCCTTCTCAGGAGTTGTTTCATTATGCTGATGGATTTCCAAAATGTTGAACCCATAGAAGGTGCCCAATCACATAAAAATTTAGATCCCTACAAGTATTTCCTTTTAACAAGAGTGACCCATTCCACTTGGTCCCCTGCTACTAATCTCCATGCTTGTTTTTCTAGTAGAACTAAGTTTAATATATTAATCCTTCTGAGGCCGATTCCTCCCTGCTCCTTTGGTTTGCAAACTTTGTCCCACATGACCAAGTGGAATCTATTTTTGTTCTCAGAACCAGTCCATAGGAAATATTTTTGAAATTGTTCTATCTTGTGGTAAACCTTAGTTGGGGCCTTAAAAATTGAAAGGAAATAAATAGGGATGCTCTACAAACAAGCCATGGTAAGGACAACTTTTCCTGCCTGGGATAGGAGATTGCCCTTCCAACCTATGAGTTTTTTTTGAAATATTTCAATTACATTGTTCCACAAATCTTCAAAAGCATTTCCAATGAACAAAGGCAATCCCAGATAAGTGGCTGGTAAGGTAGAGATAGCACATCCCAAAATATTTGTAATTTTGAGTTATCGCCTATGAGGAGTGTTGAGGAAATATAACTTACTTTTCTAGAAATTCACCTTCTGTCCAGCCACTTCTTCATAGAGAAGGAGTAAATGTTTGATAACTTTAGCTTCAACAATAGAAGCAAAGGTGGACAATAGAGTATCATCAATGAATTGTTGATGAGTGATAGGATTAGATTGAGAGGTCACTTTAATTCCAAAAATTAATCCTGATCTTCTAGCTGCATGGATTGATCTTCCTAATGCCTCAGTAGCAATGATGAATAGAAGGGGGGATAAGGGATCCCCTTGCCTTAGGCCTCTACTACTAGGAAAGTATCCAGTAGGTGAGCCATTGATTAGGATAGAGAACCAAGTAGATGAGATACATCCTTTAATCAAATTGACCCAATCTTGGTGAAATCCAAATTTGGTTAGGACAACCAATAAAAAGTCCCAATTCAGCCTATCATAAGCTTTGTTCATGTCAAGTTTTAATAGAAAAGCAACCTTTTTGGTTTGAGAAGTAGAGTGCAGGGCTTCATGAATAGAGATAATCCCATCCAAAATAGATCTTCCTCGAACCGAGCTTCCCTGGAAGTGATCAATAATCAGAGGTAGAACATCTCACATTCTGTTGGCCAAAGCTTTGGTGAGGATTTTGTAAACTACGTTACAAAGGCTCATAGGCCTAAAATCATTGAAGGATCTAGCATTTGGGCTTTTAGGAATAAGAGCAATGAAAGTGGAATTAAAATTATGAGGTATGATCTTGGAAGACTGAAACTCTTTTATCGCTTCACACACATCAGGACCCACAAAATCCCAAAAAGCCTAAAAAACCTAGGAGAAAAACCATCAGGGCCAGGGGCCTTGTCAGGTTTCATGGAAAAGAGGGCATGCTTAATTTCATCATCTGAAATATTGGTAGTTAACTTAAATTTGATATCCTCTGAGATGGAATGGGGTATATGCTGGAGAAAAATTCTTTAGCATCATCAGAGTTAGAATCAGAATTTGGGCTTTCAAGCAACTGCATGAAATGAGAAATGCCTTCAGACCTGATTTCCTTGATATCAGAGGTAACACTTCCATCCTGTCTGTGTAACTCCTTAATTCTATTGTTGCTCCTATTCCTCAGGGTAGAAATGTGGAAAATTTTTGTGTTGGAATCACCTTCCTTAAGCCAGATTGCCCGAGATTTCTGCCTCCAGAATGTTTCCTCACATTTTAGGATATTATGATATTCTGATAAGAGAATTCTTTCTTCATTCCTCAGCTCGACATCATAACTATGACCAGTTAGAATATCATTTTCAATTGTTTCTAGGTGGTTTTTAATTGCCTGTTTATTCTCAAACAGGTTCCCAAAGATATCTCTATTCCAGATCTTGAGATTTTCTTTGAGCATTTTCAGTTTTTGCCCCAGTCTATATGATGGTGAACCTTGAATATCTATCTGCCACCACTGAATAATTCTATCCCTGAAATCAGGATGTTGCATCCACATAGCTTCAAATATGAAAGGAGTTCTGAAGTTCTGAGGGTTATTTGTTTCTAGGAGAAGTGGACTATGATCTGAGCCAATTTTGAGGAGAGATTGGAGATTGGCATCCCCCCACTTTGTAGTTGCTTCCTAAGAAAAGAGAACTCTATCAAGTTTAACCTGAATTAGTTGGTTGCCACTCCTTCTATTGGTCCATGTGAATTGATTGCCTTTCAAATTCACATCCATCAAGTTATTAGAGTTGATGAAATCCTAAAAATATTCCATGCTTTTTGTTATGGATCCCGAACCACCTCTCTTGTCTGAAGGATAAAGAGGAGTGTTAAAGTCTCCAGCCAAAATCCATAGAAAATTTGGGATAGCTTTTCTAAAATTTGTTAAAGTTTCCCATAGCCTGGATCTTCCAGGGATAGAATTAGGGGCATATACATTGGTGAGTATCCATGGGAAGTTTTAATCTTTGTCAAAAAATAGGATGCTAGCTGACACATCATTGGAATGTATTAATCTGCCTTCCAGCTTCTCCAGATTCCAAATGCACATGAGACCTCCTGAAGCACCCCTTGCACTACAAGAAATGGTTTCCCCATTTTTCCATAGCTTTTTACTTAGAGCCTCAGCTGAAGAGTCTCCTATTTTAGTTTCTTGCATCAAAAAAATTGTGGGATTGACTTCTTTTCTTAATGACTTGGCTAGCCTTTGCTTTGCCATGCCATTAAGTCCTCTCACATTCTAGGAGAGGATTTTCATTTAGATGATTTGAGATTCCTTTTGCCCCCCTTTCCTTGAGGTTGGGGAGGTTTGATGCATTTGGAGTCATCCTTGCTCTGACTTAACCCTATGGAAAACAGGGTTTTTTGAATTCCACTCGCTATTTCTTCTACTAGTCCCTATTTCCAATGATCAGTGGTCGAAGTTCTGCCCTTCTTATCTCCTCCATAATAAATAGGAGATTTCTTGTAGCTTCTAGTTTGTTTTGGACTAAAATTTTGAGGATTTATTCTTTGAACTATCGGGCTTGAAGAACCAGGGATAGTTTCTGGGATTGCAACTTCTTCGATTTGGGTCCATTTGCAAGGATCAACTGAGATTTCAAGGAAAGACTCAAGAGGTGGGCTTGAGGGTCCTGAGCAATGGGGACCACTCTTGGGTTGAGGAGAAGAGTGAGGAAGCCCAATATTGTCAATGGGATCAGAGGATTTATTAGTTTCCAGCCTCTTCTTCTCATTAGAGATAGAAGAGGGTTTAAGGGTTGGTTCAGGACTATGAATAACTTCCATATTCTCGTTATCACTAGAAGGTAAATCAGAAAGTACTTGGTACTTGTTTGGGAGAGCAAAGAAAGAACTTACCTCTTCCTTGTGCATTTCTTGACTCACTGTAGAAATTTTTTTGCCCTTATCAGCTACTTGAGGAGAAGCTTGAGGCTCTTTTGTAGCACCTTCCTAAGGATGTTCATTCCTGTTGTTGCTTTGGTTCTAGTTTTTGATTGGTCTAAAGACCACTCCCTTTGACATGGGATACTTCCTCCTCTCATTCCTTGTGAAAGGGGCTTTGCTTTTTGGAATCTCAGGTTCTGCCTACACCTTTAAGGAAGGGCATTGAGATCTAAGGTGCCCCTGAGTATGGCATTCCACACAGAATACTTGGCTTATTTTCATATTCTATCACTTGCTTCTAGTAGTAGGACTCATATTCCAGTTCAATAAAAGTAGGGAGCTCAGAGTCCAAGTTTGCATTGACACAAATTCAAGCAGCTGTCATCCTTGTCCTAGCCAAAGTGGCATGGTCGATGGCCACCAAATCTCCAATGATTTTGGCAATACCTTTGAGGATATCCTCATGCCAAAAATGCCAAGGAAGGTTCAACAAATGAACCCAGATAGGAGCATAATTAATACTCTGGGTTTTAGGGTCAAAATCAGGAGACCAACGCCTCAAGAACAAGCTCTACCTTCCCAGAAACCAAGGACCCCCTATGAGAATTCGACTAGCATCATCATGATTGCTAAGCCTAATACCAAAAAAACCCCTGGAAAGGCCAAAAATTTCCATGCTGCCAGTGACCTTCCATTTGGAGTGAGCCCACCTCCTGATGGTTTCAAGATCAAGCCTACCTTCGATGAGCTTTCCAACTAATAAATTTTTTTCCATTGAATGATAGTTGGAGATGATATTTGCAGGGACCTTGATTTTTGTTCCAATAGGTTCTAGGGAAAATGAGGATAACTTGGGACTGTTAATTCCTCTGCTAAGGACTTTGGTGAAGGAGGGATTTTCAGTAGTGGATCCCTCGACCAGAGGGGACCCAGGTTTGGTTCCTTTATCGGGAGGTTTATCTCCCCATAAATGGGTGACCTTTTTGAATGCCTTATCTGGTTCAATATGACCATCCTCTAGATCCTCGAAAGGGACTCCATCCTGACCACCCTCGTGACCACCCTCTAGCTCTCCAAAAATTTGAATTTGATCCTTCCCGCCTTCCAAAATTTGAATTCCTATGCTCTCGCTTGAACAGTTCTTGAAACCTCCTATTATCCTCACCTCGTAGTCTTCAATTTGGGAGAAATTCCCTACAATCTTATATTATTGGATTGATCTTGAAAAGAGATTTCCAATGGTATATGATTTATCTCGTTTTGACTTTTTTTGGCACTCCAAAGTGTATTCAAAATATACAGGGGTCTTACTGTTGCAAAATCATGGTCCACTTTTGAGGGGCACGATTTTGCATTCTTAAGGTTTTCTAGCTATTGCAAAATTGTGGTCTGCCCTTGTAGGGGACAATTTCACATTTATAGGGTTTTCTCTTAAGGAAACCCTATTTTAAAGTTGATGTTATTTTACGTCGGCTTGTCTTAGTTTTCTCACCCATTCTTCTTTCAAATCCACTATAAAAGGAGGGTTTGAAGTCTTCTTTTTCCGAACCAAGTTTCCAAGTGATTCCACGCAAGTTCTTTCTTCAAATGATTTTGAAGTGCTCTCTAAGTGATATATTTTCTCTTCTACAAGCAAGCTAACTCGCAAGTGTGAAATATAGTCTGTTGAAGCTCTATTTTCTGCTGTATTGGATTGTGTGTCATGGATCTTGGTGGACAAGTGTTGAAGCCCTAAGGAGAGATCGACTATTTGGAGGTCTTAACCCTTCTACCTACTTTTTTTCTATCTACCAGGTGTTTTCACTTATCTACATTTGTATTTTAATTAATTTTTATTATGCATCTATTAATTCACAATAACTAAGTTTTTCTCTTCACTTCTGCAAAATTATGCCTAATAATTTTGGGGCATAATTTCATCCGTCTACAAAATTACGATCGCTCCTTGTAGCGTACTATTTTGCACAAACCTTGTTTTGAGGCAACCTGCTACCCTCAAACCCTATATTTGTATTATATGCTACATTTATACCATATTAGTGCATCATGTGCTCTATTTTATCAATATTTTTTGTTACATTTCATTGTGCATTTTCATATTACAATGGTCAACTTTTGCTTATGTTTTCAAAGGCTAGCTAAAAGGACCTAGGGGGCTTTACTATTGCACCTCCAAGAATTTCTAAACAACGGCCTAAGAAGCCCCCCTAATTTTAATCACATTCTTTAAGTGTTTTCTAAGTTATTTTACAAGAATAGAGATCATTGGATATTACTAGATAAAATATAAAATCTTGTATCAATCATTGGGTAAGATAAGTACCCTAGTTAATCTTTAGGTTGTTTGTTGAGTGTTTGTTATTTTTGTTAAAACCCTAGATTTGATATAAAAAATTATGATATTTAATTTCTATGCATTTAAAAATAAACAACATATAGTGTGCACTTAGGGTTTTAAAATTATTTGTGCATCTTCTCTTGAAATCTTGCTCAAAGGATTTAATTTTGCAACCCTAGGTTAGAAATAATTCAAATAAAGAATCATTTTAGGGTTAGCTCTTATATTCTTGCATTATGTATTTTTTCATTGTCCTTTATCTTTCATAGATTAGATCTCAAAAGGCTAAATATAAATTATTATCTCAAACTAAATACATCAAACATATTCCAACCTTGGACTTGGATCAAGTCCTAAAACCATTCCTAGTGAACCCTTCTTCTCCATATCGATTGTTGAGAACAACATAACCTTAGGGACACCTCAGATTACCAGTGGATCCAACCAAGAATCATATGCGGTAGGGTAGTTTTCCCCCTCTACAATGTATTCTCTTAAAATCTTATGATCAGGAGGAGTTGGTTCTATCCTCATTCCCACTCTCCTAATCAAGAGTAGGTTGGGAGTCATCAAGCATTTTGCACCTAGCTAATGGCAAAATCCTCTTAGATACTGTTAATAAATTTTAAGCCTCCCGCTCTAATTTATTAACAATTGCACCAATTGTAAAAATCTAGTGATACATGGTGGACGAGTTCATGTTTGCAACTGATGGAGTTGATCAGTACAAGCAGATGGTATCTATATCTCTTTTTTAGGTGTCTATATTTAGATTATAGGTTACTGTCTTCACGCATATAGGTACTTATCTTTAGATTGCAGGTTCCTATCTCCACGCATACAAACACCTATCTTCAGGTTGCAGGTTTTTGTCTCCACGCATACAAACGCCTATCTTTAGGTTGCAGGTTCATATCTCTAGGTTACATGTGCCTATATTCAGGTTGTAGGTTCTTATCTCCATGCATATAGGATCCTATATTCAGGTTGTAGGTTCCTATCTCCATGCATACAAGCACCTATCTTCAGTATATATACGTCTATCTTCTGATTTACCAGTTAATTGCACACTTTCCAGTTTAACTGCACATGCCTAGTTTGACTACACTTATGCCTAGTTTGATTGCACGTACTCTTAGTTTAACCGATGCCTGCACTTGGAGAAGTAATGTTATTATTATTTCAAATTTATTTAAATATTTACCATACGTGAGCTGCCCATATTCTTTAAAACATAAATATTTAATACGTCCAGGTGGAAAATATTATGTAGTGCTGTAAATTTGGAAAGCGTGTAATTGTAGTTTTGCAGAATTTATATTAACAACAAGAAAATATTTTTATAGTGTTGCAAATTTGGAAGTGGGAAAAAATTTATGAAGTAGTTTTGCAAATTTGACATTAATAGTAGGAATTTATGCAGTTTTGTTAATCAAAAAGTGGGTAAATTTATTGTGCATTTCTACAATTTTGGATATAACAATTAGAAAATTTATTTACAGTTTTGTGAATCTAGAAAGTAAATGAGAATTAATGCAGTAGTTCTAAATATTTAAATGCCAACAGAGGAAAATCTATTCGTAGCCCTGTAAATACAATGGTGGGCAAATAAAAATTTTAACAGCCTTGCAAATCAGAAAGTGGGAAAATACATATTTTAACAGCCTTGCAAATCAGAAGGTGTGCTAATAAATATTAGAAAGTGGAAAAATAAATATTTTAGAGCCCTGTAGATCAAAAAGTGGGCAAATAAATATTTTACGTGAAAAAAAAAGACTAAAAAATATCTCTTGTCTATAAAAAATTATTTTTAGATCTTTTCAAGGGGGTTGATTTTGTCACTTACTGAACTATGTAACACTATAGGAAATAATACAAAAAAATTATTTGAGATAAATTCTATGTATCTTCAGTGTGGCTGGATTGTATGTGGCATTAGCCCTTATTTCATGACAACCTTACCTCTTGTAGTTGATTCATATTTTTTTGATGTCTTGTATTTGTTGTATTTTGTATTTTATGGATTTTTAGGTGGATCAATAAGCCCACTTTTTATTTTGGCTTATCACCTCTTTTTATTTTATGTTATCTCTCTATCTTTTCCTAGTGCAATTTAGTGTATTTTTTATTTTTATTTCCCAGTCAGTGTTACAGTTTTTATTTTCTAGTTTATTTTTTCATTGCAGTTTTTTATTTTTCCTTCCCTTATTTCCCCAGCAAGTTTAATTGCAGTTTAGTTTAGGTTTTATTTTTAACGAGAGCCAACTCTTTCTGGAGGTATTTTCCTCTCAGGAAGTCCCACACGAGAGGAATATTCTCATGTTGGTGCTATGCACGAGTGCAGTGTAAATTTATATTTTTAGACATCAATAGTTTTGGCATGCTCGATGGGACCATCTGCAAATTAAAACATATGCATAGACTTTTTTTATGTTTTAAATAGTCAATATTTGGTGTTTGTCTTGACTATTACTTTCTTATTGAAGCATAAAAAAAATCACCTGGTGAATTTATTGGTTAAAAGGACCAGATCATTGATTGCATCCTTATTTTATGAGGGGTGTGTCTACAAGAACCAATTCAAGAAGGGAAGGTAGATTCCAATTCTAGTAACTTTATTTCAATATATCAAGGAATCAAATAATGGGAAGGACTCAAGATCGATTTTCTACACCACCTTCAGCTATCTCATCTCCCTTTACTCAAAGGATCTATCATTATATTTCATTCATGGCTCAACTGCTACCTAGAGCCTACAGTTCTTTCAATCAGAGTAGTCCATTGGTCTTTATAGCACATGATGATATTCCAGAATCAATCCTTAAGGCTCTACCTTTTTATATTATTGAAAACTTAGTCACTCCTATGGAAAATTTCCAGGACATGGTAAATATATGCTTAGTGCATAATATGATTGAAAAAAACATGGTTCTTAAGCTATTAACATATTATTTGAAGGGTAAAGTCATTTAGTGGTTTATAAGCCTTCTTATTCACACCATTTCAAGCTAATATAACTTGGCTAATAATATTATCAAGTCGTTCAAATATAAATTAGATAGCTTGTCACATATAGAGCAACTGACTACCATCAAAAGAGCTCCCAATAAGTGCATCATAAATTTCAATTTTATATTCTAAAGGACATTGGATAGAGTACCCATGGAGGTAAGGCCAAGTGCATAGTCTGATTTTTCTATATTTATTGAGAGCTTTGAGTTCTAACATAGGTATGAATATCCAAACTAGAGAAGTTAATACATTTTCTGATGCATATGAAAAGTCTATTGAAGCTAAAAATTATTTAGTGTAGTGTGGTAGAATTTTCCTTAGACCTCCTATACCTCTATTTCCATATGTGACTGTATCCAACCCATTATCCTCTCAAGCTTCTGGTAATATTTTAGAAGTTAATCCATTACCAATTAAAGATAATGTACCTAGCACTTCTGGTCAATCAAATGACCAAATGAATGATCTATGGAAGTTAGTCAGAAAAATAGAAAATAAGCTCAATAGTTTGAATAAGTAACAAAACTAATCTCAACAAAGGTATTTCCAGACATACTACCCTCCTTATCAGCATAGACCTCCATATCAAAATAATGCTCATCTAGAAAAGCTTTTACAAGCATAGTTCCCCACTATTACCAACCAAAATCAAGCCCTAGTACCTATGCAAAACAACCTAGATGAACAAAAAAGGTAGTGATATCCTTGTTAGTTACCTCATGATCCTAGTATATGGAAATAGTAGCAGTGCTTTAGTGGCACAGGATCCTAGTTATTGGACAATGGAACAACAATAATATTAGCATCCTTCTACATCAACTCCTGATAGCATTTTGATGTATTGGCAAGAAAATGAGCATTGTGTAGTAAATCAGATTATGGATAATCAGCCTAAGAAGAAAGTACAATCTAACTATAATACTAGATCTAAAGAAAAAGTTGTAATTGATGGTCCTTCTATATCACAACAACCATATCCCCTCAACCTCCAAGTACCAATATCAAACAATAGTCTATAATCACACTCAAGGATGTTCCAGATTGAAGAAATTAGTAGACTCAAAAACAATAGCCTACAACACATTCAAGGATGTTCTATATTGGAGAAATTAGTAGACTCAAATGCAGTAGCCTAATAAAACATATTAAAAAAATCCTACTTACCTAATTTTTGAGAGGCCAAGAAATGAATAGACTACCAAAAAATCACAAAAAATCATCCTATCAACTTGATGGAGAAAATAAAGAAGACCTAATTGCAAGTTTCTATGCGGGATGATCTTGCATTGCCAGGATATATGGACCTCCTAAAATAAGCTCTGAGTCACATATCTTCAGGATCTAAAAATAATAAAGAGTATATTGCATAAGCTACAAGTTTGTTGCAAATGGTTCCTAGTTAGGTATAATCACCTACTAAACCTCCTCCTTTCTATATGACCCTCATCATAGGAAAGAATTTGGTCCATAATTGCATGATTGATTTAGGATCTAGTAGTTATTGAATACCCAAGAGAATAGGTAATGTTTTAGGAATTTCAATTAAGCCTATGAATGTTGGTGTCATGCAACTAGATGGCACCACTATTAGGACATTGGGTGTGATTAGAAATTTGGACCTTACTTTGCATGCCTAGGCCCTAGCCTTACCATTATACATGATATATCAACAATATACCTTCCACTTATATTTGCTTTATGCCTGTCCAGGGACTTTACAATAAAATTAGGGGGTTATATGTCTCTATATTGGTCCAATATATCCTTAACCACAAGATATGATACCAAATTTTTAATATCAGCTAAGCCTATCTCTCACTTCCACGTAGAACTCCATGATACGAAACCTGAAATTAATTATATAGCCATGGAGTTAGACAGTCTTTCTGACCAGATCCAAACACCTCCTATTCATGATACTCAACTTGATAAGTGGTAAAATGGGTTATATGGATCTGATCCATATGATTTTCAAGAGGTTGGCATGGGAACCTATTGTATCTTGGAGGAGAAGAGCATGATGCCAGAGGTCATGAAAATAGAACAAAAAATAGAAGGTGTGTGGAAGCTGCATTTTGATGGAGCTAAGTGCAAGAAAGGTGTTGGTGCTGGTGTAGTGATCACCTCTCCTTCTAAAAATAAATTCCTTCATTTCTTCAATATCTAGTTTAGCTTCACTAACAACATGGCAAAGTATGAAGCTCTAATTCATGGACTTCTACAAGCAGATAAAAGAGGTGTGAAACTGCTACAAATTTTTGGTGATTCAAAATTGGTAGTGCAACAAGTGAAGGGTCAGTGTGTTGTTCATAATAATATTCTAAAAGCATATAAATATAGAGTGCTAGACCTACTTGAAGGATTTGATGCCTTGAATATCTAAATAATCCTTAGAAAGAGCAATCAGGCCCTCAGTTCCTAAGCTGATAGGATGGCAATTATGGGGGCACAATATGAGTTACCTATTGAATTATTCAAGAAGGAACAACATGTAAAATTAATTATTAGGCCCTCAGTTCCTAATAATGATAAACATTGGTAAGTGTTTGACTCCAATTAGTATATAGTAAAATTTATTTTCCAAGAAGCTAAATTTTTCGACGATATCCAAGCTAAGTTGTAGTGGACATATGAGGATAATGATATTATTCAGCTTAGTAGCAACAATATTCCAAAGGGACTCATTACTTTGGAAAGTTTTTTCACTCTTGATGATCAATACAAAAGTAAATATAACAATGAAAACAATAATTAATGCTTGTCAAGATGTCCTAATTGCTTCAAGTAAAGTCCTTATGCTTGGTAAATGTAATTATCCTAATAAAGAAGCTATCTTCATTCAAAAATACAAATAATATGATGATATTATAGCATGGTATTATAACCAGCTAAAGGAGTATGCTTTGGATGTTATACAACACACTATAGAGTCCAACCTGATGCTAAACTAGTGCACCAGAAACATAGGCATGTCAATCCCAAAGTTGAACCTTTTATGAGAAAAGATCTATTAAAATTGATTGAGGCACATATCATATATCCCATCAAGCATTCCACTTGGGTAGCCAACTTGGTACTAGTAGAAATAAAAATAGAGAAATCATACTTTGTGTAGAATTTTAGGATTTGAATTGTGTATCCCTTAAATACCATTATCCATTACCCTCAATGGATCAGATTTTGCAGAATGTGGTAGGAGATGAAATATTTTCTATGTTGGATGGTATTTTAGGTTTTAATCAGGTAGTGATTAAGGAAGAAGACCAACATAAAACTATATTTACCACCAAATGGGATACATTTCCATATCAGATAATGCCTTTTGGCCTTTCTAATGCAAGTGCTTCAAAGGGCTATGGACCTGGATTTAAAAGGATTGAAAAATAAATTTATTTTGGTTTATTTAGATGATATTACAATATTCTCTAGGAATGTTGCATATGATCCAGAAATGTATTTTTGTTGTAGAATAGAGTAAACTATTAGGAAATTTTATGTCCAAGGAGGGTCTTTCCATTGATCCATAATGCGTTAAAGCTATTCAAACCTTGTACCTACCTACTCACAAGAAGGCTTTGTAGTCATTCATGGGTAAGATAAATTTTTTGAGGAAGTTTATATCAGAATTTACTGATATAATAAAGCCAATTACCACAATGTTGAAGAAGGATCAGTCCTTGATATGGACCAAAGAAGGTAAGCAGAGTTTTAAGAAAATCAAAGATGCTATTTCCAAAGTCCCTATTTAAATTAACCCCAATTTTGAAAATAATTTCATTTTATATGTGTTTGGAGGATAATATAGCATTGTAGTTGTTCTTACATAGTAAAATAATGAAAAAATGGAGCAGACCAACCATTGCCTTCATGATCCAGACCCTTAAGGAGTGTGAAGAAAGGTATGATTTTGTGGAAAAATAGATTTTCGCACTCCTTAGAGCCTTAAAAATTTTAATCATTTTGTGGCTAAAAATAGAATAGTAGTCTTTGTGGTTCATCCCAACATTAAATAATTTTTATTAGGTTGTGATGTTCCTAATAAAAGGGCCAGTTGGGTGACAAAAAATATGAATTTTGATGTCGATATTAAAGTGATAAAATTAGTATCATGAAGGGCCCTATGTCAACACCTTGAAGAGGATTTAAATATTGATAAAACATTCTTTAATGCTCAACCAATAGAAGAAGAGTTAAATTGGTTCCATGTTATGATGAATTATTTAAAATTTGGAACCTACCCAATAGTATACAACAAGACCCAAAGAAGAAATCAGATATTAAAATTATTATCTTTTGAAGTGATTGATGAGATTATTTTCAAGAGAAGTTAGGAAGGTATCCTCCTAAGGTGTATTGAATCATAAAAGACTAAAAAACAATTGGAGGAGTTCCACCAAGGATTTTCAAGAGGTCATTTCTCCTCACCAATCACAATAGCTAAAATAATGAGAGCTAGTTATTTTTGACCAACTCCATTGTTTGATGCAGTTCAGTGGGTCTGAAAATGTAAAGAATGTTTATTTTTCTCAGGAAGGAAGAAGAGGATTCCGTTTCCCTTACAACCAATTGTTATAGATCAACCATTCACACAATGGAATTATACTTCATAGGTGTGATTAATCCAACTTCAAGTGTTGACCACAAGTTTATATTGATAGCCATAGATTATTTCACGAGATGGACTGAGGCTATTGCATTAAAAGAATCCACTAGAGGGGCCATTGTTGAGTTTTTGGAAAGTATTGTTACAAGGTTTGGAGCACCTGAGATAGTCATTGTTGATAGTGCTAAATAATTCATAGATATTTTAGTCACAGAGTTTGGTATCAAGTATGAGATCTACATGAAGACATATTCCAACTATTACCCTCAAGGGAATGGACTGGATGAGTCCACAAATAAAAACTTGATTGGGATCATTAAGAGAACAGTTGAGGAGAATCAACGAATATGGCATACCAAACTGAAAGTTACCTTGTGAGTAGATATAATTATACCAAAGTATGCCACAGGCCAGTCTCCCTTTAGACTTATGTATGACAAGGAAGCCAGACTCCCTATTTCACTAGAGCTTCCTACCTTGGAGCTGGTTCATAAAATAAATTTAGAGCATGTTGAGTGGTATTTTCACACAATTGCGAAAGTACACTCTCCTTTAGGATTTGGGTTCCAAATCCCCTCTTGCAAAGAAGTTAAACAAACAACTTCTCCAAGGTCTCCGTTGTATTAGCATTTGCATGCGTATTAGTAATCTTAAATAAAGATATTCACTTTAAATGCTTAGAACACCTTAGTGATTGCAAGTAACTGTAAACAAGGGGCAATGTTGGTTTATTTTACCATGAAACTTTAGTGATTGTTCATTGAACCAAAATAGAGCAAATGTGATTTGGCCCTCATATGACCACAATGTAGTGCTCAAATTACCCCTCTTTCGTAAAATTAGAATTTTTATGAAGAGGGTAATTTTAGGCTCAAAAAATGGAAATTTGTGAAATGCCATAAAACATAACTCCAATGAAATTGGAATTTTCATGAAGAGAATGTTATCATAGGCTCATGAGTGCAAAACAAAACTGAAAAAATGAAATTTGACCATAAAATGGAAATTTTCTATTTTCGGATTTTTTTTTAAATCTGTAACAAAACAACTTCAATGAATTTTTAAAAATACTAAACAACTCCGAAAATGAAATTTCAAAATGCATATTGGAAGTCTGAAGTATAACCTATGCAATGGTGCAATTATTTTTGGATTTTGACATTTTTTAAATGTTTATTTTAATGCCTGAAAATTTAAAAAAAAGTTAAAATTTCTAAAAAAATAAAATGCAGAAAAATGAAAATGAAATGCAGAAAACTGAAAATAAAATGCATTCAGTATGATGCTATCCTATTTCGACAAAATCGAAGATGTGAGGTTTTCATGCATGCAACCTAACCTATTGGACTTGCAAAACAAGCACAATCCGGATAAGCTAAGTGTTGGCTCCTAGGGTTTTAAATGAGATTTTCAGATTTAAACATTTGCATGAAGTAACCAAGAAAACTTGCATAAACTCCATTTACAAGCCTAAAATCTGAAAAGGGGAAAAATAGACATTTAATCTTGCATGCAAAAAATGACTCCTTCTTTCTTGTCCATAAGATGCAACTTTCTGAAACTTCCTGTATTAAAAATTTGTCATTTTACTATAACAAAAATTTCTGGTTTTCCCAAACCATTCAATGGAAGAAAATGACTCGAACAGGTCCAAAATGGCCCTCTTGCCTTCAAATCCATAACTCTGCTTGCAGCAGTTTTTTCCACCCCTCAAAACATCCTTGCCTGGTGTATTTAAAATTTTTAGGAAGCTTTTCGTTTCATTTTCCAATGGTTGTTCGTTTCATTTTCCAATGGCTGTTCGTTTCACCTTCCCTTGTGCATGCATGTGTTTAACGACCATCTTAAATGATTTCAAATCATTAAATATTCCTTATGTAACATTTTGTCTTATTCATTGGATTTTGTCCTTATGTCCACGTCACTATGCAGTCTTCAGTTTCACTGTCCTGCCTGCCCCTTTTGAGTCGCAAAAATGCAACATGTCACGATATCGCGACACTTTTTCCTCTTTGCTCTCTTTTGTTGCTTTTAGCCGCAATAATGTAACATGTCATGATATCGCAACACTTTTGCCTCCTTGCTCTCTTTTATTGCTTTTAGCCACGAAAATGCAACATGTCACGATATCGCGACACATTTTATTTCTTTTCTTTTGGTCACGAAAATGCAACATGTCGTGATATCGTGAAACCTTTTCTTTCTTGTCTTTTGGCCATGAAAATGCAACATGTCACGATATCGTGACACTTTTTCTCTTTTGGCCACAAAAATGCAACATGTCACGATATCGCGACACTTTTCTCTTTTCGTTTGGCCACGAAAATGCAACATGTCATGATATCGCAACACTTTTCTTTCTTCTCTTTTGGCCGCAAAAATGCAACATGTCGCAATATCGTGAAACTTTTCTATTTTGGCCGTGAAAATGCAACATGTCGCAATATCGTGACACTTTTTCTCTTTTGGCCACGACAATGCAACATGTCACGATATTGCGACACTTTTCTCTTTTAGCCGTGACAATGCAACATGTCGCGATATCACGACACTTTTTCTCTTTTTTGCCGTGACAATGCAACATGTCGCGATATCGCGACACTTTTTCTCTTTTGGTCGCGACAATGCAACATGTCGCGATATCGTGACACTTTTTCTCTTTTAGCCGCGACAATGAAACATGTCATGATATCGCGACACTTTTTTCCTTTTGGCCGCGACAATGCAACATGTCATGATATCGCGACACTTTTTCTCTTTTGGCCATGACAATGCAACATGCCGTGATATCACAACACCTTTTTCTCCTTGTGGTGTTTTGCTTTTTCTTTGATCTTTAGCATATGGGCCACTTCGGTCTTCTTGGAAAACATGCAAAAAAGGTGGATCCCCAATTTTGGGGTACATTGTGGAGTAACCACAACAGAGCAATGTCATCCTATGGAGCTCAAGTTTGCAGATTTGATGCAGTTGGAAGATACTAGAGACCAAGCTAGGAAAATACTTCAATAAAATAATCTGGTAATAAAGAAGTACTTTGATAAGAGGGCTACCTCACAAAGCTTTGCAGAAGGAGATATGGTCTTGAAATGGGATGAATAGAGTGAAGCCAAGAAAACATATAAAATTTGACTCTATCTAGAGTGGGACATGCATTATTACAGGTTTTAGAGGTAGTAATGCTTTTGAGCTCTCAAGGATCAATGGAGAAACACTATAGATCCTAGTAAATGAAATTTATCCCAAAGCTTATCCTTGAGTTAATTAGCCATTGGTTGTAGTTTTAGTTTTTTTTTGTGTTCCCTAAGTGTCCCAAGACACCTCTTGCTTCCTATGAAGCATGTTTTATTTTATTTATTTTTATGTTGGTTGTTTTTAGTTTTATGTATTTTTCTATTATGTTTTCAATCTTGTGCAATTTTCTATTGTGTTTAGTTTTGTGCAATTTTCTATTCTATTGCAAGGATTATTTCTAGTAGTTCTATCTTACAAAGCAAGTATAGAATTTAGTTCTTTTGAAAATCTAAATATGATCAATGACTTTGTGCCCAATGGATGCTAAGACTACCTAGTCTTCTAGGTTCTTTGCACATTGCAGGCATGTGTCCCCTATGAGTCACCAAACTGTTAATAAATTTTAAGCCTCCCACTCTAATTTATTAATGGTTGCACCAATTTCAAAAATCCAATGATAAATGGTGTACGAGTTCATGTTTTTAGCTAATACAGTTGATTAGTACACGTAGATGGTGCCTATATCCCTTTTTCAAGTGTCTATATTTAGGTTTTAGGTTTATGTCTCCATGCATGCAGGTGCATATATTCAAGTTACAGGTTCTTGTATCCATGCATATAGGTACCTATATTTAGGTTGTAGGTTCTTATCTCCATGCATACATGTGCCTATGTTCAAGTTGCAAGTTCCTATCTTTAGATTGCATGTGCTTGTCTTTAGGTTGCAGGTTCCTATCTCCATGCATACAAGCAACTATATTTAGGTTGCAGGTTCATGTCTCCATGCATACAAGCACATATCTTAAATATACATGTGCCTATCTTTCTGTTGACTAGTATGACTGCACACTTTCCAATTTGACTACATATTGACCAATTTTACTGCACGTTGAACAGTTTGACTGCACACTTCCTAGTTTGACTACACATGCCTAGTTTGACTACACTTATACCCAGTTTGATTGCACGTACTCTTGGTTTGATCGGTGCCTACACTTGGAGAAGTAATGCAGTTATTATTTAAAATTTATTTAAATATTCCCCATTTGTGAGCTATCCACATTCTTTAAAACATAAATATTTTAGATGTCCAAGTGGAAAATATTATGCAATACTGTAAATTTGGAAAGTGGGTGTAATTGCAGTTTTGCAGATTTTATGTCAACAATGGGAAAGTATTTTTACAATGCTATAAATTTGAAAGTGGGAAAACATTTATGAAGCAATTTTGCAGATTTGACATTAACAATAGGAATTTATGCAGTTATGTCAATAAAAAAGTGGGTGGAATTTATTGTGCAGTTCTATAGTTTTTTTTTTTAACATGGTGGAATCGGTAGCCGCCATGAATCTAGGTAGGTTGTCCAGCTTTTATGGCCACCACAGTATTCTGCGTTGTCCACCCTAGAAGCCGCCACATAGATCTTCATGCAATCTACCCCTATAACCACCATGCCACAATCATTTTAAACCTTTTACACCGTTGAAAGCACCATGAAAGGGACAAGCGTTCAGTCCAACGAGGCCTGAGATTTGAATCTTGGACCTCCACCCTCCTTATGGGGTTTGGATGAACTAATTGGTCTACACCTCAAACCTAAATTTTTGGTAGGGTGGATATTTGAACCTAGGATCTCCCTTGGAGGATTTCCCTCTCCTCTCCAACTCACCTACAACACCAGGGTATCGTAGTTCTACTGTTTTGGATGTAATAACTAGAAAATTTATTTACAATTTTGTGAATCTGGAAAGTAAATGAGAATTAATGTAGTAGTTATGTTGATTTAAATGCCAATAGGGGAAAATCTATTTGTAGTCCTACAAATCAAAAAGTGGACAAATAAATATTTTAACAATCCTACAAATCAAAAAGTGGGTAAATAAATATTTTAATAGCCCTACAAACCAGAAGGTGGGCTAATAAATATTAGAAAGTGGAAAAATAAATATTTTATAGCCCTGCAGATAAGAAAGTGGGCAAATAAATAATTTAGGTGGAATATAAAAGACTAAAAAATATCTCTTCTCTATAAAAGAGATTTGTTAGATCTTTTTAGGGGGGGTTGCCACTTACCGACTTCTGTAACACTACAGGAAATAATACAAAAAAAATGTTTGAGCTACCTTTTGTGTATCTTCAGTTATGGTTGGATTACATGTGGTAGTGGCACTTGGTTCATGCCAACCTTACCTCTGGTAGTTGATTCATGTTTGTTTTATGTCTTTTATTTGTTGTATTGTGTCTTTTATGGAGTTTTAGGTGGATCAATCAGACCACTTTTTATTTTGGCGTATCACCTCTTTTTATTTTTATTTTTATTTTTCATTTGTTGTTACATTTTTTTTAATTTCTATTATTTCCATTGTGTTGTAGTTTTTATTTTCTAGTTTATTTTTCCATTGTAGTTTTTTATTTTCCCTTCCCCTATTTCCCCAACAAGTTTAATCATAGTTTAGTTTAGTTTTTTATTTTTAACGAGAGTCAGCTCTTTCTGGAGGTATATTACTCTGTGGCAATCCCACACGAGAAGGATATTCCTAAGTTGGTGTTGTACATGAGTGCAGTGTAAGTGTACATTTTTAGACATCAACAGATACCATCAAAAATATTCTAAGGTTCTCTTTTGGAATGAGGGTTGGCTTAGATACCACCAAGAAGGTTATATCTTTGCTTTTCTAGTCTAAGTGGTTATCCTTACCTTGTGGCATGGGGATTTTTAATTCTATTAGCCTACTTCTTTGATAGCTCTTATTTTTTGGCTTGCATAGTACTAAGTCAAATTATGATAGGTTGAGGTCTCTCATTTTAGCATGTAATTTTGATAAAAAATCTTCTTCATGGTAGGGGATGATATTTACAAGGGTGCTTGCCTTCTAACTAAAACATTAGTAGTCATCAATTTTATTTATATGAACATCCTTTCTCTATCAACTTGCTCTTTAATATATCCTTGTAAATCCTAGCATACTTGCCTTGTACCTTTGAGGTGTTAATCACCATGCTCATTAGATGACCAAATTTTGTTGATTTTCTAGGAATAATTTCCAATGAAGATTGGGTTGTGTACCATCATGATTATTGGATTCAATGTCTCATAACAGAGGCCTTTGTTGCCCTTTTAAAAATAACATCCCTTATTGGGTGTATAGTTGGGACTATTTGCAAGCTCTATCTTCACATACCTTCAATCCCATAGTGTTGGAAAATTTCTTGATCTTCCCAAAGTTTTATTTTATATATTTTTTATTTTTTGGAGGATAATACCTTACCCCATGCTAATTGGATCATATGCTTTATTGGGATTCAGTTTTGAAGTCTTGGATGTCCATTCTTCTAAGTATTCATTGGGAATGTATGGGTGTACCTTGTCAATGAAGTAGTCAAAGTCTAAAAATTTTTCTTCTACTAGGTAAGCTTACTCCTTTTTGCCCCTCCTGAAAGGTATTTGCTTCATGTGGTATGTGTGGAGGGGTTTCAACAGGATTTTGAACTTGATCCCATATATGTTTTGGAGTAGCATGTGAGTCTATTCAAGTGATATGTATCCTTAAATCTTAGTGATTAAGCCTTTTGAAATACATATTATAAAAGAAGCCAAGAGATCAATCATCACTATCCTAATAAATCATCAGGTTAGGGTACACTTGGAGTTCCAAATAAAGGCCTCAAATGAACCCGTAACTTGGCATTGGAGTGTCATATAACTACACAACCTTGCTATTGGTATGTTCTAATGAAGACAAAGTGATTTTACCATATTTCTTGGTATTACCAAAGTGTTGGATCCTGAGTCAACTATATCATTGTGTATCAATTGATCTTTATAGACCAAGGTCCAGTAGAATGACATGGTCTTGGGCCTATGAGGTTCTAAAACCTATAGCATGATGATTTTTCCTTGTGTACTCATCTTCTTCTATCTCTTTAGGACCTCTTCTAGGTTTTTCATATATTTTGGTATAGAGAGAACCTCTAAAAGAGACAACCATAGTGGACTTCCTTAGGTTCTCCACAACATTGAAGGTTTTGATAGAAGGAGCTCTTGGAATGGTTGATATTTTTGGGAGTCTATTCCTTTCTACCATAGGAAGTGGTATTTTCAAACTTGTGATAGGTTTCCTTTATGGTTCAAGGGTAACCATTATTACTATCAAGGCTGCTCAATCTCAATTCAATGGTACAACTAATTTTGAAGGGGTCCTCCAAATATATACTTCTCTCCTTTGAGGTCTAGCCTCAATTAGGCTAGGAATTCCTTGGTCCTCCATTACCCTTTTCTTGGACCATGTATTATACCCTTATCAAAATTACGATATTATATTTGACATGCCTACTTCATCTGATACAACATATACTTTTGCTTCATCCTAGGTAACAAAAATATAATCTAATATTATGAATTCAAAAAATATTGGCATGACCAAATATTGAGTGATAGGTTATTTACTTGACATAAAAAATTTTAACTAAGAATTATGGGTACATTTGTAGTTGGAAGAGGAATTCTTCATGTCCTAAGTTTTCATTCTAATAAAATAGTCAGAGGGAAGATATCTAGGAGGGAGATAGTACCAACCACTTGGATCTTCAACATAGTTGTTATGAATGGTGATTAGTTCTTTAGTTGATCTTGTAGTCACTTGGTATGCTAGGGATGATACAAGTACTATCCACTGAGTCAAGTCCTAGGTATGACTAAGATTCTAGCTAGCCAAGAATGGGGCTTATGATATCTAGTTGAGGGTGAATAAAAACATGGATTTCCCTATTGAAAGAAATATTTTAGATAACTCTAGTAGGGGAACATTTAAGTACTCACATGTATTTTTAGGGTTGTGACATAATTATAGAGGTTTATCATAGACTTGGACATTTCATTTTATCTTAGCTTCTTGGGAAGAGAAGACTTGATTTTTCTCTTTATATGCAAGAGGATGAGTTAAACTAGTGGAAGGTTGTATAGTTAGAGAGTAGTGAAAAGGGTTTTTAATAGAGGAAAATAATTGTGGAGGTGGTGTTGGAGCTAGCCTTCCTATTTGGATTCTCAACTTGGACAACTATCCTATAGGACTTAGGAAGTGAATTACCACCCTTATATTTGACCATCATGACAATATCAGAACTAAATATTTTAGAAAATAAATTAATGTTATACCTAGATTTGGTCATATCCTTTGCCAATTCTTGTGGAATCAAACATTAAAATAATCCATTCTTCATAGGTTCCCTCTTGATGGTTTTAAGTTGTTCTAGGAGGGATGCTCTATCTGTATTCTCTCCAAACCAAATTACCAAGAGCTATACTAGTTGGTCTCAACTTCCAATTGATCATTGGCTAAGAATGAGATACCATTCATGAGCTCTCCCTTGGAAATAATCCACCAATATCCTTAAGGCTATATCTTTATTTTCAATGAAATGCACAACACATAATATTACCATGTGCTGCAAATATTTTTCTGAGTGACAACATCTTCTCCTAAGAAGTATGGTAGATATTTGAGCATCCAAGTGGGAATTAGGTCCCATATGTTAGGTGGTATTAGAGGAATCAATGGAACTATATCATTTCATGTCAAAAAAAATCTATGAGGATGATGGGCCATGGATACATTATTGCACTATTAGTTCCCCATTCTTTGCCTTTAATTCAGAGGTGGTACTAGCTCCTATTGATTATCTTTGATGAAGGTTTTGGTCACAAGAATTTTGCTCATATAAATATAGGTCTTTCCTCTAAAAATAGAGTCACCAAGTGGGGATATTTTGCTTCAACAAGCTAATGAGACAAAGACCCCTAGTGGAATCTCAATCTATCTTTTTTTAGATTACTTTTGAAAGTCTCTCTTGAATCTAAGTAGTAAAATGGAGTCATTTTGTGAATTGTCTAAGTGCTTATTTTCAAGTAGAAATACTATGACCTTCAATGGGTCACAATAAATGTTCTTCAATTTGAGTGGGGAAATGTAGAAGCTCATCCCACCAAGCATGCTAAACAAACTATTATCATCTCTTACCACACCCATCCTTGGTGGAAGGGAGAGGGGATTTTTGTGCTTGCACCTCATGTAGGAAAAAATAATAGGAAGCACCATGGTGATGATAGTAAGGGCAACCTATGGGTGACCACTAGGGTTTTTAATCAAGGCTTACTCCTAGTCATATTTTAACTTCTTGATGCATAGTGACCTCCACAAGCTAAGGTCAGGGTGTGGGTAGCTAAAGAATAAATTCTAATTAAAGTAAAAAATAATAAGTGCAAAAACATGAATTCCTAACCTATGGAAGTGATGTGACAAAGAATAAAAAAGAATACCCTATTTTTTACTACAACAAGTGGAAATTAAACAAAAAAAAAATGTCACCTATGGCTAGTGAATACAATCAACCAAAACACATCATCAAGAATCAAGACAAACCAAGATAAGAAAATAAAAATATTCATGGTTTCAATTAATCCACTAAAATAATTACAAGACAATGAGATATAGAGGGTTTGATGATTCCTAGGTATGAGAGAAAATATTTCAATGCCTATTACAATAAAATTGGGCCTATTTATAAGCTGATAGGAGGGTGCCTTCCATTCAAATATCTATCCAAAATTTCTATATATATCCTTTATTCCTACAACCAAGAAAACCTTCTAAAACTAGTGTGATGATAGCTTTGAGGTCTCTAGATTTGGGGCTATAAATATTGATAGCTTCTAAGCCTTTAGATAATTGGTGCAAATGATTGGACTCATTTCTACTACATCAAGATGTCTGCACCATGGTTACACCATAACTCTTTCACTATGATCCTTGTAGAATGCATTTATTTTCTGACATAGTGAACATGTCCTCCCTAACTAGTGTAGGTGGACAGGGTAGGCTCATGTGTATGGTGGGTGATGGTTATGGCTAGCATGTGATTGGTTTTGAAAGGTTTTCCTAGGAAGCTTTGTGGCCATAGATATATGTCATTTTTAATGCCCTCTTGCTTACTCTTTTTCCATACACATGATTTCCATGTGTCCTTTGGATGGGATGGAACCTATTTCAAACAATGGAAGATCTTCTCTTTAGAGCTTTGGTTATTTCCTCTCATGGGATTTTGACTGGTTTTCACATGTCTTGCTTTGGATTCGATAAAAGCTTATCCTCATTTGTTACTACTCCTTTGATTGAAAGGATTGGATGGACCACTGGATTAAAAATCAATGGATTTGCAAGCCTTGGTTTCCTTATTGGATTGATTTGGGAAGTCATGAAGTGTTGGCCATAGATGGAAGATCTATCAATTGTCACAACTTTCAACTTTCCCACTTCACCTTGTAATTCTTTTTTCTTGACTAAAGGTGGAAGCACATTCCAACTAAATGTGGAAATTAGATTTAGTTGGTCCTACTTTCGATTGGTCTAGATTGGAGTGAAGTGAGGCTATAGGGAAAAGTTCCCTACAATCACCATTGAAAAATCCATTTGATGTATTTTCTACTAAAACTATGATGAGCAATAGTTATCTTAGGTATAAGTGCAAATATTTTTGCATAGTCAATTCTTTCTATTTGTGCAAATCTCTTTGGAACAAATCAAATCTTATATTTATCATCAAAACCATATTCCTAGTAATTAATTTTGTAAACCCACTTGCAGCCTATAGTTTTTTCCTTTAGGTAGATCAACAAAATCTCATGTTTTATTTTCATTAGAGAAGTGTATTCTACTTCCATTACTATCTTCCACTTAAGTAAACTAATTGCATTATTTACCAAAATTGGTTTTGTATTTTCCATTTTTAAATTCATTAAACCTAAATTTACTTCTTCCTATGTGCAACTATGATTATGATGTTTGTTTGGAGTTAGATCAAGTGGTGCATCAAGTCCAAGAGCATTTTTTATCCATTTTATAGCCTTTTTCTATTGAGGTGGTACTATTGCTACTAGTTCTATAACTGGTTCATCAACCACTTTTGATTCATATTCTAAAATTTATTCATGAGCTTCCTCATCTGAATCCACATCCTTAATGGGAGATGTAGTTCCCTTAGAATATTCAATGTCTATATTGCATTCTTCATCAAATAACATATCTTTGCTTACATAAATTTTCTTGGTGACTGGGTCAATTAGTCAATAGGTTTTTTATACCTCATTATACCTAGGAAATATACAAGATGAAGTTTTAGCATCTAATTTTTTCCTTTTCTATTTTGGCACATGCATGTATTTCTTGCATCTAAAAACTCTTAACTATACCACTTATTGTTTCTACTTGGACCAAACTTCTTCAAGTGTAAAACTTGAAGGACTCCTGTGGGTGCCATATTTTGAATATACATTGTGTTATGGATTGCTTTAGCCCAATATTGATGCTCAAAATATGCTTCTATGAGCATACATGGAACCATTTCCATTATAGAATAATTTATTTTTCTACAACATAATTCTATTATGAAGTATAGGCAGTAGTATGATGTCACTTGAGATCATTTTGTGCCAATTTTTTAAAAAATATTGGATGTAAATTCCTCCCTAATATACACAGATGAATCAAATAGAACATCCTATTTATATGTTAGGAACCTGGTTCCTATCAATTGGAAATCAATGGAGAATAGATGGAAATAAATGCAAACAAGTAAATAAACAATCGCTTTTGTTAAGATCATTGTTTCAAATGGAGGTTTCCCTGCCAATTTCTCTCAAAGAGATGTATTAATTTATGTTCTTGGATGCCTAATGTCACCCTTTATGAATGCATATATATACCTATCTAATGGTTATAATGTGAAGGGACACAATGGTCCATAATCAATGAGTGTAATTAATTATATAATATGAGTTAGGATTAGGATCCTAACAAGCCACCCTCCTTAAAAAGAGCTTTTTCCTCAAATCTCAAAGTGAGAAGCTTCGTTCCGTGTTTTCCAAGTAGTATTTGCTCATGTTCTTGTACTATATTAATGTCATATTCCCATAAGTAGGGATATTTTGAATGTGGAAGTGTTGGTGGGGGATAGGTAGGAAGAATAGTAGGATCAGAACGATGACAAGGGGGTAACCCTTTTCATGCCTTTTTAGTGGCTTGGATAGAAAATAAGTGGGCAACCATTTCCTTGCCTCTGTTACGAATAATTTTCTCCATGCGATGAGAGATTGCTATTGGAGAAGGGCCTAATTTTAATCCTTTAAGAGTATACATTTGATTATTTATTATGAATTTCATCCATAATTCTACAAAATCCCATTGGATTGTCTCGAGTGTTCATAACCATTGTACTCCTAAGACAATATCACATCCTCCTAAGGAGATTGCATACATGTCATGTTTCATGGTGTAATCACCCAAGGTGAGCTTAATATTATGGCATTTTCCCTTACAAGCGATCCTTCCACCATTACCAATCATGAATTCAAAATTATTGCAAGGATGGATAAAGCAATCAAATTATTTTACCACATGTGGTTCGATAAAATTATGGGTATTGTTAAAGTCTGTTAGAATAAATAATTATTCTCTTAATTTCTAATAGGATAGGCTTACTTGATTTACTACTCTTCTATGATTCAGGTGAACTCTCAGTTTATCCTAGTTTAGATTTGATGAGTTGTTGTAATCCAATGGATCTCAATGATCAACTTTGTTATTTATACAAAGTTGATCAATGAAATAAATCAATCATTTCTATTCATCTCTTCAAATATTGTAATGCTTTGTAGTTCTACTCTTGGTAAATTCTAACATGGTACTAGAGTAGGATATATTCTGCTAGGAATTCTCTCTTGAAGACAGTTCCACGAATAGGTTCATTATCTTTTATCTCTTGTTTTTCTTTTTTTTTAAAAGGAGTTTTTTTTCATATCTCTTGTAGACTGCTCATATTTCATCTACAATTTTTTTTGAAAAATCTATTTATGGTTCTATCTAATATTTTTTTACAAGTTTGTTTGACCATAACAAAAACAAATTCTCTTTATTTTTCAAAATATATTGATATTTACTACACTTGCAATGATATAGGAACAAGTATTTAAATTTTTTTTTGCCTAATTACTAACACAATTTAGGCATATCATTTTTTCCCTTGTTCCTACCATTTCTTTTCTTGTTCTCCATAGATAATTTAGAAAACGCTGGTCCACCTCTCCTAACAATGCTTTTTCCTTGGATCCACCTTCGCAATCGTTGCATTATATTTTCTTCGTGGAAGAGTAACTTCATGGACGTGCCATTATTTTCATGTAGAACGTAACGTTTTGTGGCATTTTTATCTCATGAATATTTGGTATTTTAATTAAAATCCAAAGTAAATATTTGTGAGATATTTAAATAGTTATAGTGCACATTTTTCACGTCTCATTTCAAGAGAACTTTGGTCATTTATTTTAAACACCATAGTGCATTATATTTTATTAAAATGTGGTAAGTTTTTCAACAAAATTTTCCAACGTTATAATATTGGAGCGTGACGTTATAGATTCTCGTCTTACCTCACTCGAGCATCTCCATGTCCTTGGTGCTTTCTACTTGGCAGAGCAAATTCAATTTCATATATTCCCTCTGCAGTTTTCTCTAGCCTTCATTAATAGAGTCATTCTCCGGCACTTCAAGGATACAGTTTCAAAAATTATAAAATTACTGCTATGAATTTTTTTTTTCCATATGCTCTTTGTGATTCTGCGTTCTTTGTTTGATGTGAAGGGCTCCATTGGGTACAATTTCTAATCTACTCTATGAGCACTTGAAACCTCCTCTTCTGCATTATTTGTTTGATGTGAGGGCTCCACTGGGTATAATTTTTGATGCAGTGACCAATGATTGGTGGTAAACCATAAGTGTGGCAATTCCTTTTGGCCATTTAATCTATGCTTTCATTACATTTTAGCATCTTCAATAAAAATAAAATAAACATACATTTTTTGTTCCTTTAAAAATCATGAACATTTAAGCAAGAAACTCAAATTTATTTTTTTTAAAACGACACTTATAAATTTTAAATCACCTATGTTCCACATATTGGACTTCTCATTACTTATAGTTTACCTCACGTAAGGGTAGGTAATTGAAAATTCAATATAAAGGTCTGGATGATTATCCTTACTTCTAAAGCCTATGTTCCACGTATCAATTCTACTCATTACTTATAGTTTCCCTCACGTAAGGGCGGGTAATTGAGAAGATTAGGTATAAAGGCCTGGCCAATTTTTCTTGCTTCATAAGTCTAAATTCAATATATCAAATCTCCTCATTTACTTATAGTTTCCCTCATGTTAGGGTAGGTAATTTGAGGAGATTGGTATTAAAATAAGTCTTATGTTTCCTTTTTTTTTTTTATTGAGAAAATACTTCTTATACATATACATATCCACAGTGGGGATTGAACCCGGGTCACATCACCAATAATGCAAGTGACGTCCTTACCGGTAGACCACATCACGTGGATTATGTTTCCTTCTTTAAAGTTGCATTGTATTCTCTAAAGCACTTGAAGTTAAAGGGGTAATTATTGGTTCACTTCAATTTTATCTAGAAAAATGAATACAATTGATCCTCTCACCCCTCATAACTATCACACATGGAAACCCAAAATATTAAATCTCATTTCTCAAAAAGGGGTCACACACTTGCTAGAAGAGAAACAACTAGAATTTGAAAAGGAACATGAAAACTTTGTTCATAAAGGGAAGATGTATGAAACAATGGGTATTATAAGCACTAATATAAATGAAAGTTTATGGTTTCACATTTTATAATGTAAAACTCCATATAAGAGTTTGTAGAAAATAAAGAACTTGTTTGGTAAAGTAGATAAAATAAGGTCAATGCAGCTATAGGTAGAATTAACAACATTATCTCCTGAAGACTTCAAAAATATTGCTGAATTTATCACTAAATTTAAATAAGTCCTTACTCAATTCAAAGGCAGTGGCAATAATAAAATAGAAGAAGAATACATCTATCTAATTCTTTCTAAATAAAATGGTGTATTTAAAATTTTTGCAACCACCTTTCTATCTACAAAAGATGCTCTTGGTGCAAGTTTTAAAATTCCCTCCTTAGAGGAATTTTATGATAGACTAACTAGAGAGGAAACAAAACTTGAAAAGTATGAGATCTCTTCCTCTTCCTCAAAATCCTTAGTAGCATCCACCTCTCCTAAAGAAAATTTCAAAAAGAAAAAAAGAAGTCCCATAACTTGTACTCACTGCAAAAAGAATGGTCATTCTATGAACAAATGTTGGAAAAGGCTACAACAACTAGAGGCAACAATGAAGGATCAAAATATAGACACTAAGAAGCAGATAGGAAAAGCCTTAAATGTTCAAGGCAAGGCTATAAAAACTTTGTCAAAATACTGGGTGCTAGATTCAAGAGCAACTCATCACTTCAATCTCCTCAAGTTCAACTTGTAGCATAGAAGTTGGTGACTCATCCTTTACCCCAGTAAAAGAAAATGTGACATACCCATTGATGGTGGTTATATCAATAATGTTATCTATGTCCCAAACATAGCAACAAATCTTATCTCCATATATTAAATGTGTACTTCTGGAAAATTCAAAACAGTTATCTTCTCACCAACAAGAGTTGAGATAAAAACCGTTCAAGAACCAAACTTTCTCATAGAAAAAGTAGATATTGATCACAACACTCACCTATTTCACTTCAAGGGCTTCAAAAATTTAGAAGGGGCCTCCTATTTTTTTGCACATGGAGATCTTGAAAGCAAAATTTGTCATGAAAGGTTTGGACATTTCAATTATAACTATCTAAAGTAATTGAACACCCATGATATGGTAACAAGATTGCCAAAAGTCTCTTATATTGATGGAGTATGTCCTAGATGTGCTCTTATATTGATGGAGTATGTCCTGGATTGTCATACAATTTTTAATAGTCAAAAAGTGGTGAAAGTGACATAGAAGAACAACATCCATTGATCATAGAAGAAACTCCTGAAAGAGAGGAACAACAATATGTGTTTCAATGGAGATCTCAGTGGGCAAAGCAGAAGATAGAAGAAGCACCAAATCCAAAGAAGCGTGATGTACAATAGGTGCCACCATTTCCCAAGGTAGCAAAGAAACCAAGGACTGGTACCATTACTATCTCCTCCACTAATGTTACAGTTACTGCAGATGTAACAACTTCCATTTTTTTAGCAATAGTTGTCAATGCTTCTATGGATATTGAGGTTCCAACAAAGGTAGCACAAATATTTTTGATGATCCAAGGACAAAAGGAAGACCAACCATTGGGACTACCCCAAGAGAAGGTCATGGAGACCCAAACAAATACTGAGGAGGTAGCATTGGAGTAACAAGAAGAATATTTTGCACAACCCCCTCTATCACCACATCACGTGGTGCTTGCACCTGAAGGTACATCTTCTTTCCTTTCTTCTTCTTCTATTTTGGAGCAAGTAGTGACTATGTCAGAAGCACTTCCATTAGTTTATGTGTCCATTTCTCCACCTTTCGGTATTCCCTTAGTTTCCCTTACACTTCTTCCACCTTCCCTTCTTGAAGTCACTATTGCTCCTTCTTCTGTTCCCTTTTCTTCATCCTCCCTTTCTTTTAGTTCATATGCATCAGGACCGAATCCATTTTCATGTTCATCCCCATCTATCACTTTTGCCATTTCTATCGAAGTTGTAAGTATGTAGGCTCCTTCCAGGGTGAGCGTAACTATAGTTAAAACTAGTTTACCCATCCATTCCACCATTTCTATTCCACCACTTCTAACCACCATGTTAGTTTCACAACCTAACCACTCTAAAGCCCTCATTCCCTTCACCTTATTTTTGGAATTACAATCTTTTCTTGACACTCAAGTGGCATTCAAGAAGTCAGATGTAGAGGAAATCAATCAAGCACACTTGAGTTCATCCCAATGGTTGAAAAGTAGACGGAGAAAGGAATCTCTCGAACCGACACATCCTCTAAAGAGGGTCACTTTTGATCCTATTGCAATGGAGGCTCATATCACCAAGATTACTCCATTGGTTCAAAAATCGCAAGGAGAATTATTTCCAGGTGAACTTATTTCTGAGACCATCATAGAAGACCTGACGAAGATTGATCTTGTGGAAAACATGGGCAAAATTCAAGTGGACATGAGTTCAATTTACCTTCATGGTGAGCACTATAAACAAAATTATTTTAATCAGGTCAACAGGATCATTGAACTTGAGACTACCTTGGCTAAAAGTAGAGCATAGGAGGAAAAACTGCTATAGAAAATGAGCATTTGAAGCGATAGGTTGGAGTGCACCTAAAAGAGAGAGATGTAGCACAAATTGAGATGCATAATATTCACTAGACGCTTGAAGTTGTCCCACAGTCAATTAGCAGAGAAAGGTGCATAGGCTACATGTTTTTCTTGTGATAACATAAGGTGCGTAGGCTACAGGTTTTTCTTGTGATAACATCAAGGAAATACGTCTTCGCTCCGCATAAAGTTGTGAGAAACTAGCTCTAGAAGTAGTTTGAGTGTTGCACTATCTATGGAAAGCTCATATAAAAATACAAATGAGACAAAAAATAATTGATAACACATAGGAGTTAATGTCATCCCATATGGATATGGTAGTAAAAACATAGGCCTTGGCAAATTCCATCATGTATGTGAAACCTCTGAGCAAGATGAATCATTCTTGGTCATCTGCAAAAGTTACACTGTGCAATTATTTTCAGCAGATGGATCTAATGCAAGAGGGTCAAAAAATTATAAATGCCATAGAGTGGGAACATACTATTTCAGTGACTCATCTTAACGCTCTACATGACAAGGGTTTTCCAAAATTTATCGATGAATGGGGTGAACCTCTTCCACAAGCACAATTGAAAATGATATGGAAGTAGTTTGTTGAAGATTTGAGATTGATGCTTGGGAGGAACCCATCATGGATTTTTAGTTGTCACCATTCATGCAAAATTATCCTCGTATGGAACTTTCACTGTTTGAGTTATCCCAGCGAGCGAGGTGCTTGAGCTTGGAAGTATTCAAAATGTGTGTTTTGTATATGAGTCCCTAGGTACTCCTTTGTTCACAAAGAGGAATGGAAGGCCATGGTTTTATTTTATGAGGTCACTTTTGAGACTCTCAAAGAGCAAGAGCAACAAGAAATAGCAAAAAAAAAAGCATCCATGAAAGTAGTTGAAGAGCTAAAACAAGCAGAAGTACTCCGAGTTGTAGCCGAAGCAGAAGCCGCTAAAAAAGCTGAAGAGGAGAAGCACCATAAGGTATCTACATCAAAGGCACCAGCCAAGGAGGTTGTAAAGAAGACTCAAGATCACCCAATGGACTAAGGTTTGGGATTGTTTGCATCCATACAAGTTGGATACCCCGAGAGCTGCCAGAAATATTGGCATTTTGCAACATGCCATATTTTTTTATTGTAATCCGAAGACATTTATGATTGAGTTTTTTTAACTCAGTTATTTTTTATAGTTTTTTTCAATTCTCTGCAAATTTTCATTTTGCAAAATAAATTAACCCCAAAACATGACTTGGAAATCTACTTTGGATTCACTTTGTTGAAGTTACCAGCAACAGTTGAAAAATTAAAAATAATTTTGCCTCAGAGAATGAGCAACAACAAGATAAAGAAGGCCACGAAATCGAAGAAGATATTTTATTTAAAAGAAAATAAAAAAGAAGAGATAGATAAGGTTCAAGCGACCGGAATTTTTAATGGGCGAACGTCTTCATAAATGCAGCGAAGGTATTTTGAAAACAAATGTTGCTTATTTTTGAGCAATTGTGATTAATTTTTCAAAGTGAAAGCGGCAAAATTTTATGAATATTTTTGGGTGAAAATATTTTCATTGCGAAAGCAAATTCCTTGCGACACCCAAAGATAAAATGTGAAGCAGAGGTGTGAGTCAAATCAAATGAGGCAGATTTTAATTATTAATTGCCATCATCTTCGGCAATTTTAAAGATTGATTTTTCCAGTTGAAGATTTGCTTCGAGTAACTGCTACAATTTAATGTTGGTGACAAAGTGGAATATTTTTGTCATTTTCAAGAACATCTTCTCGAATTTTTTACTCCCTCTCCAAAGCAAATTTAATGAGGAGTAAAATATTGAAGCATATGTTTGATTTTCAAGACAATGGAGGTGCCCAAAATTTAATTCCATGGTGATCAAAATGCCCCGTCACTCCAAATCATTTCAGGATCGTGGCTTCCAAAATAATATTTCCAATAAATTATGATTCATCATGTTTTTTATTTATGGACATTGGGTCCTTCCATGTATTTAATGAAAGAAGCACAAACCTCTATAACTACTAGGTAAACTTTCATTGTAAGGGGTTGAAAAAAAAGATATCTTGTGAGAAAATTCTTCAATTTCTCTACAGTAATAGTGAATTCAAAACATTCAAATTTGCAAATGACTTAGTGCATTGTGGTCTTCTACATTACACATTTATTTTACATAGTTAGATTTATTATTTGCTATTAAATTTAAATTTTGCAAGCTGAATTTAAATATTGTAAGTGAAAGAGTGAGTGTTGGAATGTTGATCTAAATATTACATGTACGAAGTTGTATGGAAATTATTTTTTATGTTAATCTATTTGCATGCTATGTTCTTCTTGGTGTAAATTCTTGCTATCAGTCTATTCCCATCCTGCATAGTTGGCTTGTGGCCATATTTCTCATTTCTTTATTTATTTTCTAATTTCTTGCTTGCATCTCTAGTCTTAAACCAATTTAGAATTAGTAAGGGAGCCAACCTTGTTTGGATATTGACATGGGGGACATATCTTTCCTCTGGTATTTCAATATTGGTCATTTCTAGGGTGCACAAACACAGTTTCATATAATTAGGCAGATATTTGACCAACAGTTTGCCAACTCAAAATTTGAGCCTTTAAGCCATTGTGATTCTAGAAAAGCCATGGTGAGGGTTCCTTATGTCTTTAAAATATCCCCTTTTATATATACCACTAGTCCTATATATAGGTCCTTTCTACATATATGATATTCCTATTTATCTGATGATATGTGGGATAATATTTTCCTCTCAATATATGTGGTCATATGTAAGAGATACCTTAAGGGACATGAAAAAAAGTGATACATGGTATCAAGGTAGTACTAAAAAGTATTTGTCCTATTAATAACACCTGCTTTAAGAGAAATATTCAGATGTGGGTCTTCCATATATACTTGGATTATTTTAATTTTAGAATTTATGTCTAACAATAATAATGAATGGGGTAAAAATGGAATGAAAAAAAAAGTCACAAAATATGTCCTTATTTCTTCATGATAATTTATAGTGTCAATACCCATAAATTGTTATGGTAGCTATATTAGGATTTATATGTAATAAATTAATTTGAAAACATTGAGGAATCATTTCTATTGAATGCTACTATTATGCAAATCACATGTTTTGAATTTTGTGTACAAAAATTTATTTTGATGCAAAAATTTGTTTAGAAAAATAAGGTGTTAGTCACTGAAAAAAATTCACCTTTTACAAAAAAATATTATTCTCCTTAAATAACATGAGCTTATACTGAGAGGGGTGGGTGAACAGTATAGTATGTAGTGTATAGATAGGAGTATCAATAGCAGTAATCAATAGTATGTAGTGTATAGATATGAGTATCAATAGCAGTAATCAAAGCAATGCACAAAACACCATACACAATAGAGACACCAATTTAACGTGGTTCACCTAAAGATGGCTACTTCCACAAAGAAAATATTTCACTAAATTTTCTCAATAAATCTCTTGGGAATCCTTCCTAATTACAATTTTTATGGACCTCTATCCAAAGGAGATGTTGATCCCCTAAATATGGTTTGTGGATCTCTATCCACAAGAGAAATCCTTCTTCTCTACTCTGGCTGGTGATCCTCTAGAAGACTATTACCTCCACTACACTGGCTTGTGGATCTCTCTCCATTGAAGATTCTTGTTCTCACTTAGAATATCTATCCTCACTACCCTGGCTAATGGATATCTATCCACTGGAGACTACTATCATATTTTCTCTGTCACCTCCAAAGCTTAGTCTCAATTCTTTACTAAACACAGTCTAGTAGGTCTAGCATAGCTCTACTCAACTCTTGTACTAAACACAGTCTAGTAGGTCTAGCACAAGTTTTCTCAACAAGCTGACTAAAATATACACTAAACACAGTTCATTCGGTCTAGTACAAATCTACTCAAATCTTGTACTAAACACAATCTAATTGGTCTAGCACAAGTCCACTCAAATATGCACTAAACACAGTCCAGTCAGTCTAGCACAAATCTACTCAATAGGTCCACTCAGAACCTACTCAAATCTACTCAACATGTCCACTCAAAACTTGCTCAAATATGCTCAATAGGTCCACTTAGAACCTGCTCAAATATGCTCAACAGGTCCACTCAGAACCTGCTCAAATCTTCTCAATAGGTCCACTTAGAACCTGCTCAAATCTACTCAACAGGTTCACTCAAAACTTTCTCAAATATGCTCAATAGGTCCACTCAGAACCTACTCAAATCTACTCAACATGTACACTCAAAACCTGCTCAAATCTGCTCACAAGCAACTTTTTCAAATCTGATCAATAATTCCTCTCTAGGACTTAACCAAATATCACAAAATATCACACAAAATTAGTCCACAAGTCTTCTCAAATACTTGCCTCAAATATGCTTAACAAGTCCACACATAACTTGTCCAATCTCATAGAAACATAAAGAGAATTTTTAGAGACTCAATATGTTCTACACTCAAAGCTCAATCACTTTCTCAACTCAAATGAATCTTATAGAAGCATAAAGAGAATTGTTAGAGACTCAATATGTTCTATACTCAAAACTCAATAACTTTCTCAACTCAAATAAATCTCATAGAAGCATAAAAAGAATTTTTAGAGACTCAATATGTTCTATACTCAAAACTCAATCACTTTATCAACTCAATCTCATAGAAGCATAAAGAGAATTGTTAGAGATTCAATATGTTCTATTCTCACAACTCAATCTCTATCACAACTCAAATCATAATATAGAATAATTTGTTTTATGGAACTTGAACAACCACTTCATACATCCACTTGACTAGGCTCAATAAACTTACTCAACCAGTCACTCAAGAAACAACTATTGCTCACAAATACTAGTCCAAGCATGTATCATCCAACTCAAAATGTTTCCAACAATGCTCAATAACAAATCTCACATAACAATGATGCTCATGATATTTTCAAAACCTAGTTCAAGTTCTTTGCATTACAATTCACTTCAACAACCATGCTTATAAAACATTCTTCACATAACAATGATACTCAAGATATTTTCAAACCCTAACTCAAGTTCTTCACACAACCAATGGTTTCAACAACAATGCTTATAAAACAAGGTTTTAATCACAAATCTTAATTTTAGGAAAACCTTGAAGTATTAACTCAAACACTTTCAAAAAGGAAACTCTAATCAAATCCTTTTCACTCCAAACTTTATTTTCTAGTAAGCCATTCAATCAACTCAACCAAAGAAGAATTTTCCCATACCTTTTTAATTGACAAGTAGTTGATCTCACAAATCTGTCACACTCACAATTACTTCTTTGCCAATCTCAATAAGGGTTAGGGTATAATTTTCTCAACAAAACATAAAACAAAAACAATATCAAATTTACACCTTATCACTCCAACTTGATTAATAATCAACACCCTCACAATAATCATAAAAATCCTTAATTCAAAATAACATAATACCCATAAAGTATTAATCCTCCAATATACCACTATAGCAATTTAAGAATTTATTAAAAGTTAAAAATAGAAATATCCTTATAACTCCTAATGATAATTCTCAACTACCACAAATTTATTACAAAGCATCCTTTCCAAACATAAACCACTAAACAACCTTATACCTCCAACTTAGGAATTTGATTAAAATTAAAACCAAAAATATTACCTTGTCTTCGGAGGGAATCGAACCCTCAACGTTGCCCCCAATGTGTACCTTAGCCATGGCCAAAGTCACCACATGAGCCAAGCACTCATCTAATATTAACGACGTACCACGTGCTTCTTAATTTCCTCACACATTTCACTTTGGGAAAAAGAACGTGTGCCTTGGGCACCTTAAACAACACAACTCACGATGCACCCACCGAGATTCGAACACAAACCTTCTTGCAAGCCAACGCTTTTGCACTTCCCAAAATACCACTAGTCCATGATGTCCTATGCATCTTTGAGGATTAAAGCTTCCTCCCTTAAATGCTTCTCTGTCATGACTTTCGCAAAAACTCACAAGATCTTTTCTTTGCATGCAATCTTTTTAATTTTTGAGTAAGGATAATTAATTGAAATTTGGGCATTTGTATTTATATGCTTCCTCCATTGTTTTTAATATGTCGACGCTCTCCATGTTATCTTCTATGACATCGGCATAAATTATAAAGGCTTCGAATGCCTTTTGTATTAAACCCAACCTTTGGGTTTATAAAATATATTTAGACTTTATAAAACCCACTTTTGCATTATAAAATATTATAATAAGAATTATAAATATTTTATTTGGATTTTCACCATATCACCTTTAATATTATAATATCCATTATTATAATATTATACCTTTGATAAAATATCTCCTTCTCACTATATTCCATGTCGTAAATTATATTTATTTATAAAAATAAATATTATATCTCCTTTTGAGCTCTTAATTTCTGCACTGATTCACTTGATCTTTGGCCTTCTTCCTGGATATCAAATAACCATTTTATCCCCTTCGTTTCCTACTCAAATCCTTTATTATTAACGATGACTTCATCTTGTGACATAAATGACAAATTTGACTTATGGACTCAAAATGTCCAACAATATTTCTCTTTGTCATTGATGGCAACCCATACTCTTCTTACCAAAACTTGATCATTCTTTTTATTTTGCTCCCCCTGGGACATTGCTCCCCCTAGCTCAATGCTTTCTCGAATATCAAATGTCTCCCCCATTGACATCAATGGCAAAGGGCCACCTTTGGGGATCGAGGCTAAGAATGAGCCTCTAGCTTAGCCCCTCCCCCACATCCTTTTGAGGTGGTTAATTCTGGGGTGGGAGTATTTCTACTCCCAAAAGGTATTGTTCTTTTCCTTTATCCTCTTCCCTTATTTTTTGAGTTTTCTAATTCCTCTAATTATTTATATCCATGTCATCACCCCTGTTCATGTTTCTGTTCCTGTTCACATCCAAGTTCTTGTTCCTGTTCCTGTTCTCATCCATGTTCCTATTCCTGTTCCTGTTATTATTCATGTTCTTGTTCCTATTCATGTTCATGTTCATGTTCATGTTCATGTTCATGTTCATGTTCATGTTCATGTTCATGTTCATGTTCATGTTCATGTTCATGTTCATGTTCATGTTCATGTTCATGTTCTTGTTCTTGTTCTTGTTCATGTTCATATTCATGTTCATACATATTTTTGGAATGTTTACTCTATACCATTTTGATGTGTGACCATCATTATTGCACTTATAATACTTAATGTTATTGAAGAACACAAGCTTATACTGAGAGGGGGGGTGAACAATATAAGACCTCTTTTTACTTTTTCCTTTATATTACAAAATAGTAAAGCAATATACCCACAACAATATCAAAACAATGCACAATATCATCCACAAAGTGACACCAATTTTTATGTGGTTCACCCAGAATGGCTGGGCTACGTCCATAAAACTTTTCTCTAAAAGTTATCTCAAAGTTCTTTGGGAATCCTTCCAAATTACAATGCTTATGAGCCTCGGCCCAAAGGATATACCTTCCCCTCTACTCTGGAAATGCTCCCTCAGAAGATCAACTATCTCTACCTCTTACCAGCACGTGGAACTCATTTCCACCGAAGACCTCCTATCCTCAATGATTAGCCTAAGAGACCTCTGCCTTCTATGATCACGTCCACAGCAGGTCAGCAACCTGTACCAAACATAGTCAGTCAGTCTAGCACAAGTCTTCCTTTGTTTGTCAGATCTGTCCAACACTTGAATAGATCAATCCTCTGCACACAAGCCTTCTCAAAGACTTGCCAAATTTGTCCTTAGGTTCTTCTCAAAGAATTAATGCACCTCTGTCCTTAAGTAGCAGCACCCGCATTCATATTTGCCCTTGTGCTCTCTATGCCCTCTGCTCTCTTTACGCAATAACAACCGCACTTGATCGAACTTCAGCCTTTGCACCTCTACGCAATCACAGTGGCACCGCCTTCACACACTGCTTCGTTTGTGATATTTCACCCTTGGAATGATTTGACGAAATGCACTCTGCACACTATGATCAAATTTTGCACTCTGCTCTCGATGATCGAACTTCTTGCTCTGTGCACTAACTGCGAATGTCGCACTTCCACCACGCCTTCATCGACTCTTCAACTCTCCAAATAGCCCTCCTTTTATAACCAAATTTTCATGATGAAAACTTTAATATTAGTCGACTGATAATACAAAAACAAACCCTAATCTTCATTGGCTAAAATTTGACTTTGTTGGCTTCACTACCTCTGTAACTCTTCTGTAGCTTCTGCCGTGAAACTACAACATGTCGTGATATCGCGACACCTTTGCAACCGTACACTTTCTTTTGGCTTTTGTCACGATATCGTGACACTTTAGCCTTTGACGACTTCAACTAAGCTCTTGTCGCGATATCATGACACTTTTGTCTTTGTCAACATCAACTTTGCTTTTGTCGTGATATCACGACACTTCTCCCTTTGTCGACCTCCTTTCTGCTTTTGTCACAAAATTGCAACACTTCTGCCTCTGCAGACTTCGACTTCACTTCTGTCGTGATATCGTGACACTTTTGTCTTCATAGCCTTCCTCTTTGCTTTTGTCGTGAAATCATGACACTTTTGCTTCCTTAGACTTCCTTTTTGTTTTTGTCATGAAATCGTGACACTTTCTCCAACCGAACGCTGCCATCTTGATCTGTTGTGAAATCGTGACACTTTTTGCATCTGATTTCTCTCTTCAACCTATCACGAAATTGCTACGTTATCAAATTTCTGTACACTTTCTTTGCAACCTGTCACAAAATCACGACGCTTCTCATTTCAGACTCTTCCCTTTGCTGCATGTCACGAAATCGTGACAGTTCTTACTTGGAACATTTTCATCTATAGCATATCGCGAAATCACGACACTTTTTGTGTTACTTTCTCTCTCTTCGAACTTGTCACAAAATCACGACAATTCACACTACAGACTCTCTCTTCTACATTATGTCACAAAATCATGACACTTTTTCTTTTGGACTCTCTCTCCTGCAACATGTCGCGAAATCGTGACACTTTTTCGTCCGTTCAACCTTCCTTGCAATATGTCATGAAATCATGACATTTCTGACTCCAAACATTCTCTCTCCTCTTTGAGTCGCGAAACTGCGACATGTCGTGATATTGCGACACTTTTTTAACTTGCTTTCTCTCTCATGCTTAAGTCGCGAAAATGCGACATGTCGCGATATCGCGACACTTTTCTAACTTACTTTCTTTCAAACTTGTCATGCCATAACCTTCATCAAAACAAATTATTTTACATCAAATCAAATTCCTTCAAAATCTTCTTGACATCAATGACAACTTATACACTTGAGCAAAGGCAATGTACCCAAGGTACCCAAAATTGCCAACAATCTCCCCCTTTGTCATTGATGGCAAACCTTTACTGAAAACACGTCTCAAGAGCCAAAACTGAAACCAACTGTGCTAACAACTGAGAAACTATGCCCACAACTGAGAATATTCCTTTGAAATTTTACTCCCCCTGACTTGAAGCTTTCCTCTTCACTTGAAGCTCTCCCCCTTTGTCATCAATGGCAAAGGGTCACCTTTGGGGCTTGGGACTAATAATGATCCTCTTAGCTTAGTCCCTCCCCCACCTCCTGATGAGGTGATTAATTCTTGGGTGGGAGTAAAACTCCCATTAGGCACTGATCATCATCAGCGTCTATCACTTCCTCGCAGGGCCTTCTCTTGAAATCTTTATCCATATTCTTGTTCCTATTCCTATCACTTTTCCTGTTCCTATTATCATTCCTATTCTTATCCATGCCTTGATCCTTGGACCTGTTCATACCACTGTTCATGTTCCTGTATCTTGGAATTTTAGCTCTACACTATCTGATTATGTGACCTTCATTGTTGCACTTGAAAAACTTGATGATGTTGTTTCTCTGAGGTAAACCTGATCTTTGAATCCACCTATTCTGGCCGAACCTGTTCTGACTGAACTTGTTCCTGTAATTAACCTTGCAATAGACTGCCTTGTGCCCAAACTGTTGACAAGAGTAGCAATACCCTTGAAAGAAACTAGTGCTTCTAAAATTATCGTTTACCTTCTTCACTTGAGCCATGCAATGCGTAGCCATGTGACCAAACCTATGACACGCAAAACATCTGCCTTGAAATTTTCCTTTATTTGACCTCTTGGGTCCTGAAAACCTCTTCTTCTCATTCTGAATTATGTTTTCTGTTTCTGCGCATCTATCATTCAAGGACTCATGATCTGAAATACTTTCCTCATTAGAACTCTCTTCCTTTTGGAGTCTCTTACTAGACTCTCCAACTTGTTCCTTATGAGGCTTAACAAAACCAAGGCCTATTTTATCTGTTGTCTTTCTTTGACCTTTGATGAGTGACTTAACATTTTTGAAGCTATCTTGAAACCTGTAAAGCTTATCCTTGTACTCTTTAGTTTCCTCTTTCAAAGAAGCCATTTTATGTTCTAACTCACTATAATAAAGAACCTTAGACTCTAACTCATCCTTGAGTTCTTGTGTCTTAGCTATAGAGAAATCAAGATTTTCTATAAGATCATCTCTCTCCATACAACATTCATCTAACTTATCCTTGAGTCTAGCATTCTTCTTTCTTTCCTTTTTCAAAGCACTAAGAACACTAATGAGTTCACTTTCAAGATCATTTATTTGTTTGCTTTCTGAATCATCAAAGCCTTTTTCAAATTTCTTATCACTAGAGGTGCTGCCTTTTTCAAAAACCATACATGCATCTTCCTTACAGTTTTTTGAAGCATCCTCATACATACTGGAAACCAAATAATTATTTGTACAATCATCCTCAAGGTGACCAAAATTTCCACATCTAAGACATTTCATGATAATGAATATATGTTTCGGTTCTTCCTCTTTTTCTGATATGAACATCTCATTTTCATTATCACTTGAAGAACTTTCACTATCACTACTAGAACACTTACTTGCTTTGTCTAGATAGAAACTCTTCTTGTTCTTGTGAGAATACCTCTTTCCTTGATTGTTGTGCTCATATTTGTTCTTCCTATGATGCTTGTGCTTTTTAGACTCCTTGCTCTTAGAATCCTATTTATCTTCATCACTTTCATTCTTGAGAACAGTACAGTCGGTAGCATAATGACCAAACTTTCCACAATTGAAACATCTTATATTTTTCATGCTTTTGTGCTATCTAGAGAACTTGCCTTTCTTGCTGTAATATGCCTCTTCATCACTAGAAGACTCATCACTCTCTTGAAGTTGTTTACCCTTGGATTTCTTGGTAGCCTTGAAAGTTGCCTCTTTCTTGACATCAACCTTCACTTGAGTTCTCAATTCAAATGTTGCAAGTATACTATGGAGCTCATCCTTTTTCAACTTATCCAAATATTTAGCTTCCTCAATAGCAAAAATATTTTCACTAAATCTATTAGGAAGAGATCTTAAAATATTATCACAAACATCATTTTTAGCAAGTTCAAGACCTAAGTCTTTCATGGAGTTAACAACCTCATCCATACGAAGCATGTAGTCACTAATTTTTTCATCATAATTCATCTTGAGTTGTTCAAACATACCTTTGAAGTGTCTCAACTTGGCCTTTCTGACATTTGTATCACCTGTATGAACCACCTGCAACTGTTTCCACATTTCACTAGTTGTCTTGTAGTGAATCACTTTGGTGAGATCTATTTTTTGTAAGCCTTTTAGAATTGCATTCATTGCTTTTGAATTGCTGTGATGTAGGAGCCTTTCTTCTTTAGTATTTGGACCATGTAAAATAATAGTGTACTCATCTTCAATTACTTCCCATACCTCATTACCAAGTGCCATTAGATGAACCTTCATCCTTGCACTCCAAAGACCAAAATCTGACCCATCAAGAATAGGTGCTGCATTGCCACTTGAATAATCCATTGTGTTCTTTACTAGCTTTTCCTTCAAGTCGTTAAACTTTTCGAAGGCACCTACTCTGATACCAATTGAAGAACACAAGCTTATACTGAGAGGGGGGGTGAACAGTATAAGACCTATTTTTACTTTTTCCTTTATATTACAAAATAGTAAAGCAATATACCCACAACAATATCAAAACAATGCACAATATCATCCACAAAGTGACACCAATTTTTATGTGGTTCACCCAAAATGGCTGGGCTACGTCCACAAAACTTTTCTTTAAAAGTTATCTCAAAGTTCTTTGGGAATCCTTCCCAATTACAATGTTTATGAGCCTCGGCCCAAAGGAGATACCTTCCCCTCTACTCTGGAAATGCTCCCTAAGAAGATCAACTGTCTCTACCTCTTGCCAGCACATGGAACTCCTTTCCACCGAAGACCTCTTGTCCTTAATGCTTAGCCTAAGAGACCTCTACCTTCTATGATCACGTCCACAATAGCTTAGCAACTTGTACCAAACACAGTCAGTTGGTCTAGCACAAGTCTTCCTCTGTCTGTCAAATCTGTCCAACACTTGAACAGATCAATCCTCTGCACACAAGCCTTCTCAAAGACTTGCCAAATCTATCCTTAGGTTCTTCTCAAAGAACCAATGCACCTCTGTCCTTAAGCAGTAGCACTCTGCATTCATCTTTGCCCTTGTGCTCTCTATGCCCTTTGCTCTCTTTGTGCAATCACAGCCACACTTGATCAAACTTCAACCTTTGCACCTCTGCGCAATCATTGTAGCATCATCTTTGCACACTCTACTTCCTTTGCGATCTTTCACCCTTGGAATGATTCGATGAAATGCACTCTGCACACTATGATCAAATTTTACACTCTGCTCTCGACGATCGAACTTCTTGTTCTGCGCACTAACTACGAACGTCGCACTTCCACCACACCTTCATTGACTCTTCAACTCTCCAAATAGCCCTCCTTTTATAACTAAATTTTCATGATGAAAACTTTAATCTTAGTCGGCTAATAATACAAAAACAAACCCTAATCTTCATCGGCTAAAATTTGACTTTGTCGGCTTCACTACCTCTGTATTTCTTCTGTAGCTTCTATCGCGAAACTACAACATGTCACGATATCGCTACACCTTTGCAACTATACACTTTCTTTTGGCTTTTGTCACGATATCGCGATACTTTAGCCTTTGACAACTTCAACTAAGCTCTTGTCGCGATATCATGACACTTTTGTCTTTGTTAGCATCAACTTTGCTTTTGTCTCGATATCGCGACACTTCTCCCTTCGTCGACCTCCTTTCTACTTTTGTCGCAAAATCGTGACACTTCTGCCTTTGTAGACTTCGAATTCACTTTTATCACGATATCGCGACACTTCTATTTCCATAGCCTTCCTCTGCTTTTGTCGCAAAATCACGACACTTTTTCTTCCTTAGACTTCCTTTTTTGTTTTTATCACGAAATCGTGACACTTTCTCCAACCGAACGCTCCCATCTCGATCTGTCATGAAATCATGACACTTTCTGCATCCGATTGCTTTCTCTTCAACCTATCACGAAATCATGATGCTATCAACTTTTCATACACTTTCTTTGCAACCTGTTGCAAAATCGTGACGCTTTCAGCTTTCGTACGTCTTCTTTGCAACCTGTCACGAAATCGTAACGCTTCTCATTTCAAACTCTTCCCTTTGCTGCATGTCACGAAATCGTGACAGTTCTTACTTGGAACATTTTCATCTGCAGCATGTTGTGAAATCATGACACTTTTTGTGTTACTTTCTCTCTCTTCAAACTTGTCACGAAATTACGACAATTCACACTATGGACTCTCTCTTCTGCATTATGTTGTTAAATCATGACACTTTTTCTCTTAGACTCTCTCTCCTGCAACATGTCTCGAAATCATGACACTTTTTTGTCCGTTCAACCTTCCTTGCAATATGTCACGAAATCACGACATTTCTGACTCCAAAAATTCTCTCTCCTCTTTGAGTCGCGAAACTGTGACATGTCGCGATATCACGACACTTTTCTAACTTGCTTTCTCTCTCCTGCTTAAGTCATGAAAATGTGACATGTCGCGATATCGCGACACTTTTCTAACTTACTTTCTTTCGAACCTGTCATGTCGTAGCCTTCATCAAAACAAATTATTTTACATCAAATCAAATTCCTTCAAAAGCTTCTTGACATCAATGAAAACTTATACACTTGAGCAAAGGCAATGTACCCAAGGTACCCAAAATTGCCAACAATTATTATTCCTTGGAGGTGCAAATATCTTAGGATTTCTCCTAGTGAAGCCATATCCTCTTCTGTCATGAACCCTACAATTCATTGCCTTATAACCAAACTGATTACATGAGTAGAAATACCCATGGAAAAGTTGTCTATTCTCATATTCCCATATTTCATATGTCATGCACTGTGAAGCCATGTGCCTAAACCTGTGACATGAAAAACATCTTCCATTGAAGCTTCCTTGTCTTGACCTCATTGGTCTCCTGTTTTGATTGTTGTTCCATATGTATCTTCTCTGTGCATTGTTCCTATATTTGTTGAACCCTTTATTGTCCAACTCATCCTTTGATGTCTCACTCCCTCGTACACTATCTTCTTCTGATGTATCTTCATCTAAAGTCTCTTCTTCTTCAAGGATTGAAGTTGACCCCTATTCCCATTTATTTTGAACCTGTTTAGAACCAAGACCTATTTTGTTTGTTGCTCCTCTTTGTATCTTGATTATTTTATCCACACTCTTTGCACTGTTTACATACTTGTATAGCTTATTCTTGGAATATTATAAATATTCCTTTAGTAGTGCCACTTCTTGTGCTAACTTCTCATATTCCAAAATATTTACTTCTAACTTGTATTTGAACTTCCTTGCCTTATCATTTGATTTTTCTAAATCCTCTATGAACAATCTTCTTTCTTCATCACATTATTGAAACTGAATTTCAAGTTTAGCGTGTTGTTGCCTTACCTTCTTTACCGTGTCAAGGTCATAGATAAGTTCTCCCTTTATATCATAATCATTATCTAATGAATAATATTCTATTTTTTTGCCTTTGTCCATATCATTACTTTCTTTTGGCTTGTCTTCTATAGGATAACTCACTTCTTCTTCTAATGCCATTAGAAGATTTTCATCTGGTCTTTCAAGTGCATCTTCATATTCATCATCACTAAAACTATAACCATCCCTTGTGCAATCATATTCAATATGTCCAAATTTACCATATCTAAAACACTTGAGAATAACTGGAGTCTTTATCTTTACTGGTTCTTTTTCTTCAATCATAAATAAGACTTCATCTCTATCATTGTTTGAAAAACTAGCATCACTATCACTTGAGTACTTACTTGTATTATCTGCATAGTAGCTCCTCTTTTGTCTTTGGAAGAAATTATTTACTTGTCTTATTTGTCCATCCTTGCTTTTATTTTGATGCCTATATCTTTCTAATTCCATGTACCTGTGATCCTATTTTTCTTCACCATTGTTGTTCTTTGGTTATTTACAATCTGTTGCAAAATGTCCATACTTTCCACAATTGAAACACTTAATAGATCTTAGATATATGGGTCTTCTGTAACCTTTATCTCTTCTATCATAATTGGCTTCTTCATCAATAGAAGACTCATTGCTTGATTCTGACTTTGTATCCTTTGTTTCCTTTATTGCTTTGAATATCACTTCCTTTTTGGAAGTAGGATCTTTTGTTCTTATCTCAAAAGTTGTTAGCATACCAAGAAAATTATCTCTTGTCAAATTATCACCATCCAATGATATTTCTATAGAAGAAAAATGTTCACTGAATCTATTTGGAAGAGATCTTAAGACTTTATCACAAACATCTGATTCATCAATATTCATTTCAAGTCCTTGCATATAATTAACAACCTCATAAATTTGAATTAGATAAGCACTGATATTTTCATCATCATTCATTCTCAATGCTTCAAATTGTCCTTTGATATTTTGTATCTTTGCTTTATTGACACTTATATCTCCCTCATATATACATTGCAATTTATCCCACATTTCTTTTGCAGTTCTACAATGCATAACCTTCATAGATTCTGATCTACACAAACCTCTCACAAGTGCATTAATTACTTTTGAATTATAGTTTTGTAGTAGCTTACCTTCCTTATATGTAGGAGGATTGACTGTTGGATCATATCCAAATTCCATTGCATCTCAAACTTCATTGCCAAGTGCCATCAAGTAGAACCTCATGATCATACTCCAATATATGTATTCACTTCCATCAAATATTGGTGTTGAATTACTTGAGGATGCATCCTTAGGATCCATTATGTTCTTTTTAGCTTATCCTTTAAGTTTTTAAACTCTTCCTAAGGAACCCTATCTGATACCAATTGAAGAACACAAGCTTATACTGATAGGGGGTGAATAGTATAAGAGAACTTTTTACTTTTCTTTCCAAATTAATATTATGTAGTGTACAGATAGTAGTATCAATATTTGTAACAAAAGCAATGTAAAAAACACCATATACAATAGAGACACCAATTTAACATGGTTTGCCCAAAGATGGCTACTTCCATAGAGAAAATATTTCACTAAATTTTCTTAATCAATCTCTTGGGAATACTTCCCAATTACAATGTGTATGGACCTCTATCCAAAGGAGATGTTGAACCCCTAAATCTGGTTTGGATATCTCTATCCACAAGAGAACTCCTCCTATGCTCTTGTTGGTGATCCTCTAGAAGACTACTACCTCCACTACACTAGCTTATGGATCTCTATCCACTAAAGACTCTTATCCCCACTCATAAGACCTATCCTCATTGCCCTCACTTATGGATCTGTATCCACTAGAGACTACTATCATCTCTGCTCTATCACCTCCAAATATCTATCTCAATTCTATACTAAACACGGTCCATTTGGTCTAGCATAACTCTTTCTCAACTCTTGTACAAAACATAGTCCAGTCGGTATAGCACAAGTCTGCTCAACAAGCCCACTCAAATATGTACTAAACACAGTTCATTCGATATAGCACAAATATTCTCAACTCTTGTACTAAAAGTAGTCCAATCGGTCTATCACAAGTTGACTCAAATATGCACTAAACATAGTCCAGTAGGTCTAGCATAAATCTACTCAATAGGTCCACTCAGAACCTACTCAAATATGCTCAACAGGTCCACTCAGAACCTGCTCAAATCTGCTCAACAGGTCCACTCAAAACCTGCTTATCTTCTCAAAAGGTCCACCCATAACCTGTTCAAATCTTCTCAATAGGTCCACTTAGAACCTGCTCAAATATTATCAATAGATCCACTCAGAACCTGCTCAAATTTTCTCAATAGGTCCACTCAAAACCTACTCAAATATTCTCAATAGGTCCACTAAGAACCTGCTCAAATTTGCTCAACAAGCTCACACAAAACTTGTCCAAATCTGCTCAATAAGTCCTCTCTAGGACTTAACAAAATTTGTATTGTAAGATTCCATAAAATGTCACACAAAATCAATCCACAAGTCTTCTCAAAGACTTACCTCAAATCTGCTTAACAAGTCCACACAGAACTTGTCAAATCTCATAGAAACATAAAGAGAATTGTTAGAGACTCAATATGTTCTACACTAAAATCTCAACCACTTTCTCAACTCAAATCAATCTCATAGAAGCATAAAGAGAATTGTTAGAGACTCAATATGTTCTACACTAAAATCTCAATCACTTTCTCAACTCAAATCAATCTCATAGAAGCATAAAGAGAATTGTTAGAGACTCAATATGTTATATACTCAAAACTCAATCACTTTCTCAACTCAAATCAATCTCATAGAAACATAAAGAAAATTGTTAGAGACTCAATATGTTCTATACTCAAAACTCAATCACTTTCTCAACTCAATCTCATAGAAGAATAAAGAGAATTGTTAGAGACTCAATATGTTATATTCTCACAACTCAAATAAGAATATAGAATAGTTTATTTTATGGAACTTGAACAACCACTTCATACATCCACTTGACTAGGCTCAATCAACTTACTCAACCAATCACTCAAGAAATGACTCTTGCTCACAAACCCTAGTCCAAGAATGTATAATTCAACTCAAAATATTTCCAACAATGCGCAACAACAAATCTCACATAACAATGATGCTCATGATCTTTTCAAACCCTAGTTCAAGTTCTTTGCATTACAACTCACTTCAAAAACCATGCTTATAAAAAATTCTTCACATAACAATGATACTCATGATCTTTTCAAACCCTAACTCAAGTTCTTCACACAACCAATGGTTTCAAAAACAATGCTTATAAAATAAGGTTTTAATCACAACTCTTAATTTTAGAAAACCTTGAAGCATTAACTCAAACACTTTCGAAAAGGAAACCCTAATAAAATCCTTTTCACTCCAAACTTTATTTTCTAGTAAGCCATTAAATCAAATCAACCAAATAAGAATTTTCCCATACCTTTTTTCTTAATAAGTAGTAGATGTCACAAATCTGCCACACTCGCAATTACTTCTTTTCCAATATCAATAAGGATTAGAGGATAATTTTCTCAACAAAACATAACACAAAAACAATATCAAATTTACACCTTATCACTCCAACTTGATTAATAATCAAAACCCTCACAGTAATTACAAAAACCCTTAATTTAAAATAACACAATACCCACAAAGTCTTAATCCTCCAATATACCACTATAGCAATTTAAGACTTTATTAAAAGTTAAAAACATAAATCTCTTTATAACTCCTAACGATAATTCTCAACTACCACAACTTTATTACAAAGCATCATTTCCAAACACAAACCACTAAACAACCTTATACCTCCAACTTAGGTATTTGATTAAAATTAAAACCAAAAATATTACCTCATCTTCGGAGGGAATCAAACCCTCAACATTGCCCCCAATGTGTGCCTTAGCCATGGCCAAAGTCACCGCATGATCCAAGTGCTCGTCTAAGATTAACAAAGCAACACAATATTCTTAATATCCTCACACCTTCCACTTTGGGAAAAAGAACATGTGCCTTGGGTGCCTTAACCAACACAACTCACGATGCACCCATCGAGATTCGAACGCAAACCCTCTTGCAAGCCAGTGCTTTCACGCTTCCCAAAATACCACTAGGCCATGTTGTCCTATGCAACTTTAAGGATTAAAAATTCCTCCCTTAAACACTTATCTGTCACGACTTTCACAAAAACTCACGAGCTCTTTTCTTCGCATGCAATATTTTTAATTTCTAAGCAAGGATAATTAATTGAACTTTGGGCGTTGTATTTATATGTTTCCTCCATTGTTTTGAATATGTCGGTGCTCTCCATGTTAGATTCTATGACGTCAATGGATATTATAAAGGCTTCGAATGCCTTTTGTCTTAAACCCAACCTTTGGGTTTATAAAATATATTTAGACTTTATAAAACCCATTTTTGCATTATAAAATATTATAATAAGAATTATAAATATTTTATTTGGGTTTTCACCATATCACCTTTAATATTATAATATCCATTATTATAATATTATACCTTTGATAAAATATCTCCTTCTCACTGTATTCCATGTCGTGAATAATATTTATTTATAAAAATAAATATTATATCTAATTTTGGACTCTTAACTTATGCACTGATTCACTTGATCTTTGGCCTTCTTCCTAGATATCAAATAACCATTTTTATCCCCTTTGTTTCCTACTGAAATCCTTGATTATTAATGATGACTTCATTTGGTGACATCAATGACAACTTTGACTTAGGGACTCAAAATGTCCAACACTCCTTGAAAAATTATTCACTATAAACTTTAGGACACCTTATCCTAAATAAAAAAAAAACTTTCAATTTTCTTTTTCAACTTGTTCTTCTTAAAAGAAAAATAACTTTCTTTTAAAAAAATAGGCCAATGGAAATTGAACCTGTGATCATTTCTTTCAGTAACCAACCTTCCCCCTTTGCAATTCACAACTTAAAAAAAAAAATTAAAAATACCTTGCATATATGGATGACAATTAGGAAGACAAACTCTGCACTTCTTTATTTCCATGTGATAATTATCTATTTATTACCACATGCCATCTATCTGTTCTTTTTTTCTCAAGAAATAGAATTTTCCATTTTCAATATTACCCATGTTCTAGAGCTCATAGACATCACATAGAATTATTTTAGTTATAGAAATAGAAACACCAGTTTCATCAATTTTAATTACATCAGATTGGGATGTATGTTCAAACAAATATTTCCTCTAAACATCAAGTAACACAAGGCTATGCACTAGAACCATCCTATATCTATAGAAGAAATTTTCCACCTCCATGTGGCACTTGACTAATAAATTTCCTTCTTCAATGTATTCTTCAAATCAAATGTTATAGAAGATTCTACTTTCAAGAGCTCCCATATAGAATATTTTCAATTCATTTTAATTTCACATTATTTCTTCTTCTTTTAAAAAAATTAGCTATGATATGAAACATCTTCTATTCCATATAAACTAGGATATGAACCATATTTTTGTCCTTGTAATTCTTTAAATCTTTCTTATATGAGTCTATGACATTTGAAGCCACACTCTATTTTAGGTAAACTACTTTATTCACACATTCTCCCTTTGCAGGTTACAACTTACTCACAAGATATGTCATCGAATGGCGATGACTGTCCCTTATTGGAATTTTTACAAAACCTTTTTGTTGCCTTTGATACTAAATGTTGAAAAATGAGCAAAGTCTAGAGACACAAAAGTATATATCATCATGTTACTAATAAGGAGAATAATACATCTACTTATACAAATTTATGTCTCTTGTTTTTAGAAGACCTTTGATGTTTTGGAGAAAAACATAGGATGTATCTTGATATTATAGGTCTTCTATAATGATAATAAAAAATTGAGATCAAGATCAGGAGCAAATCCTAAGTTAAAACCACCCATACCTATAAGTGTTACCTTGGTAGCATAGGGATCCATGAGACTACCATTGAAACTTGAGGTATGTAACCAAATAATATGTCCTAATCTTGGTGTTCCTCTGGATTGATGCATGGTACATGTCCTATGGCTACTACTTAAAGGGGAACCTATAACTAGGGAAGTTTTTGATCCAATATTGATGCTTGGATACCACGTGTAATTAAACAATTTCTAAAAATACAATAATAGTAGTAATAATTCAAATAAAAGTAAACATCCATTGATAACACTAAAATTGAATGACAAAAAACAATAGAGGCAATTGAGTTTTGAATATGAATACAAATTCAAAATCAATACAAATTCTAGATATTTAGAGAAGGAAAAATATTAAATCCATTTAGAGAAGATGAAGTCTCATATGTACAATAGAGACAATTGAGTTTTGAATATGAAATATGATTCAAACTACAACATAACTCTTTCTATTTATAGACTAAATCAACAACAACCTTAACCCTAGTACTCAAAGGTCAATGTCATTATCCTATTGATTAAGTTAATAATAATAAATATAGTTGATGTGGATGTATTGGATCTATTACACTTTTATGATTTTTCTCATGATCATTTTCCTTCTAGAAACCATAATTGACTTGTGGATTTTTTTTGTATTTCTATTTTCTACCTCCAACCATTTCTTATTTGATATCTAATAACAATACTTTCCTCTTGTGATTTCAATTTATTTGTTTTATTGAGAAGTTTGATTTCATTGACCAATTTCCCTTTGGTTAGACTTGATCTTCTTATGTTTTTTTGAGCTCTAATATATCTTACAAAATTTATTTTATCTATTGGAAATGGATGATAAAGGAAAGGCTATTCCATTTTCTAAGTTGTGCTTTAACAAACATAACCTTTTAGAATGAAATTTATTAGGAGAAACTATAGTTGGGTGTTTCCTGGTACCACAAATTCTAAATTTTCTCATGTAAGGAGCCCCTTAATACATCATTTCAAAAATAAAGGGAGTGTGTTGTGGTTTCTATAATTATAAATATTCAATGCAAATTGGCCAATGATATGTGATAGTGCCATCAAGGATAGAGGCCTATAAAGAAATATCATAGTCCTCACAACTATCACTCAATATGAACTTATCAAGTTTATTAGAAATATGGTGTTGAATGATCCTAGGATTATTCCGTGTAAGATTCCATTGGAAAAAAAGTATCAAATAAGATATTTCTAGTTGTAAGATTTTCAAAATACCACTAGTTTGGTCCAAGAAATAAATTCAACATTTCTTTTCTTTCAAAGATAGAATGATGTTAAAATATCTCAAAAAATACATAGAATTATTGCTCCTTGTCCATATTTTTCTACTTCTTACATGAGCGTAAGCTTAGCTAGTATGGAATTAGGAGCCTAGACATTTGTGACAATAAGACTCTTAATCAAACCTTCAAATAGCCATTTATGGACAAGCAACCTTTCGTGCCTAAAGTGACTTGTATGTGTAGAAACTTGGAATCTGGAAGTGTAATCAATATTGAATCATATTGATTGAAGCTTCTTCCACAAATACCTTGGTTTCCTACAATCATACCATTATAGGTTTAAGAGTTTTAATTAACCTCTTAACAACATTTTGTTTGGATTTGTTGCCTAAGCCTCTAACATCCTATGAAACTAACATGATTTATGATTAGCTAGGAGGTGTAAATTTATATTTTAATTAATCCAAATTTCATTAATTATTCCCCAATTAGATTGTTTTTCTCTTGAACTAATTTTCTTGGATTTGTTATCTTGATGATTTGCTTTTACCAAATTTTTATTTGAACTTGCTTTACACAAAAGACCATTCAATACATGTTTCTCCATTTAGGCTATATGTTCCCCTAGATCCATTTCAATATCTTTAGGGTAGTTTTCATTAATTTATATAGACATTGATTTACCTCCTCTTGTGAGGGTTAAAATTCAATATATTTTTACTATTTTCTATTAAGAATCTTTATTGGCATTATAGAGAGGATACCAAAAACCATTGAATCTATGATTTTTTGTCTTTTCTTCTTTGGAATTTTGTTTCTCCATTTGGGATATATATTCCCCTAGATACATTTCAATATCTTTAGGGTAGTCTTCATTCATTTATGTAGACATTTATTTACCTCCTATTGTGATGGTCAAAACTTAATATGTTTTTACTATTTTCTATTAAGAATCTTTGTTGGTATTATAAAGAGGATTAAGTATATTCAATATTACCTAGTTTAAGGCTAAGGAGGAGTAAGTATGAGATAAATAAGATTTCACATCTATCTTCTCTTGATTCGTCGATACTTCAACGATGTCTTGTGTCCCATTATTATCAGTATTTTGCAATATAAATGATAAATTCTCCAATGTTATTTAAAAAATGAAGCATTCAAAAACTTTTTTAAGGATATCAAAATGATTTCTCCATCGTTAAGGGTTGTGGCTTGCTTATTATCTACCTTCATATGTTCCTTTATTTCTTCTATTAACATGACCAAACTATCATTATTTGGATTATGAATACCCCTAATAAATATTTCTATGTTTGAGGCTTGCTTTTGATCTATTTATCCTTAGAATTGCATCCCACCTTAATGGTCATTACTAGATACTTGTTTATGCATATTTTTGGACACCATTGCATGTTATTTTGTTCCTTCATTTATTTTATCATTCTTTATATTGATTACATTTACCTATGTATGTAAAGGACAATATCAAAATAGATTACCATATTGGTGACACTTTTCACAATAAGAGTAATCTTCATAATTTAGTGATTGGAGAAAATGTAATATTCCATTTGGATCTCAATAGATTTTGATAGTGGTTTAGACAAGTCAATTTCTATACAAATTTTGGTATAGGTAGTAAATTTTCCTTCTTGGTATTTCTAATGATATCAAAGATTTCTTAATTCCACAAGACTAATGGGAGCACAAGCATCTAAAATAAACTTGAATCTTTTATGGTATATCCTCTGATGAAATGAAGTTTATATGACATGAATTCGTGAAAATACTAGCATGTTCATAGAAGTACAAATTACCTTCAAATATTTATTTGTAATTCATTGGGTTTGTAAAGTTAGCCATAAAAAGCCAATTTGCTATTAGGGTAATTTCTATGTCTTTCCATGAATGTCAGTTCTACTTGTGTGTTTTTCTATATTGTGGAGGATTTGAATCCCCATGAACTTTTATATTAGCACATACGACTAAAAATATAATATCATTTACTATTACTTTAGGGTTAATGACTATTTTTAATTTGTCTAAATTATGTGGTAAATACCCATTGATTTTACCAAATAAAGCTACATGGGGTGTTACTTGGTGTTTTTGACCAATATTATAAGAATTCATCTCTTTTTTTAATATCTAAAGCTAAAATTTCTTCCACGTATAGAATTTCTTGTCTATAATAAAAATGTAAGGCATTTCGTACCCTACATAGGGATTGTAATTGATGGGTGTGATAGAGCAAATAAGCAATAAAACATATAATACCATTTGCTATTGCTTTAGGTTTAATGAATATTGTCTCTTTGTCTAAATTATGTGGTAAGTAAACATTGATCTTACCGAATGAAGCTACATGGGCTATCACTTAGCATTTTTGGGCCAATCTTATGAGAATTTATCTTGTTTTAAAATCCAAAGCTAACATTTCTTATATTCCTAGAACCCCTTGTCTATAAGAGAAAATATAAGGTCTTTTTGTCATCCATGGGATTTATCATGGATGGATGTGGAAAACTAAAGAAGCAAGACAAAATATCTTAAAACTACAATAATACGAACAAAATCCCACAAAATCATGTTCAATCCCACTCTAATGTGTTGCTCACAAAAAAGATAAAATTATAAGTAAATTAAATTTACCCATAATTTATGATTAGTTTAACTAATCTTAAAAAATAAAAATAAAATGATATATATACTAACCAACTCTAAATATGTAGAATATATAATAATGAGGAGGTCCTTTGGTGGTGGATCAATATTTGGAAGGTGAAAGCACCCTTGAAAATCACATTTTTCCTGGTTAGCTTTACCTAAGAAGGCATTGGTATGGGATGTTCTACAAAAGAGGTCTTGGAAAGGTCCAACTTAATGTAGTTTATGTAAAAGTGAGGAAGAAACAATAGATCACCTACTAGTTCACTATGATTTCTTAAGAGAAGTATGGAGGTCTATTCTACCCATGACTAAGGGGGAGATACAATGTCCACCAAGGATTCGATTGGAGAATATGCAACAATGGTTCAAATATAAAGGCTTAAAATAATACAAGTGCATTCCATTAATAGTGGAATGGGGTCTGTGGTTGGCAAGAAATTCAATGTTGTTTGAGAACAAGAAAATTTTACCTATACAAGTTCAAGCATAGGTAAAATATACTTATGAATGTATAAAAGCCCCAAAATTAAAGGTTGCAAGATAGTTTGGCAATTTAACATTTGATATTATGAAGTCTTGAGATTTTTTGATGGAGCTTGTCAAGATAATCTAGATAAATATGGGATAGGAGTGTTATATCAAGGAATTAAAGTCGGTGGTGGATTGGGCTTCAAGTTTAGTAGGGATGCAAAATTTGGTGCCTAGGAATTATTATGAGCAAGTGAAATTGCTAGAAGCATCATTTGTAGAGATATCTTATAAACATATCTACAAAAAACTAAATGAGGAAGCAGATGATCTATCAAAATTTGCCTTAGATATTCTAGTTGGTACTTGGTTAAAGGAAGGAGTAGTGTGTGGGATTATGATTCCACCACAATTTGCATCCTTTTAATACTTTTATCATTTTGATAGAAGTCATGGTTTATGATATTTTTGTGTTCTTTTTTTATGTCTTTTGATAATTAGAGTCTACAAATTGTATATTAATTTATAAACTTTACAATTTGTAGAATTTAATTATCAATACATAAAAAAAGACACAAAATATGTCCTAAACCCACATCAAGTCATCAAGTGGATTGAAGCATACATCAAAAACACATGGATAGCCCTGTTAATAAATGGAGAACCAAAAAATTTCTTTTAGGCTACAAGGGGAATTAGACAAGGGTGTACACTATCACCATACCTTTACATTATTTTTTTCAATAGGTTATATAGGATTGAAATGGGCCCCACCCATATTATATCATCACCACATAATGGTATTATGTTAGGACACTATCCTAACATTAATTAATAATAATAATAATAATAATACATGTTATCCTATGGTTATATTAATAAAATAATATAATAAATAATATAATAATTAATTATATTAATTATTATATTATTATAAGATTAGGGTTAGGGTTAGGAAGCATGGTGACTCTTCACTCATAACCCTAAAGGGGTATAAAACACTATGTGATTCTATCATTTAATATATCCATGAATATGAAATATAATACAACTTATTGAAGGGACTTCCCGACAATACAAAAGGCGATTCTTTTAGATTTAGGTTATTTATTATTTATTTATCATTTTATGTGCTAGGAACCCTAGGTTCCTACCATCTGGTATCGTAGCCTTATGGATCCAACCATATTGGTCAAGGAAATGAAAAATGACATTGCAAAAATTAGAAGAATGATTGAACAAAAACAAAAAAAACAAATGGAACGTTCTGATCGTATTATACAATATTTAATGGAAATGCAAGAGGAGACCCTAGCCATGGAATCTCAAGTAGAGGAGGATCCCATAGCCATAGAATCCCAAGTGGAGGAGAAGCCCACAGCTAGGGAATCCCGGGTGGTACCCATTGCACTCCCCAATACAGAGAAAAATATTTCAAACATTAAAAATATTTTTTTAAAAGAAATACATGAAGAAGAGAACGATAGCTTTCCCACAAAAAATATTGCCAAAAATGTAGAGGTTTTTTCCAACAACAATATACATTTTTCCTGGAATTCTTGTGCTGCTCCAAAAACGTTTTCAAAATCTGCAAATAAATCCAAATCATATTCAAAAAATCACTCAAATAATTTCTCTTTCGAAACTAGACAACACTGCAAAGGGTTACATGAAAACAAGAATTTTAGATTACCCCATATGAGAAATACAAAGGGCGTTGCCTCATTTAAATTGAGATATTATTTTCTATCTCCTTTGAGGCCACCACCTTGGCCACCTCCTCTCCTCCAACAATGAATTTCTCCATACTGTCTAACTGGTTCGGTAGCGCACCATTCAATGAATTGAAACTCAAGCCCGGTATATACAAGAGTGCCATGCACATGGATTTGATCCATCCAGTCATATTCAAGCATGAATACTATCGCGAACCCTACCTTATAAATGATATTAATTAATTTAACCAAATTTTAAATAATATTAATCCAGATAAGGTGGCAAGCTTAGTGACACAAGCGTGGTGATGCTACCCAGGAAGGACTTGGTGGTAACTTAAATTCACTAGAGTGCCTGATACTGTTCGTCCTACTGTGTTGTCATAACTACACTTATCCAACTTCTTGGACTGGTTCACATCTGATGGTCTATTTTTCAAAATATTTGTCGTATGTTCCAAGTTCTCATGGGTTTTCTGCTGATTGTAAGCCTCATATGAAGCTCTTCCTATCCATGATATGTTCAATCCTAGATACGTCCAACGCTGAATTAAGATGATAACATTGAGTGAAAACCCTGAATCTAACAAAAGCCATTAGATTTAAACAATGAATGTATGAGATGCATTTTGCCTGAAGATATTTAAAACTATAGAGCATGATCTTTGTTGTTCATGTTGTATTGAGTTGAATATGGTCCGAACGTCACATGGTGGATGTTAAGACACCCTGGTGGTCACCAGCAGTGGTATGGTTGTTGCAATCCACATAATTACTAATTGATGCGATGAAAATAATGACTGCACCAGTGTTGGGCTTGACCGATCCCTCCAAAATACTTTTGTTTCTTCGCACAAAATAAAAGTGCTTGACCTTACCGTGCATCCTCGCCCACAAGAATTAACCGATCACTAAACTATAGAGCAGAAGGAAGCAAACGGTAGCACCCATAAAACTATAGATGAAAATCTAGTGTCGAGATGTGGTATTTTGTAGAAATGACACACTGAGAATACCGGAAGCAACGCTCCTATTTGTAGGCCCAAAATCATTCACCACGCCTACATCTCGTATAAACATACGAAGTAATAACATTGTAGGCTTGACCTTTACATAATATTCTTAATCATGTTCACCAATTTCCTCTGAACAACATCTCTTCTACCATGACATGAATTGCACGCAAAGACTTCAGTGAGATCTCCCTTGCAGGTCGTGTCCAGCGATGTATGCCCGACTTTAACAATCCACATGAAATGGAAAATTATGTTTGTACTATTGCAAATCTCATGTTGAAGGATGCATGAAGGTACTACAGCCTTCCATCAGCCTGGAATAAGCGATGTTGCTAGATGCAATTAAAAAGAACAATACCAAGTTAAGGAGTATATTATTAGGATGAAAATGCATCCCACCTGAAACACCTATCCCAGTCAATAGGCACAACGGATGAATTGTCACTTCATAAATCTGCATACGATAAATCAATAAATCAAATGGATCAAGCTTGAAGATATATACATATTATTTATAGTCGTTAATGGTCAACATTGTTCTCAGTTTTATAGACGTTATTTGAATTGTTGAATGTTTTTATGAGTAGATGTGACAAAGGTAGACTCACATTGACAAATTATCATCCTCGTCCTCTTGACTCCCCTGAATTAGGTGATCGTAAAAAAAAAAAAAAACTGGTTACCACTGCAGAGAGGAGACTGACATCTAGTATCTATATATAGGGTTGTCTGGTGCAGAGCAGCAACAACAAAGAAGCTAAACAATAAGCACATAATTTTGTATCTCTTAGTTGTGCTATTGTGCATCGCCTTCACCATTGTCTATTGTGAGCTAACTATTGTGAGTAGGAAATTTCACATTTTAAATCTTGTTGTTGATTAGTTATTTACTGATCGCTGCCTCTTCCTATTGAAAATTTCTCTAAATCTAACCATTGATGCTGAGATTTGAATTTCTAACTATTGAAACTCTTGTTGAATCTGACGACAAATAAAAGTTTTTGGAAAAAAATAAAAAGCCAGCAATGGCAGTTCTCTCTAGGATTTAAAAATGAATCTGCCTCGTAATTTTTCAGTCAACAAGGCATGGAAATGAGTGAAAATGACAAGCCTACCTGTTTGTTTCTATTTCCTATGTTGTTAGTTAGAAGGTCCATGAACAAATGAATCTACCGGACCCATCTTACAGAGTGCATCGATAAGCTTGCACAAGCAGGTTTCAAGATTTGGGTGCTAACTGGTGATAAAAAGGAGACTGCAATCAACATTGGGTTTGCATGCAGTTTGCTTCGACAAGGCATGAAACAAATTTCTCTTTGTTTGGCACCGCATACTGGGATGGATGGAAAATGGAGTATATACATCTCTGGTACCATTATTTCTGAACATATACATCTACAATGCTCAAGCATTCCAATCTGGAGGTGAGACCTCCGACTCCTCAAACATTGGAGGTACAATGTACACAGCCAAGAGCATCGTAACTGATTTAAGGGCTTATACAACTTTTTGGGGCCGTGTCTCATAAAATCATGCCACAACTTTCTTAATACGGATAAGGGGTCTGCTTATGTTTGAAGACCTTGAAATAAAAAAATAAAGGGCCGATTTATATGAGGTTGTTATATGCAACATGACATCACGTAAACTCTTTGATGTGGGTCCCGTCACCCTGAGGTTAATCGAGGTCTCTACCTGCAATTAACGTATTCCAGAGGTGGAGGTATTTATAATACCCTTTGCACATTGAAGGTTCTTAACCTAAAATATAGACCCTATGAAAGCCAAAACAACCATGTGTTCTATGTGAAAAGTGTTCCTAATGTGAAGTTAGATTCAAATCAAGAGGAAATAATTGATGCTAATGAATATCTTCACGAAACTATGTAGACGTTGAAGCATATTTCCAAATTTTTCTAGCTTTGAGGACAAAGCTCTTCAAAGAGGGATGGCATGTTAGGACACTATCCTAACATTAATTAATAATAATAATAATAATAATACATGTTATCCTATGGTTATATTAATAAAATAATATAATAATTAATTATATTAATTATTATATTATTATAAGATTAGGGTTAGGGTTAGGAAGCATGGTGACTCTTCACTCATAACCCTAAAGGGGTATAAAACACTATGTGATTCTATCATTTAATATATCCATGAATATGAAATATAATACAATTTATTGAAGGGACTTCTCGACAATACAAAAGGTGATTCTTTTAGTTTTAGGTCTATTTATTATTTATTTATCATTTTATGTGCTAGGAACCCTAGGTTCCTACCATATTACAACAAAGATTGGATATTATCCATGTATAGTTTGGAAAGATTCAAACCTATGTCTCCGCCTTGAAATTTTGAGGAATCTAATAAATTGAGCTAATGCCACTTGATATACCTTTACATCATTTTAGTTGAGACTCTTGAAATATTAATAAACCATATTTGAAGAGAAAGAAAAATAATACGGATAGAGGTTGCAATAGGATGTAAATTTATAACACACACCCACTTTGTAGATGATACCATTCTTCTAGGCAAAGCCACCAAGCAAAATATAATACAATTCAAGCAATACCTAGATTGGTTCACACAATCTACCATGACTAATATAAACACTCAAAAGAGTCAATTGTATAAACAAAATGTTGTATCAACAAGAGTCAAACTCTTTTGCACTATCCTAGGATTTTTTTCTAGCATAGAAACATACTTTAGATACCTAGGAGTGTCCATGAGCTTCTACCTTAAGCCTCAGACTCCTAGATCCCAAAATTGGACAAGATGGTTAAGAGGATACAAAACTATAGTAATAGTTGGCTTAGTCTTGCAAGAAGAGCAATATTGACCAAATTAGTGTTAGCTTCTCTTTCAATCTACTATTTATTAGTATATCATGCTCCCAAGTTTATTTTACAAAAGGAATATAGAATCATACACAACTTACTACTATGGTAGGGAGGTAGGCAATCTAAAAGAAAAAAGTTCCAATTGGTCAATTGGGAGATGGTCACCAGAGTTAAAATTCAAGGAGAATTGGAAATTTAGCACTAGAAGCAAAAATTCTTTGGAACATGCTTAAGAACAATCAAGCATGGTAGCACATACTAGTCAAAAAGTATGTAAATAACCAATTGGGTATTCAAATGCTTAAAAAAATAGACAAATATCCCAAAGCTTCATTGGTTTGGAAACATATAGTGGCAACAAAAAGCATAATAGAGGATAGAAATTTTTGGCTACTAGGAGATGGTAAGTCAATTAATCTATGGGAGGACCCAATCCTAGAGAAATCCAATCAAATTGCAAAATCACTTGGAAGTCAATGAATACTCAAATTAGCTAACTTGTTTTATTAGACCTTATAAACTTTGAACTGGATCACCCCTCCCATTCCATCTCAACTTCATGGAGATTGGAATTATTTTAAGTCTCATGTGGTGAGCATTAGACCTCTTCATCCTACGATGCGAAAAAAAAAATTATTTGGATTAACATCAATAGCAATGGAAAATACTCAGTTCATTTAGGAATCCAACGTCAATAGATTGAGTTTACCAACAAAAACCTATCAATAGTGTAAAAAAATTGAGCTCCAACTAAATTGTAAGTATTCAACTGGCTAGTCTCTCAAAATAAAATATTAACAAGTGATAATCTACAAAAGAGGAGTATAGTAGGGCCTCATGTTTGTTATAGGTGCATGCAAAATAGTGAAAAAAAATTCCATCTTTTGTTTGAATGCTTCAAGATAATTTCAATTTGGTTAGAAATAACCAAAATTCTTGGCACTTCCTACTCTGGAAGGTTAACCATAGGTGCATGTTTTACCAAATGGAACAAATATTATAAAGGTTGGTGAGTAAGCCCCTCCTAAAATACTTGTGAAACTCTATACCATATTTTGTCATCTAACACATCTGGTTGTACAAAAACTAGAGAATATTTAAAGGCAAATGTAAGGACAACATAACACTAATACGAAGGATAAAAGAATAACTAGTCTTAAATGTTAAATCTAGTTTCTATCAACAATAGTATGAAGAAGAGCTATCCCCCATAGAAATATGAATTATCTACCAACTTAATCTTCAAGCTTTCTTGACAAAGAGAGGCCATAGAGAAAATAATTTCCTATCTAACATCTATTTTTTGATGCTATTCTTTGATGGTGCCTCCAAGTCCAATCATAGCCAAGCAACAACAAGAGGACCGATTCTTACAAGACCCCATTAGATCTTGCTCAAATACATGACATAGGCTATTGGATGTGAAATTAGCTTCAAATTGGTGGCAAATCAAGGAATCACTCAAGTCATAGTTTACAAGGATTTTAAATTGATAATAACAGCTCTTGCCAAAAATAAGGATAACTGATAGATATCCCATCAACACGTAAGGCGGGAATTCAACAAAGATATTGGCAATTTTGGGTTTGAGATCCTAGCTTCTTGTCTATGAGTTGTCATTGATGTCAAAAGGAACTGGCATTAATGTCAAGAGGATTTATTGGCTTCAAATATTGAATATTCCAAAGAATCTTTTCTAGAAGATTTCGGAGAGATTCCATGTGGCAGATGAAAAGGTTTTTATCAAAACCATGGTAGGTTTAAGGGTTTTTATTAAAACCAGGTGGATGCATTAAGGGTTTTTATTAAAACCACTCTCGACTTAATGCAAAGGTCTGGAGACACTTATTAATTAAATAACTTAATTAATAAAACCTTTTAAGGTTTTTTTTTAATTAATTATTTATTTGATTTAGTGATTAAAATATTTTAATAATTTAATGGGTTCTCCACCTAAGGTCTAAGGTCTAAAAGACCTTTGATTATTTTTTAAATAATCAAAAGGGTTTCATAAACCCTAAAGTTGTTTCGAAGGCACCAAAATAATATTAATTCAAAAAGTTTGAATTATCCTCCCACCGACATCGTGCATAGCATGGAAGTTTGGCTATATAAGCCATAACCTATAGTCCAAAGCAATGGAGTTAAAGAAATGCGAATTGCGCAAAGGTTGGGAAGTAAAAGCTACGACTATCGTTTTTTTGCCATGTTTATCCGCCACCAAAATGTTAAGGAGAAGGAGACTCTTGCTAGCCTTCAAGCTAGTGCCATTGGCCTAGTGGCAATGACTGTTCTACGAAGGCACTTGAAGGGAGGTCAAGCGTTCGACTCCCACCATGGAGTGTGAGAAGAGTTTTTGCGCTCCGATTTTTTCGGAGGCACTGTTGACCCACGATTTTCGAAAGCATTTTTTTGGTAAGGTTTTTTAAATAAAATCTGCATTTTTGTTAAAGAAGAAGTGGTTGGGCAGATTTATTTAAAATTATTTTTAAGGTTAAATGCTTCTTTAGAGATAAAAGGTTGATAGTGTGTGGTTGAGATTTTTGGCTTGATTGTTAAGTGAGATTTGATTAGAAGCTACTATTCCTTGAGCATGGTTTAATTAATTTGGAGAAATAAGGTGTAAAAGGAAATATTGTTTGTATGCTTTATATTTTTGGTAGTTGACTTCTAAGGATTGGAGTCATAAGGTGTTTTATGGAATAAATATTTTTGTGGTTAATTTTATGATCTAACCCTAACTTGGTGGCAACATTGAGGGTGGTGTTGGTAACAGGTTGAAGAACTATTCTCTTTTTCCTCAAACAAAGGTATGAGCAACTTCCTCCATGTATATTGTTGATGGTGTATTTTCTGAAATTGAGTTTGGAGTGAAAAGGTTGTCTACTAGGTATTCTTGTTGGTGTAAATCCCATTTTCTAGATATTGAAGATTGTTTATGCATTAAAATCATTGATGAGTTTTTTGGGTGAATGCATAATTTTGGTTGAGGAAGAGGAAGCATTTTTGCACTAGGGTTTATGTTAGTAAGTCTTGCTACTTGCTTTGAGTTGGTGAAACCCTTAGTTGGCTATTTTGAGATTGATGGTTGAGTTGCTTCCATAGAGGTTTTTTTGATCAAGTTAATGCTTTACTTGATACATGATTTGGGCTTACTCCATTGAGATTGATTTGAGCAAGTTATTCTTTGCATTGGTGATTTATGTTGGTGGTTGTTTTGTTCAAATATCTTTGGAGGGAAAAGGATGTCTACTAGTTTCCTTTTCATGTAGTGAATGGTTGAATGCTTCAAGGTTAATGTTGAGTTGAATGATGTTGGTTAAACCTTATCTATAAGCATTGTTGTTAAAGCCCTAATTGGTTGAGAAAAGATATTGGTTGTGGAAAGAACATGAGTATCATTGTTATATGAGATATTGCATGGTTGGCAATTGTTGGGTTGTGTTTCATGTTCTTGAGAAAAGCATACTATATCTATCTTATTCTTTTGAGATTGATATTGAGTTGAAATTGAGATTGGGAGTTAAGTATAGAAAAAATTGAGTCTCTAACAATTCTCTTTATTTTTCTATGAGATTTGAGATTGATATTGGGAGTTAAGTATAGAACATATTGAGTCTCTAAAAATTCTCTTTATGCTTCTATGAGGTTGATGAATCACATTGGGTCTCTAACAATTCTCTTTGTGGGTTCATGCTAAGCAATTTTTTCTTGATGAACTTGTGAGCTGATTTGGACAAGTTCTAGTGAAGACTTGTGAGCTGATTTGGACAGGTTCTAGTGAGGACTTGTGAGCTGATTTGGACAGGTTCTAGTGAGGACTTGTGAGCTGATTTGGACAGGTTCTAGTGAGGACTTGTGAGCTGATTTGGATAGGTTCTAGTGAGGACTTGTGAGCTGATTTGGACAAGTTCTAGGGAGGACTTGTGAGCTGATTTGGACAGGTCCTAGTAGAGGACTTGAGGACAGAGTTGAAGTGGTTCTTTGAGAAGAACCTGAGGACAATTTTGACAAGTCTTTGAGAAGGCTTGTGTGCAGCAGAGATTGATTTGTTCAAGCTTTATGAGTTGAGCTTGGGATAGATTTGACAGAGTGAGGAAGACTTGTGCTGGATCAACTGACTGTGTTTAGTACAGGTTGATGAGTTGCTGTGGAGGTGATCATGAGGACAGAGGTCTCTTGAGGCTGAGCATTGAGGACAGGAGGTCTTATGTGGAAAGGAGTTCCATGTGCTAGCAGAATAAGAGGTAGGTGATCTTCTGAAGTATCATTTCTAGAGCTGATGGTAAGAATTCTCCTTTGGGTAGGAGGCTCATAAATTTTTGAGGAGGGGAAGGATTCTCCTTTGGGTAGGAGGCTCATAAATTCATGATGAGGGGAAGGATTCTCCTTTGGGCAGGAGGCTCATAAATTCATGAGGAGGGGAAGGATTCTCCTTTGGGCAGAGGCTCATAAATACTTGAGTAGGGGAAGGTTTCTCCTTTGGGCTGAGGCTCATAAACATTGTAATTGGGAAGGATTCCCAAAGAACTTTGAGAAAGATTTTTAGAGAAAAATTTTGTGGATGTAGCCCATTTTGGGTGAACCACGTTAAAATTGGTGTCTCATTGTGTGTTTCTTTATGCATTGCTTTGATATTGCTATTGGTTCATTGCTTTGCAAAGTTGAAGTTAAATAGAGAAAGTAAAAAGAGGTCTTATAATGTTCACCCCCCCTTCTCAGTATAAGCTTGTGTTCTTCAATTGGTATCAGAGCGAGTTCCTTCAGAAAGTTTAACAGCTTGAAGGAAAAGATTTTAAAGAACACAATGGAATCTAAAAGTGGTAATGCAACACCTATTATTGATGGGGCAGATTTTGGACTTTGGAGTGCTAGGATGAAGGTTCATCTTATGGCTCCTGGAAATGAAGTTTGGGAAGTGATTGAGGATGAGTATACCATTCCTAAGAATGGTCCTTCTACTAAGGAAGAAAGGCTCCTACATCATAGCAATTCAAAGGCAATGAATTCAATCCTAAAGGGTTTACAGAAGGCAGATCTTACCAAGGTGATTCACTGCAAGACATCTAGTGAAATGTGGAAACAGTTTAAGGTGGTTCATACAGGTGATGCAAATGTCTGAAAGTCCAAGTTGAGACACTTCAAAGGTATGTTTGAATAACTCAAGATGAATTATGAAGAAAATATTAGTGACTATATGCTTCGTATGGATGATATTGTTAACTCTATGAAGGAACTAGGTCTTGAGCTTGCTGAAAATGATATTTGTGATAAGATTTTGAGGTCTCTTCCAAATGGATTTAGTGAAAAGATTTTTGCTATTGATGAAGCTAAGGATTTGGATAATTTGAAAAAGTATGAGCTTCATAGTATACTTGCAGCATTTGAGTTTTGAACTCAAGTGAAGGTTGATGTTAAGAAGGAGGCAACTTTCAAGGCTACCAAGAAATCCAAGGGTAAAGAGCTTCAAGATAGTGATGAGTCTTCTAGTGATGAAGAGGCATATTACAGCAAGAAGGGCAAGTTCTCAAGAAAGCACAAAGGTATGAAATATGTCAAGTTTTTCAATTGTGAAAAGTTTGGTCATTATGCTACTAACTGTATTGCTGCCAAGGATGAAAGTGATGAAGATAAACAATATTATAAGAGCAAGGATTATGAAAGGCACAGGCATCAAAGGAAGAATAAATATGAGCAAAGCAATCAAGGAAAGAGGTACTCTCACAAACACAAGAAAATTTTCTACCTAGACAATGCAAGTAAGTGTTCTAGTAGTGATAGTGAAAGTTCTTCAAGTGATGTTGGAAATGAGATGTTGTTCCTAACAGAAAAAGGATACGAAAAGAAACATAGATTTGTCCTTATGAAATGTTTTATATGTGGAAATTTTGGACATCTTGAGGATGATTGCACAAATGATGGATTGATTTCTAGTTATACTATGTATGAGGATGCTTCAAAAAATTGTGAGGAAGATATTTGTATGGCTTTAGAAAAGGGTAGCACCTCTAGTGATAAGAAATCTAAAAAAGTCATTGATGTTTCAAAAGGCAAACAAATAGAGAAATTTATAGAGGATGGTGAAGTAGATCTTGCAGCTAAACTTGTTAGTGCTCTTAGTGCTTTTAAAAATGAAAGAAAGAAGAATGCTAGACTCAATGATAAATTGGATGAATGTTGTATTGAGAGAGATGAGCTTATAGAAAGTTTTGACTTCTCTATAGCTAAGACACAGAAACTTAAGGATAAGTTAGAGTCTAAGGTTCTTGAGTGTAGAGAGTTGGAACAGAAAGTGACTTCCTTGAAAGAGGAAACTAAAGAGTACAAGGAGAAGCTTTACAGGTTTGAAGATAGCACCAAAAAGGTAAAGTCAATCATCAAAGATCAAATAAGGAAAACAGATAAAATAGGTCTTGGTTTTGGTAAGAAACACATGGAACAGGTTGGGGAATCTAGTAAGAGATTCTAAAAGGAAGAGAGTTTTGATGAGGAAAGTACTTCAGAAAAAGAGTCCTTGAGTGATAGATGCACAAAATCAGAAAACAGGAATAAAAAAAGGGGAGAAAGTTTACAGGACCTAAGAGGTCAAATCAAGGAAAGTTTAATGGCAGATGTTTTGCTTGTCACAAGTTTGGTCACATGGCTTCACATTGCATGACTCAAGCGAGGAAGGTAAATGATAGATTCAGAGGTGGTAATTTCTTTCAAGGGTATTGCTACTCTTGTAAATAGTTTGGGCATAAGGTTGTTTATTGCAAGGCTAATAACAAGAACAGGGTTGGTCAGAACAGATGGAGTCAAAGATCAGGTATGCCTCAAAGAAATAACATTGTTAGTTGTTATAAGTACAACAATGAAGGGCACATAGCTAGACAGTGTAGAGCTGAAATTCCAAGGTACAGGAACAGGAACATGGGTATGAACAGGCATAAGAATCAAGACATGGATAAGAACAGGAATGATAACAAGAACAACAATAGTGACATGAACAAGAACAATAATATGGACAAGGAGAACAAGAGAAGACATGGTAAGGCAGCTATAGACACTGATGAAGATCAGTGCCTAATGGGAGTTTTACTCCCACCCCAGAATTAATCACCTCAACAGGATGTGGGGGAGGGACTAAGCTAAGAGGCTCATTCTTAGTCCAAAGCCCCAAAGGTGACCCTTTGCCATTGATGACAAAGGGGGAGAGATATGAGTAAGGGGGAGCTGATTTCTATACAGCAGTTTTGAGTTTCAGTGTTGTTGAGAAGCATGGTTTACCATCAATGACAAAGGGGGAGATTGTTGGCAATTTTGGGTTTGAGATCCTAGCTTCTTGTCTATGAGTTGTCATTGATGTCAAAAGGAACTGGCATTAATGTCAAGAGGATTTATTGGCTTCAAAGGTTGAAGATTCCAAAGAATATTTTCTAGAAGATTTCGGAGAGATTCCATGTGGCATATGAAAAGGTTTTTATCAAAACCATGGCAGGTTTAAGGGTTTTTATTAAAACCAGGTGGATGCATTAAGGGTTTTTCTCAAAACCACTCTCAACTTAATGCAAAGGTTGGAGACACTTATTAATTAAATAACTTAATTAATAAAACCTTTTTAAGGTTTTTTTTTAATTAATTATTTATTTGATTTAGTGATTAAATTATTTTAATAATTTAATGGGTTCTCCACCTAAGGTCTAAGGTCTAAAAGACCTTTGATTATTTTTTAAATAATCAAAAGGGTTTCATAAACCCTAAAGTTGTTTCGAAGGTGCCAAAATAATATTAATTCAAAAAGTTCGAATTATCCTCCCGTCGACATCGTGCATAGCATGGAATTTTGGCTATATAAGCCATAACCTATAGTCCAAAGCAATGGAGTTAAAGAAATGTGAATTGCGCAAACATTGGGAAGTAAAAGCTACGACTTTCATTTTTTTGCCACGTCTATCCGCCACCAAAAGGTTAAGGAGAAGGAGACTCTTGCTAGCCTTCAAGCTAGCGACGTTGGCCTAGTGGCAACAACTATTCTGCAAAGGCGCTTGAAGGGAGGTCAAGCTTTCGACTCCCGTCGTGGAGTGTGAGAAGAGTTTTTGCGCTCCAATTTTTTCGAAGGCACTGTTGACCCACGAATTTTGGAAGCATTTTTTTGGTAAGGTTTTTTAAATAAAATCTGCATTTTTGTTAAAGAAGTGGTTGGGCTATTTAAAATTATTTTTAAGGTTAAATGCTTCTTTGGAGATATAAGGTTGATAGTGTGTGGTTGAGATTTTTGGCTTGATTTTTGAGTGATATTTGCTTAGAAGCTATTATTCCTTGAGCATGGTTTAATTAATTTGGAGAAATAAGGTGTAAAAGGATATATTGTTTGTATGCTTTATATTTTTGGTAGTTGACTTCTAAGGATTTGAGTCATTAGGTGTTTTATGGAATAAATATTTTTGTGGTTACTTTTATGATCTAACCCTAACTTGGTGGCAAAGTTGAGGGTGGTGTTGGTAACAAGTTGAAGAACTATTCTCTTCTTCCTCAAACAAAGGTATGGGCAACTTCTTCCATGTATATTGTTGATGGTGTATTTTTTGAAATTGAGTTTGGAGTGAAAAGGTTGTCTACTAGGTATTCTTGTTGGTGTAAATCCCATTTTTTTGGATATTGAAGATTGTTTATGCATTAAAATCATTGATGAGTTTTTTGGGTGAATGCATAATTCTGGTTGAGGAAGAGGAAGCATTTTTGCACTAGGGTTTATGTTAGTAAGTCTTGCTACTTTCTTTGAGTTGGTGAAACCCTTAGTTGGTTGTTTTGAGATTGATGGTTGAGTTGCTTCCATAGAGGTTGTTTTGATCAAGTTAATGCTTTACTTGATACATGATTTGGGCTTACTCCATTGATATTGATTTGAGTAAGTTATTCTTTGCATTGGTGATTTATGTCGGTGGCTTTTTTGTTCAAATATCTTTGGAGGGAAAAGGATGTCTACTAGTTTCCTTTTCATGTAGTGAATGGTTGAATGCTTCAAGGTTAATGTTGAGTTGAATGATGTTGGTTAAACCTTGTCTATAAGCATTGTTGTTAAAGCCCTAATTGATTGAGAAAAGATATTGGTTGTGGAAAGAACATGAGTATCATTGTTATATGAGATATTGCATGGTTGGCAATTGTTGGGTTGTGTTTCATGTTCTTGAGAAAAGCATACTACATCTATCTTATTCTTTTGAGATTGAGATTAAGTTGAAATTGAGATTGGGAGATAAGTATAGAACATATTGTCTCTAACAATTCTCTTTATGTTTCTATGAGATTTGAGATTGAGATTGGGAGTTAAGTATAGAACATATTGAGTCTCTAAGAATTCTCTTTATGCTTCTATGAGGTTGATGAATCACATTGGGTCTCTAACAATTCTCTTTGTGGGTTCATGCTAAGCAAGTTTTTCTTGATGAACTTGTGAGCTGATTTGGACAGGTTCTAGTGAAGACTTGTGAGCTGATTTGGACAGAGTTCTAGTGAGGACTTGTGAGCTGATTTGGACAGGTTCTAGTGAGGACTTGTGAGCTGATTTGGACAAGTTCTAGGGAGGACTTGTGAGCTGATTTGGATAGGTCCTAGTAGAGGACTTGAGGACAGAGTTGAAGTGGTTCTTTGAGAATAACCTGAGGACAGTTTTGACAAGTCTTTGAGAAGGCTTGTGTGCAGCAGAGATTGATTTGTTCAAGCTTTATGAGTTGAGCTTGGGACAGATCTAATAGAGTGAGGAAGACTTGTACTGGACCGACTGACTGTGTTTAGTATAGGTTGATGAGTTGCTGTGGAGGTGATCAGTGAGTACAAAGGTCTCTTGAGGCTGAGCATTGAGGATAGGAGGTCTTCTATGGAAAGGAGGTCCACGTGCTAGCAGAATAAGAGGCAGGTGATCTTCTGAAGTATCATTTCCAAAGCTGAGGGGAAGAATTCTCCTTTGGGTAGGAGGCTCATAAATTTGTGAGGAGGGGAAGGATTCTCCTTTGAGTAGGAGGCTCATAAATTCGTGATGAGGGGAAGGATTCTCCTTTGGGCAGGAGGCTCATAAATTCGTGAGGAAGGGAAGGATTCTCCTTTGGGCAGGAGGCTCATAAATACTTGAGTAGGGGAAGGTTTCTCCTTTGGGCTGAGGCTCATAAACATTGTAATTGGGAAGGATTCCCAAAGAACTTTGAGAAAGTTTTTTATAGAAAAGTTTTGTGGATGTAGCCCATGTTGGGTGAACCACGTTAAAATTGGTGTCTCATTGTGTGTTGCTTTATGCATTGCTTTGATATTGCTATTGGTTCATTGCTTTGCAAAGTTGAAGTTAAATAGAGAAAGTAAAAAGAGGTCTTATACTGTTCACCCCCCTCTTAGTATAATCTTGTGTTCTTCAAAAGAGACTAACACACTAGTGAATTAGGCTATAAATATAACCCCTAGTTATTATTGCCAAATAATCAAAAAGTAGAAGGGCAAGGGTTGTATGAGAGGATGATGAATACTCCAATAATGAGATCATATTTGTCTTCATGTTTTGTTTTCTAGAATGTTGTGAACACTTTGATCTCTTTGATCAGAGACTTTTGTATTTTTTTTTGTTAAGTAAATAAATATGTTCCTTTAAAAAATATATAATTTACATCATATCTATAATATGATCGATGATTATAGGGTTAAAATACAAAAATTTCACTATAGAAGATGAATGAAAACCTATATTATTATTGTAACAGGTCTAAGATAAATTTGAGTCATTATAAATAAAAAATCCAAAATAAAATAAATTCATATCATTGTCAAAAGATTTTAAAATAGATCTACTATGAAGATATAAAATAATTGTATGATTGCAATTTTCAAATCTAATATTGAATGAATGTTTATTTTTTTAACACACACCCACCCCCTCACACACTCGCTGGTCAAAATATTTTAAAATAGCTTTACTATGAAGATATAAAATAATCGTATGATTGTAATTTTCAAATCTACTCTCCTTAGACCTTTCGAAGAAGAGCCAAAACCCAAACCATTAAGTTGTCCCCCTGAGATCTTAAGTGAATGTTATAGATTTAAATCTAAAGATATATACACAATATTTACATAGTTATTCTCAACTTCCACCTACACTCTTTGGATTATATATTGATGAATTGGAGGTGCTCATTATGGACTCTCTAGCTAAGAGTACATATTGCTTACTTTTCGATAGTGTTATTGTCATTTTGTTATTTGCTGATGACATTATCCTAATGTCACATACAACAAAAGAACTTCAACAATAGCTGGACATACTTGGCACATACTCTGACTTGCATGGATTAGAATTTAATCTCTAGAAAACAAAAATCATGACATTCAACCTACCCAAGAAAGATCTTTTCTATTCACATCACATATAAAGGGAAGGTTGTTGAGATTGTCACATCGTACACATACTTGGGAATTCTTTTCACAGGACCTACCTTCAACTTGATCCCTACATCTCAAGGAAGGTTAAACAAAGGTTATGTTGCCTTAGCCTCTCTAGATAAGAAATGCTTTTAGCTCCAGTTTCAGGACATCAGTACGTAGATCAGACTCTTCCACACTCTTGTTACCCCTACACTATTCTATGGTTGTGAAATTTGGGGTCCTAGCCTCAGAAAGTCGGGTTGGTCTCATAATGAAAGGGTCCTCATATCAATGTTGTCCAAGTTCATTCATTCCAAAAGAACTGTTCCACATCCCATCATTCTAGCTGAGTTTGGTGCTCGTCCATTGCTTACAACAACAATATTTCTTGTTGTCTCTTTACTACGTAGATTTCATTGTATGCCGGACATGAGAAGATATCCATATTTAGCACTACAATCCTCAAGATAGTTGGCAAATCAAGGGGTAGACTACTACTCTACTTCAATCTCTTGGCCTAGACATCGTGAGACCTCCTACTAAAGCATCAATCAATGCACCATACTCCAATAAGGATATTCGAGATGATATTTACTCAACATATATAAAAACTACTTGGACTGATCCAAAGAAACCTCTTTCACCAAAACTGCTCCATTACTCTCACTTTTATCTCCAACTAGAGAATGGATTGATCACTACTCCAAAATATAACTTGATATAGATGTCACACAACCTCAGGTTTCCTCTAGCTCAGCTACGAGTTTGCTCCCACCAGCTATGTATTGAGAGAGATCATCACCTCCCTAGAGATCAACGTATTTGCAAATTGTGTAGTCTTGATGTGGAATCCGAGGAGTATTTCATTTTCACTTGTCCTAGATACGAGTTAGATATTATTGCTTATTCAGAGACACCCATACACTAAAATCTTGGATTAATTATGAAGATCAGAGATGCATTGCCCTTTTCATCCGAGAATTATTCAATCTCAGGAAAGAACTACTTAGTAACAGTTTGCAGAAGATAACAGGATCCCGACTTATCACTTCATTCTTCCAACCTCTAGAGGCCACGACCAGGAAGCGTCGGGTTGATCACAGATATACAACAAGATCAACTCATCGTCCACTCCAACAACGAACATTTACGACGACATTCAACTCCTATATCACTCACTTCTCTTCAGCCTTGAATGTTGGGAGTAATCTTTGATCCACAGATCTTGTATATCATATGTCATTCATATGTCATTCTGTTTACTGTTTTTCTTACTTTATTTTCTCTGAAGCTGCATTTGACACTCTCATTGTTTACTGTTTTTCTTACTTTATTTTCTTTGAACTGTCGTTGCTTTGTATATATCTTACTTTATAATCCTATTGACCTCTTTTGATCACCAATAAACATTAATACAAATTCAAATTCAACTCAGCTGTATTTGTTAAAGACCCCAATGTCGCTATCCGTTGGAATTCACGAACTTCTTTAAAATATTGCACGTTGAAATAAAATATATGAAGCGACCTTTGTAGCGTCCAACAAAGCATCAAATTCTTCGCATCCCTGCGAGTGAAAAGGTATATATGCTTTCTTAATCTGCGAAGAGTTTAAACAAATCCTTGCAAATATTTTGACAGACAAACAATAGCTGATTCCAAGACAAACGCATGTTTCGTTGGAATGAGACGCTCTATGCCGTCCAAGGCATCAAGTCATCTCTTTCACTAATAAAATAAAAATAAAATTTATACTTTTTAACTCATAAGCTTTTACTTATCAAACTGCAATTAAATTTTTCAGATAAATTCCGTTTCAACCTTATGTTATGATATATATATATAGGCAGGTTTCAACCTTATGTTATGATATATATATATAGGCAGGGTTGAAGACTAGTACTCCAGGTTTCAATTCTATAAGCTACGATGATCTTCACGGAGAAGAAAGCGGTGAATTTGGATCCCGTTAATGGCGGTTATGAGAGGATCGAGAGTATTTCAGACATTGAAAATGATGAAAAGGTCGTTTCCAAGAGGAGGAGACTCCCACCAGTCATAAGGCTGGGACGCAAGAAACCTATCATGTATAAGATTCGTAGGAGGTTTGCGTTTCGAAGTTTAATAAGGTCATCTTCGATTTTATTGAAGAAAACAAAGAAGTTTTATCTACGGGTCGTATCAAGAGCCGAAGTCGAGGTGTTGAATTGCGGTGCCTTCGTCAACGTCAGCTTCGCCGGTGGTCAATTGCCTTACTCTGCACGTTCCATACGTCATGTGTGTAAATTCTGATGACCTCTGCACAATAAGATGAATCCATATTTTCGGTTCAGTAGCTTAAATTTCATAAGCAAATAGTATGTATGTAAATTATGTTAGACCAAAAGTTATTTTCGCCTAAGGTTCTGTTGTTGTATTAGATTTAAGGATGTATAGAGTGATAAATTTACATTTTTATGGATTAGAAATATTATGGGCAATTCTTTCGGTTGGGAATGTATTGAGTTAGTTTTTCTTAAAGTTGGGCCAGTGGTAACACTATTGAGGTAGTGGTTTTTGTTTTCGGCTAACATTATTAAGGTTGAAGGTTGGGAATGTATTGAGTTAGTTTTTCTTAAAGTTGGGCCAGTGGTAACACTATTGAGGTAGTGGTTTTTGTGTTCGGCTAACATTATTAAGGTTGAAGGTAACTTATGTTAGTGTCTACAATAAAGATGACATTGTCATAAGATCATAGGTTTTTCATTGAATTTTAATTTTTTATGATGACATTGTCATAATATTATAGGTTTTTTTATTGAATTTTTATTTTTTATTGAGTAAATATTTCGTATATATATACATAAATTTAACATAAATAATTAAAGATTAAAATTTCTTTAATATTAGATTTAAGAGCTTTATTTAAATTTTAATATCATAAGCAATGTTTTTGACATTTATATGTATATATATTAAAAGGATAGTATAACGGTTTAGGGTTTGGATTTTTTTAAGGAGCGTTTGGTTGTATGTTAATTCCCTATTGATAAGTGTAGCTCTAGGTTTTACGAGAGGTTATGGTTGGGAGGAGACTCAGCCCTATCCATTGTTCATGGGGACAACACAACAATTTGGGGTTTGGCTCTTTTTGGGAGGTCCCAGGTTCAAACTATAGCATTTGGCTGTGTTAATTCCTTATTGATAAGTATATCTCTTGATACAAGGGATCATGGTTGGGAGGAAGAATGCTCAGCCCTATGTGTTGGTCATAGGTGTTTATCACACTACCCAAATTAATTTGTAACTTAGGCACCACAAGGACTTGAGGAATCATCATATGACAAAGGGGTTATTCTTTTTGCCTTTGTTGACTTCTTAAGTGTTTAGTTCAGTTTTTTGCTCAAGCTTGGGTGTTTTATCAAGGTGTCATGCTCATGGAAAAATTGAATGTAAAAAAGGTGGTAATCAAAGGTGACTTTTTTCTATCATTAATATTGCTAAAGGAAATCATTTCCCCCACTAGTCCATTGTAGATTTAATAGAAGATATCTACCATTGCACTAAAAATTTGGAAAGTGTTGAATTCACACACACCTTTAGAGAAGGAAATATGGAAGTTGATTTATTGGCCAACCAGGAGGTCAATCAGAATATTCTTCAAATCTGGATGAAGGATATTCCTAATTTTTAACTTAGTGTGTTTTGGTTTCAAATTCTGGTCTCTTTTAGTTCCTGGTTGATAAGGTGCTCCCACTTGCTTTTTGTTGAAGGCTTTTTCTTCATTTTTACCGACATGTAGCCATTTTGTGGCTATTTTGTTGTATCCCTCTTTTAGTTACATATTTTTTAGTTATGTTTATTTTAGTTATGTTTATTTAGGATTGTGGAGTGGTTAGGATTTTTGACCTCTTAGGAAGTTCTAAGGTGGACCCAAAAGGGAATAGAATTGATGGTAGCAACGATTGTTTGCAGGTTGGTTGTCCAGTTTGATGCCCTAGAGGATTGGGAGTTGACTTTGTCTTACCCAAAGGACAAGGGATTATTTCCCTATATGCAAGAAAATATATTATGAGATATATATTTTATGATATGTTTTTAATATTATAAATTTACTAAAGAATTTATTTATAATATTTTTATTTTAAAAGTTATTTTTTAATTGTTTCTATGAGAATGAAAAGTTTTATTTATATTATATTATATGATATCACATAGTAATATTATAATAATATTATCCCTAGGGGACAATGCAATGATTCTAGCTTTAGCTCTTCTTTGGGAGCTCCAATGGTTCAAACTGTGAGTGGGTGAGTGTGTGAGGGGGTGGGTGTGTGATGGCTATATTATAATAATATTTTCACTTGTTTTTATTTGTTTTCTATAGTGATAAAGAACATTTTTTTGAAAGGTCATTATATTAAATAAAATATAATAATTTTACAAAAAAAAATGGGTGGATAAGCACACACATAATAGCCATTAACTATCTATAAAAAATGAAGGTCAAACATGACTCAAATCACTAACTATAAAAACCAATCATTGCCCCATGGGTTTCATAATTGGTCACATCTACCAAGACTATGGAGGCGTATCTTTGATAGATTGCTTAAGTCATTATTTCCTATTTGTAGTGTGTTTTGATCCAGACCCTAGTATAGAGGACAAGTCACCTTGGTGGATGGAACTACCATGTTTAGTCTCAAAATTTATTTTTTTAGAAAATGAAATGACCAGTGCTAGAGTTGGTAGCTTGTTCAGGTTCATCCATGGTTCTTTGAGGATCCTCACTCGAGTGTGACATGGAGAGGAGACTTGAGAGGAGTCAAGTAGCGACACTGGTGAGACTTCAAATGGCATCATAGTGAGGGGGATTGGGAGAAATCCTACTAATAGTGCAAGAAGCATTCCCTGAGTGATCAATCAATTCTTGCTAATGGACCAATTCCATTACCATTTTATTGGCCTACACCAAAATCTATAGCGACATAGAATAAATAACATTGACCATACAATAACACTATAAAATGGAACAATAGAGGCCTAAGAGAACAAGAAATATTTTTTAGATTTCCATAAAGAAAATAAAATGTTTATATTGAAGATGTGCCAAACTTTGCAGAACACTATAGGGAGGAGAGGAGGTTCTCCAAGAAGAATCTATTCCCACGTGAACCACTATGAGAGGAAAGGATGAAAACAAAAAATCCACTTCCAAGCATATTGAGACTTATGACATATCCAAAAGAGGTGAATAAGATCTTATAGTTAATGGTAGAATGGATATAGTGGGTTGGAATCCCTAATGTAGAGAAGTCATTTACCAAGTGATAGGCCTTGGTGAGTTAAACTCTAGTGGAGAATGCTTTTTTGGGTTCAAGGTATGCAATCCAGGCTATGTGAAAATGATAGACCCAAATATACTTGGGTGAAGAGAGGCACCAATCAAAATTTAGCTTATAAACCATGGGTAAGTATGGTGAAAACAATTCATAACTCAATTTGGCATTATAATTAAGGATGCGTGTCTTTGGATACCACTTCCAGTCCTTCCACCAAGGATGTTGAGAACACATTATGACCTTGTGAAACCTAGAATCGTGTATATATTCTATAATTACCTCAAAGGTTTCCTTATTAGTGGAGGTAATTCTAAACCTAGATTTGATATAATCCCAAGGATACCAATCCCTAGTCGACCTGGCAAATAATTTTACCAGTATAGAGATATCTCTTTTATAGAATTTTTGTGCAAGCATCTAGGGGATTTGGGAAAACTATGCTCCATGAATAGTTAGGATGGGAGACCACCAAAGGTTTATAGAATGGATGGAAATTACATCCCAAATACCATTGTATTTCCATCAAATCCATGGTTTGATCCTTTCCCAAGCCTACAAAATACATCAAATGATAAAAGATCCAAAAAAATTAACGAGAACTAGCTCAATGAGAACAGAGGATAAATCCATATTTCTCCATCCTTTATGCCCATAGGGATAGCCTAAGGTAATGCAGTGATAAACCAACACTTTCTAGGATTCCTCACATTTGATAGTTCCAATTATCCATTTCGTGCATAAGGTTGTGCCTTGGAATTTGTAGTCAAGAAGATCCATTCTCCTAATTTGTTTGGATAAATAACAAAAATTTTAGGCTACTTTGTGGAAACTAGATTCAAAGGTTGAAATTTTTTAGAGAAAATCTTTGAGCAACTTCTCTAGATTCTAATAATAATCCTTGGATGGGACCCAACATGAGGAGTAATATACATGGGACATAACTAGGATCTTGGAGCAGATTGGACATATATCTGTAAGGGAAATTATTTTAGTGGTCTAATGGGAAACCTTGGCTTTGACTTTCTATATGAATTGTTTCTGAAAGTTTTGATGGGAAACTTTGGAAGGCAAAGGGGATACCCAACAATTGAAATACTTCCTCATATTGTATCCATATCCACTAAAAGTGAGTCAACCAAGCTAGGAGGGGGGATGTAGTCTATCAAAAACAAAGAGTCTTCCACCATTAGATATTGGATCTAAAGAGAAATAAAGAGCCTTGATAAAATAAAATAGAAAAGCAGTAATAACAGAATCAAAATAAGATCACAGATTCACACATTACACAATATTTATCTTGGAAATCCTTAACCGTGCAAAAACTAGTATAGTATTGTCTTATTATTGCATTAACTTGATCATCTCCAATACAATAATGTTCTCCTTCTATCTCCCCAAATCCTAATGCAAGTTCAATATATATAACAAAGTCACATGCATGGATTTTTACAATATCATGGATGAAAAAGCATGGGTTCAAATATAGTAACCCTAAAATCCCATATGGGTCTAAAAATAACTTAAACCTTAAAAATTTTGACCGAGGGCTACTGCCCCTAGATCCTTTCTTTTTAGAGGGCTACCACCCTCAAACCTTGGCGAGTATAGGTACAGAGTGTCCAATACATTTTGGTGTTAGTACCACCAGAATAACATGGGAAATATTTAGCATATTTCCAAAATTCTCCCACTTGTTGAATACTTTCTATAGGGGCCAAAAATTTCCATTGTCAACTATCAAGGGCAACCATGCTCATAGATATTCTACACCAAGAAATTTTTTGAACAGGTACAACATTTATTAACGAATAAGTAGTATTCTTATCTGTATCAACTTTCTCCAATATCACCTGGTTCTCTTCAACCGTATCTCTCACAAAATGGTACTTGATATAAATATATTTTGACTGATCATGAAAACCAATATTATTGGCAAAAAATATTACACTTTGACTATCACTATTAATTTTCATAGCCTCATGTTTAAGACCAAATATTGAACACAACCTCTGTAACCACACTGCTTCTTTACAGGCATTAATCACTGCAATGTACTCTGCTTCTATAGTGGATAAAGCAACAATTGATTGCTTTTTACTCATCCAACTTACTACCCCTCCAAACAACCTAAACACATAAGCACTTGTGGATCTTCTCTTGTTAAGATCTCCAGCCTAGTCAACATCCACAAACCTTTATAGATTTATAATATCATTACCTCCAGAATTTCCTCCATAACATATAGCATAATTTGTAGTTCCACACAAGTATCTGAAGATCCTCTTCATAATAGTCCAATATTCCTTTCCTGGATTTGACATATATCTGCTAACTACTCCCACTACATGTGCAATATCAGGTCTAGTACAAACCATTGCATACATCAAACTAACCACAGTACTAGCATAAGGAACATAATGCATTTGTTTCAATTTTATCATCTATTTTAGGACACTGTTCAGCAAATAACTTTTGACCAACCAGATATGGAGTACATACTGGTTTGCAATCATGCATCCTAAACTTATTTACTATCAAATAAACATATTCTCTTTGATTTAACCATAACTTTCTATTTACATGATCCCTTATTATTTCCATACCCAAAATAAATTTTGCAACACCCAAATCCTTCATGTCAAACTTAGAAGATAACTAAGATTTTAGTAACTTTATCATCTCCTTATTGTTACCAATTAACAACATGTCATCCACATACAATACAATGATAAAAAAATTCACCTTCCTTTTTGAAATATACACATGGATCTGCTTTACTTTTTCCAAGCCCAAGTGTCAAAACAAACCTATCAAATTTTTGGTTCCACATCCTTGGAGACTGCTTCAACCCATAAAGAGACTTTTTAGCTTGCATACTAGGTCCTCCTTACCTTTTACCTTAAATCATTCTAGTTATGACACATATATATATATATATATATATATATATATATATATATATATATATATATATATATATATATATTTTATATCTTCATCAAGTTCACCATGTAGAAAAGTTGTCTTTATATCCATATATTCTATTTTCAAAATCAAAAGCAGCAGAAATAGCCAACAAAAATCTGATTGAAGTAGTTTAGCCATAGGAGAAAAAATCTCACCAAATTTAATTCCCTCAACTTGAGAAAATCCTTTTGCTACCAAGAGAGCCTTGTACTTCTCCAAATTTCCATATACATTGTATTTCTTCTTGAATAACCACTTAAAACCAACAGGTTTTTTTCTAGGAGGTAATTTCTCCAATACCCATGTCTTATTTTTATCCAATGACTCCATTTCCTCTTTCATAACCCTTTTCCAAGACTTATTCTCACTTGACTGAAGTACCTCCTTTACAATCTTGGGTTCTTCATTGATAACTAATAAATTAAATACATAACAAAAATTTGAAGGACTATACCTATCTAGAAGTCTTCTCTCTCGATTTGATCTCCTCAAAATTGGAGTTCTAGGTTTTGCATCTTCAGCTTCCTCCTCATCTTCTTCCTCTGAATATTCTTCTTTAGACTCTCCCTGTAATTCAGGTTCTACCACAGGTTCTTCCTCCTATTCCAATTTTACCTGCACTATTTTTGGTTCTTTGCTTGGTTGCAATTCCTGTTTTAAAACCCCTTTTGTTTCTCTAAAGATCACATTACAATTGTAAACAACCTTCTATGTTTCTAGATTCCAATATGTATTTTTCAAATTTTATAGTCTATCTTAGTCTTTTTCTCTTTTGGGACATACATATAAGCATCACAACCAAAAACCCTTAGATGTTTGAGAGAGGATTTCTTACCAGTCCATAATTTCTATGGAGTCTTATCCACCAAAGCTGAGGTAGGAAATCTATTGATGAGATAACATGTTGTTAACACAACTTCTACTTAGAATCTCTTTTCTAACCTTGCACCACTTAGCATGCTTCTAGCCTTATCCATCAATGTCCTGTTCATCCGTTCTGTAATCCCATTCTATTGTGGAGTATATGGAGTTGTTCTCTACCTTTCTATTCCATAGTCCTTGCAAAATTACTCAAATTTATTAGATAAATACTCACCACCATTATCACTTCTCAAAACCTTAATATTTTTCTCTATTTTATTTTCTACAAGAGCCTTAAACTCTTTACATTTATTAAAAACCTCCTATTTGTTTCATAGAAAATATACCCAAGTCTTTCTTGAGAAGTCATCTATAAATGTAACAAAATACATAAATTTACCTAATGATGGTACTTTTGTAGGTCCAAACACATTATTGTGAACTAGATGTAGAATTCCTTTAGACCTTGTAGCACTACTTGGAAACTTGACTCTAGTTTGTTTCTTGAAAATACAGTGCTCACAAAAATCAAAATTTAATGGGCAATCAGAAAGTCCTTCAGCCATAACTTTTATTTTCAATGTTTAAAGTCCTTTCTCATCAATATACCCCATGCGTTGATGCCACAACATTATCTTCACTTTAGGAATACTCAAAGCCATTTCAACCATATTATTTTCGTATACAACTGAAGAGTTATTACAATTAATACTTACAGTTCTAGCCTCAAGTATAAACAAAGTTCCTATGCGAACTCCTCTTGCCAACACCAAGTATCCATGGACCATATTATAGCTATCCTTATTGAATACCATATTTATAATTGCATCATTCATCTTACTCAAATATATCATATTCCTTGCCAAACCTAGAATATGCAACACACCAGGAAGGGTTTTAATTCTTGCATATTTTAGCATCAGCTTTACTCTTTCTCGACCTATTATTTTATATGTCGAATTGTATTCCAAGAAGACTTTACCTCCATCTATATTTTCATATTCACAGAACCCTTCCCTATGAGGATTCATTAAAAGAAGCACCTAAGTCAATCAACCATGAGTCATCACATTCACTTGAGCATGTTGCAGCTAAGAATAAATCCTTGAATCTTCATTTATGGTCTTTGTTTCTGTAGAAGTTCCTTCATTAGATGATCAATTATTATCAATATTTTTAGATCTGCAGTCTCTTTTATAATGCCCTACTTTACCACAATTCCAACATTTTCTCTTTTCGGGGTAACATATTTACCCCTAGATTTTGATTTCTTTTCTCCTGATTTCTTTTTACTTCTTTCTTGAGAACGACATCTCACAAACAAGGCTTCCTTTTGATGATAATCCTTAGAATATTTTCATATCATCTCCTAAGATAGCAAAGTTCCTACTATATCCTCTACTTTCAATGTAGATGTAGTATTGGTGATAGCCATAACAAGGTTATTCCATGAATCAGGTAATGAATAAAGAAAAGTAATACACTTTTTTTTTTCATCCATTTTTACTTCTACAGAGGTTAATTGACTTACCACAGTGTTAAAAGCATCAGATATTCAGCCACAGAGTCACCATCATTCATCCAAAGTGAATACAACTTATTTCGAAGAAAGAGTTTATTTATCAATGACTTTATCTGATACAATGTTTCCAGATTCTCCCATAACAACTTTGTCATGGTCTCTGTAGATACATTCAACAATATTAAATTAGATAAGCATAATCTGATAGATCTCCTTGCTTTCTTATTAATTTTTAGCCAATCCTCATATGTCATCGATTTTGGTTTTATTCCTAAGACCACAATCCACTGATCACTATCAACCAACAGATCCCCCATATTGAGTTTCCACAACTCAAAATTTTATCCATTAAAATTTTCAATCTTTGTTTATGTTCTTACCATATTTCTCTTTTGTGTGGATCCTTTTGCGTACGGCTCCCACTCAACAATTAATTTATCACAGGGTTGAAACTCTTATTTCATGAACAAAGCTAAAACCTAGCTCAGATACCAAATAAAGAGAAATAAAGAGCCCCAAGAAATTAAAATAGAAAAGTAGTAATAACATAATAAAAAGAAGATCACATATTCACACATTACATAATATTTATCCTGGAAACCCTCAACCGGGAAAACACCAGCATAGTATTATCTTATTATTGCATTAACTTGACCATCTCCAATACAATAATATTCTCCTTCTGTCTCCCCAAACCCTAATGCAAGTGTGATATATATAAAAAATTCACATGCACAAATTTTTATAATATCATGGGCGAAAAAGCATGGGTTCAAATATAGTAACCCTAAAAGCCTAAATGGATCTAAAACTAACTTAAACCCTAAATATTTTGGCTAGGGGCTACCATACCCGAACCCCTACTTTTTGGAGGATTACCACTCCCAAAACATGATGAGTATAGGTACAAAGTGTCTAGTACCTTTTATTTTTAGCCCCACAAGAATAACATGTAAAATATTCAATATATTTCCAATAGGATCTAGAGGTAAGACAAAAAATATCTAGATAGTGAATGACTTGAGTGAAGGATTCTTCATCCTCAACTAATATGAGGAATGATTCATCCATAAAATAACCATTGATTATTTGATACTAGTTTTTGGGAAGGGATATACCCTTAATAAGGCCCATATTGGCTAGATGAGCAAGGAGATAGATGAAACCTTTAGTTGTAATGATATAGAGAGAAGAGGAAAGAGGACAAGATTTTTTTATTTATAAGAAAAATCTAATAGCTTATAATTAAATTTTGTTAACAATGAGGATAGTAGAAGCATATACAAATAGCATATTGACCATGGAGATGAAACCACTGCCAAAACCTAGGGCTTTGAAAATGGTAAGAATGAAGTTCCACTCAATGTAGTCATAGGCTTTCTCAAAGTCAATTTTGAGAAAAATGGTTGGTTGGTTGGATTTTTTGGCCCATTCCATTCCCTCCTAGACAACCAAAACATTATCTAATATATATCTACTTTTGATGAAACCTATTTATTCTAGTTTTATGATGGCAGGAATCAATTGGCATAGATGCAAGGCTAAGGATTTGGCTATGATCTTGTATGACACATTGAGAAGGGTGATCCCTTAGACAACATTATAGGATATGTAAATATCATTTTTTTCCTTTAAATTGGCACACAATCCAATGTATGTGATACTTGATCCACTTATGAAGTTCATGTATCCTATAGATTTGAGTGCTTAGTTAAAGTCTAGTGTCTACAAAGCTAAGAAAACACTTTTCAAATATGTCATATGATAAACTAAGATCTTACTAACTAACTAAATCTCAAGAACATACGACTAAAATTATATAGATTTAAACACAATGTAACTAAAGTGTCATTAGAGAAAAATTTATTGAAATAGCATTAGTTTTTGGAATTGCACTTCATTGTCATATATCAATCCCTATATTGTTATAAGATAATGAAAATAGTCTCCAAATAAAATTAAGATCATTTTAATCAACTAAATTTCAATATAACACAACTAAAATTACATAAATTTAAAATAAAATGTAACTAAAATCTCATTAAAGGAAACTAATTGAAATTACATAATCCTTTTTTTTTTACTTGCACTCCCTTATCCTATAATAACCCCTTGAATTGTTTTCCATAAAATATAAGATTTTTTAATTCTGCATTTAATAAATTGTTACAATTTTGTAATTAATATTTTGCGTATCAAAAGGATGGTGTTAAAGGAATCTGGCAAACAAACATTAAAAAATCAACATAAAATATAATATAATAATGGCATTAAAAAAAATCCAAAAGTATTTTTTGATATCATCAGATTAAATTTAATCTTCATGGTATAACATACTATGCTTAATGTGAATATTAACATATAATACCAATGTTTTCAACATAGATAATAACAATATTTTAAATAAATTACCATATTTGGAGTCCATATAAGTTAAGGTCTAAAATAGTCATCATTTCATGATGTAGATTTAGGATTTATTTTTAGAGGTTGAAGGCTTTCTATTCATGATTTCAAATTTCTTGTTTCAATATATTCCATTATTTCTCATGAGTATTGCTTGGATAGACAACAATCTAAAAAAATAGAAGATAATTTTTTACTAACTCAAATAGATGTCCCTAATGGAGTATGCTTGATATCTATAAAAATAGTAAAATGATCCAATAATTGAATAAAGAACAAGGATCCAATAATGGGGCCTAATATTGAAAAACAATTATGAATAATGTGACCCTATATAAGTCTACAAATAAAAATTTTATTATAATAATAATAATACTTTAGAAATAAAGACGAGAATAAATGAGAATTATTTAGGCATGTAAATTGTAATATGTAATATTTTTTAGGATTGCTAGCATGTTATTATCAAAACAATCACATATACTAAAACTATAACAATACATGTAGCTCTTAGAACATCTTAGAAATTATGTTAATTTTTTGTTATATTTTATAAATCTTAGGTATAACTAAATAAGACTAAATAGAAACAATGTAACTATTGAGCAAAGTGTTGCAAGAGGTTTGTCATTGTTGTCAACACAGGTTAGATCTAATGATGCAGTGGACAGACAGTTCAGAAGTCATTCAGATGCAGAGGACATAAGTTCAAAGGATAGTCAGATCATGTAAAGTGAAATTCCAAGAAAACAGAAGTGACCCAGATTCAAAAAATCAAAGAAAAAGACAAGTAAGAAAACTATCGCGATTTCGCGACATGTTGGAGGAGAGAGAAGGCGCAAAGAAAATTGTCACGATTTCATGACATGTAGGAGGAGAGAGAAGGCGCAAAGAAAATTGTCATGATTTCATGACATGGCCGAGGAGAGAGAAGGCGCAAAGAAAACTGTCACGATTTCGTGACATGTTTGGAGAAAAAGTGCTAAGGCAAAAAACTGTCGCGATTTCTTGACATGTTCGAAAGAAAAGCGCTAAGGCAAAAAACTGTCGCGATTTCGCGACATGTTCGAAAGAAAAGCGCTAAGGCAGAAAACTGTCGCGATTTCGTGACATGTTCGGAAGAAAAGCGCTAAGGTAGAAAACTATCACGATTTCGTGACATGTTCGGAAGAAAAGCGCTAAGGCAGAAAACTGTCACGATTTCACGACATGTTCGGAAGAAAAGTGCTAAGGAAGAAAACTGTCACGATTTCGTGACATGTTTGGAGAAAATGCGCCAAGGAAGAAAACTGTCGCGATTTCGCGACATGTTCGAAGAAAAAGCTCCAAGGAGGAAAAGTGTCGTGATTTCACGACATGTCGGGTTTTCGTGACCCGAAGAGGAGAGAGAATGTATGAAGGCAAGTTTGTCACGATTTTGCGACATGTTATGTTTTTGCGGGCGAAAGACAGAAAAGAAGCCAAGGTAGTGAAAGTGTCACGATTTCGTGACATGTTTCGTTTTCACTGGTAGCTGAGAAGAAAAGCGTACGGAAGCCAAAAGTGTCATGATTTCATGACAAAAGTGGAGAAGAAGGCCTAGAAGCAAAAAGGGTCGCATTTTCATGACAAGAGTGAGGATGACGTCAGCGAAAGTTAGAAGTGTCACGATTTCGCGACAAGAACGATGGCAAAGCTATCAAAGGCCAAAAGTGTCGCGATTTCACGACAGCAAGGACAAGAAGGCGTACGGATGTAAAAGGTGTCACGATATCACGACATGTTGGAGTTTCGTGAGGAAAGCTACAAAACCAGAGAGACGGTTGAAGCCGACAGAGTTAAATTTGGGCCGACGAAGATTAGGGTTTTGGAGCCGACATTTATTAGGGTTTTACAGTCGGCGTTCTTTAGGGTTTAAGCCGACTACAGTTTAAGATTTGTTCTTGAAATTTCATCTATAAAAGGAGGGCTACTTCGAGTTTGAAGAATGACTGGAGTGTGAAGAATTTTTGTGTATGCGAAATTCGCAGTGAGCAGAGAGTGAGTCGTTTCGATTGGAGCTAAGTCTGAAGTGATAGTTTGTTTGTGTTGGAGTGAAGTGTGCATATTGAATCTTCGCGAATTGAGTGCGTAGGGTGCAGAGGTTGAATCGCATAGATCTAATTACGAAGTGCTAGCGTGCAGAGAATAGTAGAAGGTGCGAATTAAGTCTGTTGTGCGAATAAAGCGAATCGTGTCGAACCAAGTCAAGTGCGAAGTAATAGCGCATAGAAAGTAGAAAACCGCAAAGGAGCAGAGGTGATTGATCGACTGTTTAGCAGCAGAGAGTGCAAAGCAATATCGCAGAAGCAGTCCTAGTGCGAAGCATTTTTGTAGAAGAAACAGAGGGCATAGAAACTGTAGACTGTGGGAAATAAGGTGAAAGTATTATTCTATTATTTTCATTATTTTTATTGAAGTCCAAGTTGCAGCTTGGCATAAGGATTTGGTGCTTCTTTCCAGTAGGTGTTGGTAAATTAGGAGTTGGTGCTCCATTCTGTTTGGTACAGATAAATCTAAGGGGTTGGTGCTCCTTCCAGTTGGTTCTGGTAAAAGATATTGTAAAGTTGTAGCTTTGCAAAGGCTGGATTTGGATGGTAGTCCAAGTAGTCATTTTTGAGGAGTAGCCACATTGGTGAACCTCGTTAAAATGTCGTGTTGTGTGTAATGCTTTCTTGCTGTATTTGATATTTTTGTTCATTAGTTTTTAACTGCTGTTGGTTTTAGAGCTGAATATTTAAAGTTTAAAAAGATCACACTGATTCACCCCCCTCTCAGTGTCACTGTGATTACAACAATTGGTATCAAAGCTAGGTTCCTATATAGGCTCAATCAGCTAGGGTGTTCCTGGTAGTGACGCTATGGTAGGTGGTGAAGGTTTCTCCTCAAATAAAGCACCATTGTTTGATGGAACAAATTATGTGTTCTGGAAAATCAGGATGCAGACTTATCTCCGAGCTTTGGGATTTGACATCTGGGATGCAGTAGTTAATGGCTACACAGCTCCTACCACTACTCCAACCGACAGCACCGGTAAAAAGGCTTTTGAAAATGACTCTAAAGCAAAAAATGCCATCATGTGTGGATTAGTGGACAGTGAGTTGGTCAAAATCATAAATTGTGAATCAGCAAAAGATGTTTGGGACAAACTAGAAAATATCCATGAGGGAGATGACAAGATCAAGGAAGCCAAGCTGCAAACTCATCGAGCTCAATTTGAATCTTTAAAAATGACCAACGATGAGAACATAGAAGCCTTCATGCAAAGAGTGAATGGAATCACTAATTCAATCAGAGGTCTCGACGAAGAGTTGGATGATGCTACTATCGTGAAAAAGGTTTTAAGATCGCTTCCCCAAAGGTTCGATTCTAAAGTCTCTGCCATAGAAGAAGCCAAAGATCTAAACCACTTTAGTATGGATGAGATGCATGGTTCCTTGACTGCTTATGAAATGAGAATTGGAAGGTCTAATCCCATAGATAGAGAAGCAGCATTTAAAGCTCTAAAAGGTAAAGACACAAAACATGGATTCGAAGAAGAAGAAACTTTGAGATGAAATGGAAGCAAATTTTGTCAAAAAACTGAGAAAGGGCAAAGGAAAATACAGAGGAAAGCTACCTTTTAAATGTTTCAACTATGGAGGTATTGGACACTTTGCAACCAAATGTCCTCTCAATGAGAAGGACAAAGGTGAGGAAACTTCGCATCAAGAAAAAGGTGAATGGAGGAAGAAATCTAACTTCAGAAAAGGCAATTTCAAAAAGAAAAGTTTTATATCCAGGAATGCAAATTCCTCAGAAGATAGCTCTAGTGAAGACTCGGAAGAAGGAACAGGTGAAGCTCTATTTATGGCATTTGAAGTAGAAAAATTAGAAGAGGCAGAAAATCCAGAAAAGAGAGAAGGTATGAACTCTAAAGTGTCTATTGAAAAAGCTGAGGCTGAAGTTGATCTAGAAGGTGAGCTGGTTTCTGCTCTTGTAGAATGGAAATTTGAGAAAAGAAAGAATAAAAAATCTGTCAAGAAAGCTTGAGGATGCAAACGACATTATAACCAGTCTAAAAATACAGTCAGAAGAGTACAAGAAAATGTTCGAAGATCTTGAAGTTTAGGTAACCATGAAGATAGATTACTGTTGTAAACTAGAAGAAGAAAATGTTGGTCTTCGAATACAGATACAAGAGCTAGATCGAAAAATTAGCTGCCACTACAAACGTGAAGAAAGTTCGATGAAGCTGGACAAAATCCTAAGCGATCAAAGACCCGCAGGCATCAAATTCGGTCTGGGATTTATTGAAGGAGAATCATCCAATGGACCAAAAGCCAAAAATGTTGAATCTGTAAGGAGTGAAGATAAGAAACAGGCTGTTGAAAGTAATCATGCAAAAGGAAGTTGTGATGCCAGGCCTAAAAGAAGAACTGACAATGATGGCTTTACCAAGGTCACACATCAAAAGAAAAGAAGATCTATGGCTCATTCAACAACCTGGCAAAGACCATATTTCAGGTTCAATCATTACTTTTCTGGTTTCTATTTCAAATGTAATGGTTATGGACATAAAATTGCGGACTGCAAGTATAATGCAGGACCAAGAAGTTTCACTAGTAGAAATACTTTTGCTCCTTTAATAAATTATGCAGTAGAATGCTTTAACTGTCATAACTTTGGGCATATTGCAAGAAATTGTCGTAGTATCTCTGTTTCAAGTCAATTTCAGAAAAGAAGAGTTCAACCTTATAGGTCAAATCAAAACAAAAATCTTTCTGAAATAGATACACAAGATACTGGAAAGGGGAAATCCAAGCTAGAGCCTAATACCATAGTCAAAACAGAGTGGAAACAGAAAGAACAGCTCAGGGAAGAAAAGGAATCTTTAATAGTGCAGACAACTTTCAAGGCTCAGAATAAATGTGTACCATGGATTCTTGACGGTGGTTGCTCAAGTCATATGACGGGTGACAAACGAAGTTTGAAAAACTACAAAAATATGAGGGTGGCTCTGTAAAGTTCGAAAATAATGATGGAGCCAAGATTATCGAAAAAGGGTCAGTTAGAATTAGTGATGGGAAAATCAAGTCAGAAGAAGTGTTGTTTGTGGATGGTCTAAAGCACAACTTGTTGAGTGTCAGTCAGATCTGTGATAAAGGACATGAAGTAGTTTTCAAGAAGCAAGGTCGTGAAGTCAAAAAAATTAACAATGGGAAACTGATAGAAACTGGATCAAGGACGTCTGGAAACTTGTACACACTCTCAAAAACATCAGAAGGTACTTGTTTCATTGGACAGGAAGAAGAAAACTGGATGTGGCACAAGAGGCTTGGGCACATAAGCTTCGATAATCTGATAAAAATTAGCTCGAAATAGGCTGTGAGAGATATTCCTGCAATTAGAAAACCTTCAAATAGCATTTGTGCTTCTTGTCAAAAGGGAAAGCAAACCAGAATCTCTTTTAAAACAAAAGAGTATCACACTAGCAAACCTTTGGAACTCATACATACAGACTTATGTGGACCCATGAGAACACAGAGCATAAATGGAGACAAATACTTTATGTTGTGTATCGATGATTATTCCAGAATGACTTGGATATTTTTCTTGAAGAATAAAACAGAAGCTTTTGAAATGTTCAGGTCTTTCAAACATCTAGTTGAGAATGAAACAGGGAAAAGGATCAAATGTTTACGGTCAGATAGAGGAGGAGAATTCATCTCAGATGAATTTACAGAATACTATGAAAAACATGGCATCAGGAGACAATTTTCAGCAGCTAGAACACCCCATGAGAATGGTGTGGTAGAAAGAAAGAATAGAACAGTACGGAAATGGCTCGCACTATGCTAGCAGAAAATAAAATAGCAGACAGATTCTGGAAAGAAGCAGTCCACACTGTAGTATATATCCAAAACAGATACATGCTGAGAACTCATGAAAGCAAAACACCCTATGAGTTGTGGTTCGGTAGAAAAGCAACAACAAAACACCTCAAAGTTTTTGGCTGTAAGTGTTACATCAGAAAAATAGATGATAATCTTGGGAAATTTGAGAATAGAGCGAGATGAAGGTGTCTTTGTTGGCTATTCTTCAAAAAGTAAAGCTTACAAATGCTACAACAAGAGACTCAAGAAAATTGTGGATAGTGCGGACGTTAAATTTGATGAAGGTGGGGAACGGTCAGCTGAATTTGAGGAAAACTATCCAATCTATGAAGATGTCATTGAAGGAGATGAGGTAAATGAAGCAGGTAACAAACCTATTCTTGATTCAGATGATTTAACCGATGACTCAGAAGCGCAAGAAAATAAGAAATTTAGAACAGGCAGCGGCCAGAAAAATCATCCAAGAGATCAAATAATTGGATATCCCATAGCTGGTGTCCAGACAAGAAGGAAAGTAATAAGTAATTACTCTCTTTTATCCAGAATTGAGCCCAAAAACATAGATGAAGCAAGCAAAGATGATAGTTGGATGAAGGCAATGAATGAAGAATTAGATCAGATCGAAAAGAACAAAACTTGGGAATTAGTACCCAGACCTGCAAATAAGAATGTAATCGGCACAAAATGGATATTTCAAAACAAATTAAATGAAGACGGGCAGGTCATTAGGAATAAAGCAAGACTGGTTTGTAAAGGCTATGCACGAGTTGAAGGCATTTATTTTGAGGAGACTTTTGCACCAGTGGCCAGACTCGAAGCAATCAGAATGTTTCTAGCCTTAGCAGTCCACAAGAACTTTAGAGTTTATCAGATGGATGTAAAATTTGCCTTTTTAAATGGGAAACTTGAAGAAGAGGTCTATATTGAACAACCAGATGGTTTTCAAATTAGTCAAGATCCCAACCTTGTCTGCAAATTAAAGAAAGCTTTATATGGATTAAAACAAGCACCACGGGCATGGTATGCAAGGCTAGACAACTATCTTTCTCAACAGGGATTCAAGAAAGGGTTGGTGGACAGTAATCTGTATGTGAAAATAGAAGGTGGGCATCTCATAGTTCTTGTTGTCTATGTCGATGATATCATATTTGACAGCGGCAAAGATGAATCTTGTAAAGACTTAGAAAATAAGATGCGAGAATGAATTTGAAATGTCCATGATTGGTGAATTGTCTTATTTTCTTGGGTTACAAGTTAATCAAAATGAGAAAGGCATCTTCATTTCCCAAATCAAATATGTGAAAGAGATGCTAAAAAGGTTCACAATGGAGGACTGTAAGCCAATTAGCACTCCCATGACAACAGGCTGCAAGTTGAGTAAAGAAGACAAATCTCCACCAGTAGATCAAACCATGTATAGATCAATGATAGGAAGCTTACTATATTTAAAAGCTACCAAACATGATATTCTGTAGGCAGTTTGCATGGTAGCAAGATTTCAGGCCAGTCCCAAAGAGACTCATGTAACAGCCAGTAAAAGGATTCTTCGGTATCTCAAAGGCACCATGGAGTATGGGTTGTGGTATCCAAAAGGCAAAGACTTCACTCTTATATCATATTCAGATGCAGATTGGGCAGGTTGTGTTGATGATAGGAAGAGTACAAGTGGAGGTGCTTTTTATCTTGGTGACAGGTTGGTTGCTTGGCACAACAAGAAACAAGAGTCAGTTTCTTTATCAACAGCTGAGGCAGAATATATTGCAGCAACATCTTGTTGTACACAAGTTTTGTGGATGAAACAAACTTTAAAAGATCTTGGTATTAATTTCAGTGAACCAATATCAGTTAAGTGTGATAACACCAGTGCAATTAACATCTCCAAGAATCCAGTAATGCACTCACGGACAAAACACATTGCTATAAGGTATCATTTCTTGAAGGAGAAAGTTGTAGAAGGAGAAGTTAAATTGGATTTTGTCCCAACCACAGAACAAGTAGTAGATATTTTTACAAAACCATTGCCCAAGGAAGTGTTTGAGTACCTTCGAAGCAAATTAGGAGTAGTCACACTTCCCAAGAAGTGACTAGCTACAGGGATCACTTTCTCAGGGGGAGCATTTGAGTATTTGACTATTCTTTTGCTCATGCTCATAATTTGTGCTAAGTGCAACAAATTGTGCCTGAGAATTGTGTGGATGGACTCAGGGGGAGTCTACAGCAGCCCTTTGGCATTATTGACAAAGGGGGAGAAGAGTTACAGGAATGTACACAGGTGTTGCCAACAATTCCAAAGGGGGAGATTGTTGAGCAAAGTGTTGCAAGAGGTTTGTCATTGTTGTCAACACAGGTTAGATCTAATGATGGAGTGGACAGACAGTTCAGAAGTCATTTAGATACAGAGGACAGAAGTTCAAAGGATAGTCAAATCATGTAAAGTGAAATTCCAGGAAAACAGAAGTGACCCAGATTCAAAAAATCAAAGAAAAAGACAAGTAAGAAAACTGTCGCGATATCACGACATGTTTTCTGTCGTGATTTCGCGACATGTCGGAGGAGAGAGAAGGCGCAAAGAAAATTGTCACGATTTCGCGACATGGCCGAGGAGAGAGAAGGCGCAAAGAAAACTATCACGATTTCACGACATGTTTGGAGAAAAAGCGCTAAGGTAGAAAACTATCGCGATTTTGCGACATGTTCGGAAGAAAAGCGCTAAGGCAAAAAACTGTCACGATTTCGCGACATGTTCGGAAGAAAAGTGCTAAGGAAGAAAACTATCACGATTTCGCGACATGTTCGAAAGAAAAGCGCTAAGGCAGAAAACTGTCACGATTTCATGACATGTTCGGAAGAAAAGTGCTAAGGAAGAAAACTGTCGCGATTTCGCGACATGTTTGGAGAAAATGTGCCAAGGAAGAAAACTGTCACGATTTCGCGACATGTTCGGAGAAAAAGCTCCAAGGAGGAAAAGTGTCGTGATTTCGCGACATGTCGGGTTTTCGCGACCCGAAGAGGAGAGAGAATGTATGAAGGCAAGTTTGTCACGATTTCGTGACATGTTATGTTTTCGCGGGCGAAAGACAGAAAAGAAGCCAAGGCAGTGAAAGTGTCGCGATTTCGCGACATGTTCCGTTTTCGCTGGTAGCTGAGAAGAAAAGCGTACGGAAGCCAAAAGTGTCGCGATTTCGTGACAAAAGTGGAGAAGAAGGCCTAGAAGCAAAAAGGGTCGCATTTTCGCGACAAGAGTGAGGATGACGTCAGCGAAAGTTAGAAGTGTCACGATTTCACGACAAGAACGGTGGCAAAGCTATCAAAGGCCAAAAGTGTCACGATTTCACGACAGCAAGGACAAGAAGGCGTACGGATGTAAAAGGTGTCGCGATATCGCGACATGTTGGAGTTTCATGAGGAAAGCTATAGAACCAGAGAGAAGGTTGAAGCCGACAGAGTTAAATTTGGGCCGACAAAGATTAGGGTTTTGGAGTCGACATTTATTAGGGTTTTACAGCCGACGTTCTTTAGGGTTTAAGCCGACTACAGTTTAAGATTTGTTCTTGAAATTTCATCTATAAAAGGAGGGCTACTTCGAGTTTGAAGGATGACTGTGTGTGAAGAATTTTTGTGTATGCAAAATTCGCAGTGAGCAGAGAGTGAGTCGTTTCGATTGGAGCTAAGTCTGAAGCGATAGTTCGTTTGTGTTGGAGTGAAGTGTGCGTATCGAATCTTCATGAATTGAGTGCGTAGGGTGCAGAGGTTGAATCGCACAGATCTAATTGTGAAGTGCTAGTGCGCAGAGAACAACAGAAGGTGCAAATTAAGTCTATTGTGCGAATAAAGCGAATCATGTCGAACCAAGTCAAGTGCGAAGTAATAGCGCGTAGAAAGCAAAAAACCGCAAAGGAGCAGAGGTGATCGATCGACTGTTTAGCAGCAGAGAGTGCAAAGCAATATCGCAGAAGCAGTCCTAGTGCGAAGCATTTTTGTAGAAGAAACAGAGGGCATAGAAACTGCAGACTATGGGAAATAAGGTGAAAGTATTATTCTGTTATTTTCATTATTTTTATTGAAGTCCAAGTTGCAGCTTGGCATAAGGAGTTGGTGCTTCTTTCCAGTAGGTGCTGGTAAATTAGGAGTTGGTGCTCCATTCTGTTTGGTATAGATAAATCTAAGGGGTTGGTGCTCCTTCCAGTTGGTGCTGGTAAAAGATATTGTAAAGTTGTAGCTTTGCAAAGGCTGGATTTGGATGGTAGTCCAAGCAGTCATTTTTGAGGAGTAGCCACATTGGTGAACCTCATTAAAATGTCGTGTTGTGTGTAATGCTTTCTTTTTGTATTTGATATTTTTGTTCATTAGCTTTTAACTGTTGTAGGTTTTAGAGCTGAATATTTAAAGTTTAAAAAGATCACACCGATTCACCCCCCTCTCAGTGTCACTATGATTACAACAGTAACTAATTAGCTTATATAAAATTATCCATACCTTCATATTCCTAATTAAACAATAATTTCACCTTTCATGTGTAACTTGAGAATGCTTATAAGTCCAAAGGTATGCAATACCTAAGGATATTTTTTAATGTCAATTAGGTCTGTGTTCAATGGTTGAGACATATGGGTGATTCCCCCACACTAAAGTTCAAATACAAGCAACATCAAAAGGGTTGTATATCTCAATATGACTAGTTGATATGACTTAATGTACTAAGAAAAAAAAAACTTTCAAATTTCTACTCTATCATTAGTACAAATAAAGGATATTTTTTAGGATTGAATCAGGCCTTACCCATATTACATCATGACCAAATAGTGGTATTACAACTTATTAATTATGTGTGTATCACTTGGAAATATTTTAACTAGATCTCCTCTTTAAAAATAGAGGAATATAACCATTTGACTAGTGTCATTCGATATATTGAAGTGTCTTATTAATAGTATTTTGATAATAAATAATTTTATGTTAGTAATATATATAATTCCCAATGAGTTTGGGGAAAGGAATGGGGATGGCGAGTTTCATGTTGTACTCTAAGGATTCAATCCTATAAATAAGCACATTCTAAGAGCCATAGGGAACCCCATAGTGGAGGTCCAACATTTGAGCTAGTGCATGAACTTAGGGCCGAGTTTAGTCAAATGACAAACCAAGTGAATCCTAATGTTTCCTATTAAATCTACCTCATTATTTATCATAATTTATTGTTGTCAAATGGATTTATAGCAAGTTATTTGGAGTTTAAATGTTCACATCATATTCCAAGGTTCCAATGTGACATAGTATTGAAAAATTAGGGGAAGTGATACAATATTTCAAACAAGATACATTTACAAGATATTTATAGAAATATTTTCACCAATACTTTTCTTATATTTTGTTATACCAATTTATTTTATTTTTCCAACCATGAATTTCATATAGCAAGCATATAAATACATTAATATGTCTCATCATTTTTTAGAGACTATTTTATGTTTCCAACTCTTGATATTTTATCTTTAGTTGTGCTTTTTCATATTGTCATATTCTTATGGGAAATATGACTATCCAACATTTTATAAGGTGGAAATCATCAATAATCCCATAAAATATTATATAAATTCAAATAATGCAATAAATTATAACACCCCTTGTATTACATTATTTTGTATAAATATTATTACCCCCCATGATTCCAAGAGTGATACACAAAAAATTGTTCTATAACTCTCACTCTCGTTCTCTAGATCTATCTCTATCTCTTGCTCTCTAGATCAAGCTCTAGGTTGGGCTCTCACTCTCTAGATCTAGATATGAATATATCCCTATATCCCCTAAAATTTTCCCCTTTTCTATATATCACCAATCCTATATACCAATACTTTCAATATACCTACACTTTTGATATACTCATTAGTATGTGGAAGAAGCTAGTCCTCTCGATATACATGGTTGTATCTGAGAGAGGCCTTAAGGTACATGAAAGATATAAATACATGGTACTAAAGTGATGCAGGAGAATCCAACAAAAAGCAAAAATACCGCAAGGAGAAAAAGTGTCACGATATCGCGACATGTCAACAAAGAAGAAAAAGTGTCACGATATCGCGACATGTCGCATTATCGCGACCAAAATCCGAGAGAAGGCTCAAGAGAGAAAAGTGTCGCGATATCGTGACATGTCGCATTATCGCGACCAAAATTCGAGAGAAGGCTCAAGAGAGAAAAAGTGTCACGATATCACGACATGTCGCATTATCGTGACCAAAAGCTGAGAGAAGGCTCAAGAGAGAAAAGTGTCATGATATCATGACATGTCGCATTATCAAGACCAAAATCCGAGAGAAGGTGCAAGAGAAAAAAATGTTGCGATATCGCGACATGTCGCATTTTCATGACTCAAGAAGGAGAGAGAAAGCGTGGAGCAAAAATGTCGCAATTTCGCGACATGTCGTGAAATCACGACCGAAAGAAGACAGGAAATGCCAGAGAAGAAAATGTCGTGATTTCGTGACATGTCGCGATATTGCGACCAAAGGAGCAGAAAGAAAGAAAGGAAGGAAACTGTCATGATATCGTGACATGTCATGATTTTGTGACCTGAAATAGAGAGAGAAAGCAGAGAGCAAAGCTGTCGCGATATCATGACATGTCGCGATTTCGTGACCCGAGAAGCGATGAGGAGGTAGAAAGGAAAGATGTCACGACATCGTGACATGTCGCATTTTTGTGACCAAAGGACGAGAGAAGTCGCAAGGGAGGAAAAGTGTCGTGATATCGTGACATGTCACATTTTTGCGACCAAAATATGAGAGAAGGCACAGGAGAGAAAAAGTGTCACGATATCGCGACATGTCGCATTATCATGACTAAAAGAGAAGAGGAAGAGCAAGAGGGAAAAGGTGTCACGATATCGTGACATGTCGCATTATCATGACTACAAGAGAAGAGAAAGAGGAAGGAGGAAAAAATGTCACGATATCATGACATGTTGGCAAAGAAGAGAAAAGTGTCACGATATCGCGGCATGTCGTATTTTCACGACCAAAAAAAAGAAAAGAAATGGCAGGCGATTACAGGGGCTGTTACAAAGGAAATTGTCAAGCGGTGGGTATACCGAACGCCATCATTGGTTGACATGTGAACAGAGTCTACCGTGGCCGCACTGGACAAGCACGTGGCACCAAGGTGCAATGAAAGCATAAGAAGACCAAGAGTCAGAAAGAAAAACATTTTGAAATCTGAGACAATGAAGAGGCACGGGAGATGAAATGAAGGGGCTAGAAAAAAGGAGACGGAGAGTCACTCTAGAGATTTTAAAAGGGGAAGCGAAGGCATGCACAAGGGGTTGAAAAAACTGTTGAGACAGAGTTGCAGACATGAAGGCAAGAGGGCCATGTTGGACCTATTTGGGTTGTTTTCTTCCAAAGTTGGAAATGCTGTAGTATACAAAAAAATAATAAACTACCTTTCTGAATAAAGGAGTTTGCTTGGCAGATTGCTGCCATTATTGTAAAATTTTCCAAGTTTAATGAATGAGAATTGAGGATTTGGGTGAGCGATTTTTGGTCCCCCATCAGGTTGTATCAGAGCAGAAGTTCCTGAGTGTGTAAATAGATCATCGAAAATGAGGCAGTTTGCACTAGGATCTATGGACGAGCGGGAGTTCTTGAGTGTGTGATAAGATCACCGAAAGTGAGGCAGTTTGCATCAAGATATGTGGAAAAGCGGGAGTTCCTGAGTGTGTAAACAGATCACCGAAAGTGAGGTAGTTTGCACCAGGATCTGTGGAAGAGCATAGGGTTCCTGAGTGTGTAAATAGATCACCGGATGTGAGGCAGTTTACATCAGGATCTATGGTTAAGGATTATGAGAAGAGAGTGAGGAAGAATGCCTCCATGAAGAAACCGTGGTGGTGGGAGAAATGTGGTACCTGAAGAAGATTTCAAATTTTTGCAGAGGCAAGTGCAAGCCCTGCAAGAGGAGTTGCGAAGAGGGGTTGAGTCAAGGAGAGAATACCATAGAGAAGATGAAGCTTGGGAGGTTGATAATCCATCAGAAGAAGAATTAATGGATCCTACAGAAGCTAGATTAGTTAAGGCCATATCTCGGATCGGGAAGAAGCCAAATTTTGATGTCTCCACATATTCTGGGAATCTCAATCTAGAGGAGTTGATTGATTGGATCAATGATATGGAGGAGTATTTTGAGTATGAGGAGGTTGTAGATCCAGATCGAATCAAATTGGCAAAAATGAATTTGAAATGCCATGCTAGCATATGGTGGAAAGGAGTGCAGCTAGAAAGAAATAGAAGTAGAAAGGAAAAGATAACCAGATGGGATCGAATGGTAGAGAAGTTGAAAATACATTTTATTCCTACAAATTACAAATTGGATCTGTTGAGGAAAATGCAGAGTTTGAGACGGTCAAGCAAATTTGTCAAAGAATATACAGAGGAGTTTTACCAGATCTCAATAATAATTGGCCATTATGAGGCTAACAAGGAGAAGGTAGCCCGTTACATCAATGGATTGAGAACCGATATTCAAGAAGAGTTGAGTCTAGTTAGGATTAGCACCATTGAGGATGCTTACCAGTTTGCTCTAAAAGTTGAAGAGAAGCTGAACAAAAGGTTTGAGGGTAAGCAGAAAGGAAGAGGTCATGAAGAAAGAACTGGTGGAAGAATAGATGGAGGACGAGATGAGAAGAAAGAAGAAACTAGCAGCAACCAGGATCAGAAAGAGGAGAATACCTACTGCCCCCGTAATCAAAACAATGGTTACCAAAGAGGAAGAGGTAGATATGGAAGAGGAGGATTTTGTGGAACCTGTTTCCATTATGGAGAAGAGGGACATTGGGCATATGAGTGTCCCCAACACCAAGAGAGGATGAATAGGAGACCTGAGGGTCATGCCAGAGTTGTTGTAGTAGATGAAGGTGCTGAATTAGAACATTCTGAGGAGGTAGAGAGAGGAGAAGCTATGGTCACAAGGAGAATCTTGTTGAATGAGGAGGAAGAACCAGACCAGAGGAGGAGCCTGTTTCACACAAGGTGAAAATGTTCAGGTAAGGTCTGTAATGTTATTATAGATAATGGTAGTACTGATAACTTGGTCTCTAAAGAAATGGTTACTAAGTTATAGCTAGAGAGGAGGAGACACCCGCATCCATACCGGATTGCATGGTTGCAGAAGGACCATAGGGCATTGGTCAGTGAACAGTCCTTAGTCAAGTTCAATATTGGGAGATACCAAGATGAGGTCTTGTGTGATGTTTTGCCTATGGATGCTTGCCATGTGTTGTTGGGGAGGCCATGGCAATTTGACAAACATGCGTTGTATGATGGGCATGTAAATACTTACTCTCTAAAAAAAGGTGGAGTGCGCCACAAATTGAAGCCATTGAAGGAGATGGATGAAAAGAGTTTGTTGACAACAATGAGAGTGGAAGTTGTGGATTTTGAAGAACTTAAGGGTTTATACCTTGAAGACCCATATTTTTCTAAAGCTTGGAGAGAATGTACAACCCCAGTGAAAAAGAAGGTGACAGAACGGTACAGAAGTGAAGGTAACTTCTCAATCCACCCTGGTTGTCTGATGCAGGAGCATCCAAAGGAAAGCAAAAATACCGCAAGGAGAAAAAGTGTCGCGATATCGCGACATGTCGACAAAGAAGAAAAAGTGTCACGATATCGCGACATGTCGCATTATCATGACCAAAAGTCGAGAGAAGGCTCAAGAGAGAAAAGTGTCGCGATATCGCGACATGTCGCATTATCGTGACCAAAATCGAGAGAAGGCTCAAGAGAGAAAAAGTGTCACGATATCGCGACATGTCGCATTATCGTGACCAAAAGCCGAGAGAAGGCTCAAGAGAGAAAAGTGTCGCGATATCACGACATGTCACATTATCGTGACCAAAAGGCGAGAGAAGGCGTAAGAGAAAAAAATGTCGCGATATCGCGACATGTCACATTTTCGCAACTCAGGAAGGAGAGAGAAGGCGCGGAGCAAAAATGTCACGATTTCGTGACATGTCGCAAAATCATGACCGAAAGAAGACAGGAAAGGCCAGAGAAGAAAATGTCATGATTTCGCAACATGTCACGAAATCACGACCGAAGGAGCAGAAAGAAAGCAAGGAAGGAAATTGTCGTGATATAGTGACATGTCATGATTTCATGACCCAAAAAAGAGAGAGAAAGCAGAGAGCAAAGCTGACACGATATCGTGACATGTCACGATTTCATGACCTGAGAAGCGAGGAGGAGGCAGAAAGGAAGATGTCACAATTTTGCGATCGAAAAGGAGAAAGAAGAGCTAAAAAGGAAAGATGTCGCGATATCGCAACATGTCGCATTTTCATGACCAAAGGACGAGAGAAGGCGCAAGGGAGGAAAAGTGTCACGATATCACGACATGTCACATTTTCGTGACCAAAATACGAGAGAAGGCACAGGAGAGAAAAAGTGTCGCATTATCGCGACATGTCGCATTATCGCGACTAAAAGAGAAGAGGAAGAGCAAGAGGGAAAAGGTGTCGTGATATCGCGACATGTCACATTATCGCGACTACAAGAGAAGAGAAATAGGAAGGAGGAAAAAGTGTCATGATATCGTGACATGTTGGCAAAGAAGAGAAAAGTGTCGCGATATCGTGACATGTCGCATTTTTGCGACCAAACAAAAGAAAAGAAAGGGTAGGCAGTTACAGGGGCCGTTATAGAGGAAATTGTTGAGCGGTGGGTATACCGAACGCCATCATTGGTTGACAGGCAGATAGAGTCTACTGTGGCCACACTGGACAAGCACGTGGCACCAAGGTGCAATGAAAGCAGACGAAGACCAAGAGTCAAAAAGAAAAATGTTTCGAAAGTCGAGACAACGAAGAGGCACGGGAGATGAAATGAAGGGGCCAAAAAAAGGGAGACGGAGAGTCATGCCAAATATTTTAAAAGGGGAAGCGAAGGCATGCACAAAGGGTCAAAAAACTGCTGAGACAGAGTTGCAAACGTCTAAAAACTGCGGAGACAGTGTTGCAGACGTGAAGGCAAGAGGGCCATGTTGGACCTATTTGGGTTGTTTTCTTCCAGAGTTGGAAATGTTGTAGTATAAAAAAAAAATAATAAACTACCTTTCTGAATAAAGGAGTTTGCTTGGCAGATTGCTGCCATTATTGTAAATTTTTCCAAGTTTAATGAATGAGAATTGAGGATTTGGGTGAGCGATTTTTGGTCCCCCATCATAAAGTATTACTAAAAAGTATTTACCCTATCAATGACACATGCTTAAAGAGAAATCCTCATATATGGGTATAACTTCCCTATATACTTGGATTTTCTCAATTTTAGGATTTATTTCTACTGATAGTAATGAATGAAGTGAAACAAAAGATCACAAAAATATTTTCTTAATCCTACCTAATGATTTAAAATATGGATGCCCAGACATTGTTATGGTAGCTATGTTAGGCGTTAAATGCAATAACTTAACACAATAACATTACCTGCAAACATAAGTTAAAGGTGTAAAATACCTAATGTTGCAATTGTGCAAAGCATGCATTTGATTTTTATATAAAAATATATTTTTAATTCAAAAAATTAAGGTGTTGGTCACTACCCAAAATGCACCTTTTTTATAAAAGTGAATAAGTTTCCTTGCAAAATTATTCACTACACACTATTTATCCCTCCTAAGTTCAAAACTTTAAAAAAAATTCTTTCAACTTTCCCTTAAAAATGTTTCCCTCTTAAACAATGCACTTATATACCTTATAACCCCCTAAATTCACCTTAAATTATTTACTATAGTCTATTTATTTATTTTATAAAATAAAGTTTGTAGACAACAACACTAATAAAAAGTAAAAGTGTTTTTAAAAAGGTCTACACATTTTGAAATTATATAAAATATAATGGATATATGGTTTAAATGAAATGTAAAATAAATTAAGATTAAATGCAAATACAACCAACATTCTAAAATATTAACAATTATGTTAATTATTGACTTGATTAAGGTTAAATAAGATAAGAAGTTATGGTAGTTTTTGTCATGTCACCTTGAAGTGGTTTTGGTAACTACTTGGGCTAGGGTATAAATAGACCCCTTACAATTTAATCTTGACATTCCATCAATAGGTAAGGCTATGTATGAGAGAGGCACTAGACTATAACAATGTAATATTGGGCATAACATTGTTGCAGTCATAGATTATAATTGTATGGCATACCATTGATAATGCAAGATCACTCACTTGTTGCCAAATTATGTTTCTATATGGTGTTGTTGCTATATTAAATTTGTATTTCCATGTTGTAAGTGTTGTAGGTAGAACCAATTAGATAGAGAATAATATTGAAGATACCTTTAGATGAGCGATCCAAAGTTATAGATATCTAGTAGCTGATGTTGTCATAGAGGATTTAGTGCTAACATTGGATTTTCAACATACAAGACTAACATCATTAATGTAGCTAGCAACATCACATTGAGTGTCATCATGTTGAGTGTTGAGTGTTATCTTTTTAGATGTTTTCATGCTAAGTATCATCATGTTAGATATCATTATATTGGATGTTGTAATGAAGATGCCATCATGTAGAACTATCGTCTGAAGATTTACCATCAAACTAGTCATCATCAAATCACTATTTCCTAAGCTATATTGCCATCATTAGAGTCATGCCACCATAGATGTAGTCTTTTATGAAACATTGTCATTTCTTCTTTAATTAATTTTTATTCCCTCATATCAAGGAATTATCATCATTGTCTACATTTAGCATTATTTTTTAGAGCAAATTTTAGCTTGATAAGAAGAAGTAAGAATGAAAAACAAAGAGGTGAATGATAAATTTAAGGTTTCAAGGATGGCGATGATGAAATAAAACATAAATTATAGAGCAAGTAGTAAGAAGTGCAATACTAGATAATCAAGGAGTACAAAGTAGATATGATTTTATGCAACAAGAAGTGTAGAGGATGTGGAATCCCTTAGAATATGAGAGTCTAAGAGCCTAAAGAGAAATATAGAAAACATTATTGTTGACAAAAAATAATGAGATGCAAGATCAAATAGTCAAGGAGAATATTCACATGACAAAAGAGGCTAACATAGCAAACATACAAAAAAATGAAGAGCATATGGTAATACCTAAGACAAAAGAGAGGATTTTTCCAATTGGTCTAGAAGAAAATATTTTGGCACCAAATAAATCACGTGGGGACACTTGGGAATGAAGACCAGAACCACATAGAATTTATTTATAAATAAGATCACAAAGCATTGGCACAAAATTAGGAGAACTAGGAATGATCGTCAGATAGAATATTAGTAAAAAAAACCTTGAATCTAAGGGAATCATTGGAACAAGCAACAAACAAAACCAAAGTATGATGATGATGATTCAATGAGTGAGAGAAGCCACCATCATGGACAAGAGGAGGTATCATCGACATAAATGTTAGAAGTTTACATTGGTATAGCCATGTGATTAATACGATATCAGTGACACATGGCAAGGACTCACATTGTATATATTGTATATAAGAGTGAGACAAAAAAAAAAGGATAAAAATAAGAAAAGGATAGCAGATGCATGCAAGGTGGTAAGGTAAAAATATGCGATAGTTGGAACATGTAGTGGTAATTAATTAATGGTTTGCATGGGCAGAAATGACAATGAGAGAAGATTATAAATAGGGATGGATGAAGAGTAGAATGCATAATGAAATTAGGGTAATTCTAGGACTAAAGCATTCATGAAGTATTGAACACAAGGGTTTGAAGACTCAATTGGTAGAAAATATTTATGCATAAAAAATACTACCACACTAGGCAAAGGATGCCATAGCCAAAATTAAATCGATAGATACTAGGAGACTCATGAAAAAACCATACAACAAAAGGGTAATTTTACTTATAAATTCATAGTTAGATAAACTAGTTGATGGTTATAGCTAATATTGACAAAATCTAGAGGGCAAAGAATTATTCTTAGGGGATGAAGTATTATGGCTTGCACAAGGCTATCAAAATATGATAAGTATCATAATTACAAGGGATATGTAACTATAAGAAATAAATTGGTCATGTATTTGTGGTCATCATCCTTACCATAAGTAGATTGCTATCACAACTATTAGCAATCAAGATAGTATCCTCATAAGTTGATAAGATAAACTTGTTATCACAAGTCGACAAAAGGAGTTTTTTCAAGCAAGTTGGTAGGTTAGAAGCACTATAAAGCAAGGCAATAGGAAGGAGTGGTCATTAAGAAAGTTATCAAGAGGGATTAGCCATCACAACTATCAACTAGAGGACTATTGTATTGGACATAAGATCCAAAAATGTGTCACATTTGTCACACTATAAAACAAGTAGGTTATCGTCATAAGTGGAAAAACTTATTTTTGCTAAAAATATTTAGAGGAAGACCATCATAATTTAGTAAAAAAATATGAGTAGGAGTTTCCTAATTCATACTCGATTAACATATTCAGAACAATCTAGAAGGAAAGTACCATAGGAGTTAGTGTCTAGAAAGCAACTCTAACATCAACAAGAATATTTCCATGCTAGTGGAGGAGCACATAGATAGGAACATAATCCTAAGTAGGGATAGACTCAATAGAGGTAGGTATGTTCACAAGTAGAAGTTATTCCAGAACAAAGAGGAAAAGAAATTTGAGTTAGCACCAACAATACTAAGGTGGATGGATGAAAAAACTTAGCAAAACAAAACTATTCTAAAAAATATATAGAGTGAATCAACGATTCAACAAAGCCTCACTCTTAGAGGATCCTCTAGAGGAATTAGAGGAGGAGGAAGTTGTACCACCATAAAAAAAGAAGAGAAAGTTCATACCACTAGTACCATCATGATCACCATTGTTATGATTACTTCATAATATTATAGTTGAACAAATTGTAAAAAAATAGGCCATGATGTGTGACATATAGTAGAAATTAGAACAAGCACAACACATAGACGAGGCTTTAGCAAATATACTAGTAGAAACATAGTTTTAAAAGTAGCAAGAAGAGGATTTTAAAATTGAACCTCTTAATATAGCCCCACAAGAAGGAAGTAATGATGTACACATTGGATGCATAGAATCTATGGCTAAGGTACAATATATTGATCCATTGGCATCACCAACCATACCTATGTATTTTCAATATGATAAGACCTCAGGCACACAAGCATTACAAGTATGTTCATTTGAGTAAATGCTTGTTGCTACAAAAGTAGAAGAGACTAAAAAAATGGTGGACCCTAGAAAGGAAAAGAAGGAATAATATGAGAAGAAAGAGGAAGAACCAACACCAACAAAAGTGGGAGCATTAGCTCAATAATTAAGAACTTGGCTAAATCTTATAACTATATGAAGGAAAAAACTATGAACAAAAAGAATTGTTATCCAAGAAGGAAGGTGATCGACAATAGAAAATTCATTTTGGAAAGTTGGAATCAACTATAGGAGAAAGTAGCAATTCATATCAACCACTAATAGAGCAAGAAATCATGAAAGGCAAAGTAGCAAAGAAATAAAATGATTTTTTAGGAAAAGAAAATGAGACAATTTTAGAAGAGGAAGAAACTAATGAGAAATATGATGGCTTAAATGAGTATGTCTTGATTGAATTTCCAACCCCTTATGCATAACCCTGGAGTGAAATTATCATTATAGATAGGATGAGGTATTATCAATAAAAATATTATAAATTCACATTGGTATAATCATGCAATTCACACAAAATTAGTGACATGTGGCACGGACTCACATTGTATATAGTGTAAATAAGAAAAATATAAAAAACAATAGAAAAAAGATAAAAGTAATAAAAATATAAATTAAGAAAATAATTATAGATGCATGCAAGGTGGCAATATGGAAAACATGTGGTAGTTGGAACACATAGTGGTAGCTAATTAATAATTTGCATGGGTGGCAATAATAGTGAGCACAAATTATAAATATATATAGATGAAGATTAGAATACACAATGAAAATAGGATAAGTCTAGGACTAAAGCATTCATGAAGTATTCAATGCAAGGGTTTGAAGAATTGGTAGAAAAAACATGTGCATTAGAAATACTACCACACCAGACAAAGGATACCATAGAAAAAAAGAAACCAATAGATACTATGGGACTCATGAAAATTATAGAAATACACCATTCAATAGAAGGGTAATTTTTCTAATAAATTCATAGTTATACAAACTAGTTGATAGTTGTAGCCAATACCAATACAAATCAAAGGTTAAAGAATTGTCATCAAGGGATAAAGTATTATGGCTTGCATGAGGTTTTCAAAATATAATAAGTATCATCATTGCAAGGGGTCTACAACTACAATAAATAAATAAGTTAGGTGCTTATTGTCATCACCTTGCCATTAGTAGATTGCTGCCACCATTAGTAGTCAAGATATCATCGTCATAAGTAAGTAGAAAGAAACTTATCATCATAATTCAATAGGAGAAGGAGCATAATTAGGCAAGTTATTAAGTGAGAAGTGTAATTAGGAAAATTGATAGGTGATAAGTGTCATTAGGTAAGTCAAATATGAAAAGCGTCATTAGGCAATTTAGTAGGTTAGAAGCACCATCAGGAAATTCAATAGGTGAAGAGGTCACGTTAGGCAAGTCAATAAGAAGGAGTGGCCATCAAGCAAGTCGGTAAGAGGGAGTGGCTATCACAATTATCAACTAGAGGACTGTCATCTCATACATAGGATCCATAAATATGCCAATATCATCACACTATAAAATAAATAGGTTGCCATCATAAGTGGAAGAAATTATTGTTGCCAACAATAATTGTAGGAAGACAATCATAAGTTAGTAAAAAAATATGAGTAGGAGTCATCCAATTCATACTAGATTAACATATTTAGAACAATATTTAAGGGAAGTACCATAGGAGTTAATGTTTGAAAAGTGGCTTTGACATCAGTAAGAACATTCCCATGCTAGTGGAGGAGTATGCAAATGAGAACATAATCCTGAGCAGGAATATACTTAGGAGAGGTAGGTATGTTCACAAGTAGAAGTTGTTTTGGAAAAAAGAGGAAAATAAATTTGAGTTAGCATCAACAATACCAAATTGGATGGATGCAAAATCTCAGAAAAAGAAAAACACTCCAAAAAATCCATAAATAATGAAACAATTATTAAGCAAAGCCTCACTCTTAGAGGAGCATTTAGAGGAATAAAAGGAGAATGAAGTTGTACCACCATAAAAAAAGAAGATAAAATGCATACCACTAGTACCATCATGATCACCATCATCAAGATCAATTCATAATATTAAAGCTAAACAAATTATAAAAACCTAGGTCATGATGCATGACATACAACAGAAATAGGAACAAGTACAACACATAGAGGATGCTTCAATAAATATATTAGTAGAAATATAGTTCAAAGAGTAGCAAGAAGAGGATTTCAAATTTTTGGGACCTCTTAATAGATCCCCACTAGAAGGAAGTAACGGTGTATACATTGGACCCCCAACTTTTCAATATAATAAGACCTCCATCACACAAACTTTATGAGCCCATTCATTTGAGGAAATGCTTACTTCTATAGAGGAATAAGAGACTAAACAAATGATGGAGCCTAGTAAGGAAAAGTAGGAAGAACATGAGAATAAAGAGGAAGAACCAACACCAACAAAAATGGGAGCATTAAATCAATAGTCAAGAACTTAGTTGAATCCCATAACAGTAGATGAAGGACAAAACTTTGGACAACAAGAATTTCTAGCCAATCAAGAAGGTGATCCACAATAGGAAATACCTTTTATAAAGTTAGAGTTAGCTATAGAATAAAGTATCAAGTCACATTATCCATTGATAGAGTAGGCAATCATGGAAGGCAAAGCAATAAATAAACAAATTGATCTATCAGGTAAAAGGAAGGAGAAAATTTTGAAAGAGGAAATAATTGATGAGGAAGATGATGGCTTAAATGAGCATGTGTTGATTGAAGTTTCTAACTTCCAAGATCCATTAAAACTTGGTGCATGCATCAATCAATAATTTGTCACTTATTTTACTAAGTTAACTTGAGTCATGAACATGATACGACTTTAATTTGAAGTAGGTTGTGTCAAACAATGGAAACTATGGTAGTTGATGGTAGAGGAATAAATTGACAAGTTGATGCAATGGGATGGAAAAGGGAAATGGCAATATGATATTTCTAGAAATTATAAATGAAAACCATGAGACTAACCAATGGAAAGCATTAGGACCATGGAAGGGGTAGAAAATTACCACAAGGTACACTGATACTATACTTAGAGCCCACCCATATTTACATATTGTGTCATGGGAATCATTCATATCCTATAAGCACGAAGGAATAAGGGAATATGTATAACTAGTCCCAAATTTATTATTGATGTATGAACATATGAATTTCATGGTATATTTAATATATTGGCTAGCTGAAAGGATTAAGCAAATACATTTGGTGAAACAAAACCTTGTGTAGAAGTTGCAAGAGATTGAAGGAAAATTGTATGAATTAGAGGAAAAGTTGTAAAACATTGAACAGTAGGTAAATTTTGACATCACTCAGTTGAATTATACCATGAATAAAATTTAGATATCTAAAAAATAATTGCATAAAATTAATGAGAAATTCAAGGAAATGAAAAATATCATTATGGCTATGGAAGACAAATTATTGTAACAACAATCAGTAAATACACTATTATAGCAAAAACAAGAAGAATTAGTGGCCCGAAAAAATCAATGTGAAGAAGCTTTGCTAAAGGATCTTGAACAAACAAAGTAGAGGGAAGAAGCATTGCTAAAGTAATTGGCTCAGAGACAACAACAGAAAGAAGCAACACTACCAACCGATTTGGAGAAAAAGAAACTAACTTTCTCGACTTTGATGTAGCATAAAATAAAATAATATTTTGCTAAACTAGAGAAGAAATCTTACAACAATTTTAAATCAATGGAGATAGATCCAATGCCTATGGTGTGGAATGGACCAAATACTATAGTTATGCCAAGAAACTATGATATGAATGAGAAGCCTACAATATTTGTGTTCAAGAATTATAAATTCTACACACATAAAAACAAAACAAGGCATAAAATCGAATGGAACAATTAAGGAAGTCATTGCAGACATCAAATAATGTAAAGGGGAGGCTAGATGTAGACATCAACACTAAGAAAAAGTGAAAGTGTTTGTAAAATATCTACATATTTTGAAATAATATGAAATATAATGCAAATGTGGTTTAAATGAAATGTAAAATAGATTCAAATGAAATGCAAATAGAACTAACATTGTAAAATATTAACAATTATGTTAACTATTAACTTTATTAAGGTTGTTTAAGATAGAATTTTTAGCAGTTTTTGTCATGTCACCCTGAAGTGGTTTTGGTAACTACCAAGGCTAGGGTATAAATATACCCCTTACAATTCAACCTAGAAATTCCATCAATAGAAAAGGCTATATACAAGAGAGATGCTAGACTATAACATTGTAAGGCTAGGCATAGCACTGTTGCAGTCATAGACTAGAATTATATGACATGTTATTGATAATGCAAGATCATTCACTTGTTGCCAAATTGTATCTCTATATGATGTTGGTGTTATGTTAGATTCGTGTTTCCATGTTGCAATTGTTGCAAGTAGAACCACTTAGACAAATAATTAGATTCAAGATGTCTTCATATGAGTAAGTCAAAGTTGTAGATATCTAGTAGTTGATGCCATCATAGAGGATTCAATATTGACATTGGATTGCTAACAAACAAGACTAACACCATTAATGTAGATGTTGACATCAATATGAACTACCATGCCATCATGTTGAGTTCCATCATGTCATCATGTTGAGTATCATCATGTTGAATTCCATCATGCTAAGTGTCATCATGTTTTATTCCATCATATTAGATGTTGTCATGAAGACAACATCATGTGGAGCTACTATTTGAAGAATGATTATCATATTGGTCATCATCATATCACTACCATCTAATATGTTTTGTCATCATTAGAGTCATGTCATCATAGATGTAGTCTTTTATGAAACATTGATATTTCTCCTTTCACTAACTGTCATTCCCACATATTAGAAAATTCTCATCATTGTCTACATAGTAATAATAAAATTTTATTTTCTATCTTTTCAATTCCTTTCAATTCATTAAAAAAAAAACCTTCATATTTTTCCCTAGTAAAAACTCAACTTTCTTTAATAGTCCACTATGATAATTGAACCTACAACTAGTATATTAAAAACGTAGTGTTGCTTTCAATAAACAACTCTTCCACTTCACAATTCACAACTTTAAATGATAAGAATTAAATAAGTACCTTGAGGATTTTATTTATAGTTGGACAACAAAGATCTACACTATAAAATCAGTCAAATGTGATATCTAAACATTCCACGTGTTTTCTAAGTAATATATTTCTACTCGGCCAAATGGCTTTCCTGTTATCCACATTTAGAAACTAGGACATAACATTTTTTGAGACTCAAAAAAAAGCAAGCATGGTATTCACAATTTGAATTTCCTCAAATAAGGATGGTATATCAAATTATTATTCTTTCAATTTCATTGTTAGGCATAAACTCAAAAATAATGTTCTTTCTAGATTTCATGTGATAACCAAAGATATTACTTTTTTTGAATTCATATTCTTATCTTTGAAGTGCTATTTTGGAATAGTCTCCCCATCTTAGTAATAAAATTTTACCACTTCCATGTCATATTTGGGTGCTAAGACTTCTTCACGAATTTAGTTGACATTACACAATGATTTCTACTAGCAATAGTTTTCACATAGGCCTTCCTTATTTTCATGTTTTGCTTCTCATTGAACAATGGCTATGACATGCAATATCTTTCATTAATACAAACCACCTTCAAATATTTATTTTTATCAATATCTTCAAGGACACTTAGATTTGGGGTAGCTTATTTTACAAATTCTTCTTGCAAGGTTTAAACTCAACATGCATATAGGGCATGTCATTGGATGGTGATGTTTTTCCCTCTAGAATCATCACCTCTCTAGTTTCACTTTGGTACCAAATATTTTGAAAAAATAAAAGAACACATATAATATTTCAAACAAGATGCATTCACAACATATTTACACAAATATTTTCACCAATATTTTTCTTATATTTTTCTATACCATTCAGCTTATTTCAACATCCATGGTTTACATATAGCAAGTGAAGAACACAAGCTTACACTAAGAGGGGGTGAAAAGTATAAGATAAAAAATTTCTATTTTATTTCCAAAGAAATAACTTGAAATAATATCAATGCACATAATCACCATTCACACAAGAGACAAGGATTTACGTGGAAACACCCTTTCGGGAGAAAACCATGACAAAATATTGCTTATATTTTTCTTCAATAAATTTTATGGGCACCAACCCACAAGAGACACCAATTCCCTATACAAGTTCATGGGCACCAACCCACAGGAGACACCAATTCCCTATACAAGTTCATGGGCACCAACCCACAGGAGACACCAATCTCCTATATAAGTTCATGGACACCAACCCACAAAAAACACCAATCCCCTTTCTCAATTTTGTGGGCACCAACCCATAGGAGACACCAATCCCCTATACAAGTTTATGAGCACCAAACTATAGGAGACACCAATCCCCTTGATCAAGTATGCTCCTAAATATGCTCACAAGTACTGCTCAAATTTGTTCCTAAATCTGCTCACAAACACTACTCAAATATGCTCACAAACACTGCTCAAATTTGCTCCCAAATATGCGTAATATCTATTCATTATAATCCCTACTATACCTTGATTTTATTCTTTAAATTCTTTCCTTTTATTGATTTTTATTTCTTTAACTGAAAGCAATACAGATATATTCTACCTAGAATTCTTTTAACTTCATGAACATATAGAGGATGATATGAACTAGTGAAGAAAGCTTCAAATGACCAATATGTTCACATTCATTAAGTTTGTCGCTTCCACATGTCTCACATTTATCACAATTTAAATTGGTCTTAGTCTAACATTGGATAACTTGCTTGTTAAATTAGGGATGTTAATACCTTACTTTTATCCCACTATCATGTGCACCTTTTCTTCTTCTTGAGATGGTTGAATTGTTCTTCTTTGTTAATTGAATGCTTGGGTGAATATGTACACTTAATCCTCTTACTATATTCTTTTATGCCTTGACTTGTTCAAATTTGTGCCCTCCAAATCTACCTCAATAATGATGATCTTCCTTTTGTATGTGCTTTCCAAATCTGCCTTGACAATTTTCCTTTTGTATGTGCCTTTCAAATCTGCCTTGACAAAATGATTTTTCTTTTGTATGTGCCTTCCAAATCTGCCTTGACAAAATAATTTTCCTTTTGTATGTGCCTTCCAAATCTGCCTCAATAATTCTCTTTTTCCCTTCTTGATTTAAATATCAAATCAAACACTTTAAATCCTTATCACTCCTTTTAAAACATACAAAATAAAGCTTAATTAAAAATAACTCCTTATATCTCCCTTTTAAAACTTACAAAATAAAACTTTAAAACAACAAAATGACTCCTTATATATCCCTTTTAAAACTTGCAAAATAAAACTTTATTAACAACAAGCTAACTCCTTATATCTCCCTTTAATTAAATTTAATTAAAAATTTAAATTGCATAGCAAAACATTGAGGATATTTGACCCTCTGACCTTCTACTCCACTGCGCCCAAACACGGGTTTGTAACCAACCGACCTAACCATAGGATGACACTAAAAGTAAATTTTTTTTATTTAAATCTTTTGTACCTTGCTTTTTAGTTGCACAACAAAATGATCATCAAGGGGATTCAAACTTTGGACCTTCTACTCCGCAGTGCCCTAACACGGTCTTGTGACCGAACTGGGCTAACCCAATGGTTGAGACTTAGAGAACACAATATTGTATTTGAACCTTCTTCACCTTGCTCTTTAGTCTCACAACAAAAAGGTCACCAATGGGATTCGTACTTTGGACCTTCTACTCCACAACACCCTAATGTAGGCTTGTGACCAACTGGGCTAACCCAAGGGTTGAGACTTAGAGAACACTATTTTTATTTGAACCTTCTTCGGACCACTACTACGCCGCCAAATGTGACTCCTTTAATATTTTTGCACTCATCTTCAGGACATCCTCCCTAATATTTTGCTCGCTACTCGTTCTTATGTTGAAGGATATTTGATGCATCTTCATTCCATCAAAATGAATTATTGGCCTTGTATTAATATGTTTTCACTTTGCTATTTGCGCCCAAGGAGGTCAGCCCATGCATAAATTTCAAATTCACTTTTATATGGTGCTCAAGTCGGCCCATTCTCTTTTATATTATAATATTTAAATCTATGATTTAAATATTATAATATTTGAATATTTAAACTTTTATTCAAAATATATTTAAATCCTTTGATTTAAATATAAACCTTCCACTTTAATATTTAAATATTTCATTTAAATATTAAAGCATATAATTAAATCACCCTTGAAGATATCTGCCTTGACATTAATGACAACTCAATAATTTTAACAATCTCCCCCTTTTTCATTGATGGCAACCCTACAAAGAAACTGACCTTTATTGAAATAGGATCACAAGTTGCTCCCCTTGACAAGCTACTCCCCCTTTGACATCAATGGCAAAGGCTCCTCGGGGCTAAAGGATAAGACACTTGACAACACCCCCTTACTCCCTACTCTAACTGAGATAATCAATGATGAGATGGGAGTGAAACTCCCAAATTACTATGCTCCTCTTCTTGTTCTATTTTCTTTCTCCAAAATTTGGAGGTCATATTCTTTTGCACATTTTGACCATCCTCCTTACTTGATTTCAAAAGTTCAGGTAACACTATTCTACACCATCTAGTTGTATGCCCAAAATTATTATATTTGTAACATATGATGTTGTAGTCCATGAGAGGTGCAAATGAATTAAAATTCCTCTTGGTGAAACCAAAATTATTCTTAGCATGGACCATGCAATTTATAATTTTTTTACCAAATTGGTTACATGAGAAACAATAACCTCGAAAGAAATATTGGAACATGTTTAATTACCTTGGAGGACATGGCATGTTTTTTCTCTGATGGTCCTTGGTGCATGATGATGTCTTGTTTTCTTCCTTATTGATGCTTCCACTTTTCAATACATCCATATACATCCATATAGGAACTTGCATCCTCATCGGGCCACGCAGCTCGACTGGCTCGAGGAGCCAGCCTTAAAGCGCTCACCCCCAACAGGTCACGGGTTCGAAACCCGGCGGCGATGAAGGTTTTAAATTTTTTTTTGGTACACTTGCCCCGAAAGCTTAGAAATACAGGTGTATGGTGCTTGAGTCCCATCGGCGGTGGAAGTCGAGTTGGTAAGAAGGCTTTGTTTAGTGAGAGGAGTCACGGGTTCGACTCTGCAGGCTTGAAAAAAAAATTTAAAAAGTTTTTTTTCTTTCTAATTTTTTTTTATATATTAAAAAGAATAATTTATATTATATTTAATAAATTAAAATAATAATTGTTTTTAAAAAAAAATTATAAAGCAATTTTTTTTTTTATTAAATAGAAATATAGATATCTTTTTAGTACAATAAAAGGAGAAAAAGAACATTGCCTAAGAGGCAATTTATGTAAGAAGACTCAAAGGTGGAAAATTGTGACAATTTCTTTGTAAAAGTCTGATAGAGGTAAAACATTGAAGACTAGAAATTTGTAAAAAGAGGCAAATTGAAGGGTAAAATTCATGATTCACTCCACAGGATGTTATCATGCACTTTGTGCACTTTTGGTAAGAAAGAATGTTTAAAGCTTTGATGAACAAGTACGAGCTTATGGGCTTCATACTGTGTTTAGTAAGTTGCAGAATGCAGTAATAGCACACCAAAGGCATCCAGACTCAGGGTACGAGGAAGAATCTAAAGATAACTCCTTTGGGAGTCAATTTGAGCAATCTGAATCCATAGAAGTTACACCACAAGAATCTAAATATACTCATTATAGTAATTCAGTAGAAATTCTAGAACCAGAATCACTTGAGATAATATTGATCAGTGATGACGAAGAACAAGTAGCAAACAATTTTGTGAATCAAGAAATAGTAGCACCACAACAAGATAAACAAGCATGCATTGAAAGAGTGAATCAAGTCATATTTGACTTAAATTCGTAATCTCTTTTTTCTTCTTCTTTATTCTTTCTTCCTTCTTCCTTCTTTGAAAAAGCAGAGTGCTTTATTGTAACCGAGAAATAAAGAGAGTGATTTAGTAACTATGGACTCACATAACAATCTACCAATTCCAAAGTTCAATGGGTATGACTACGAGTATTGGTCTATCAAAATGAATACCTTGCTCATAGGAAAAGGTTTGTGGGACATAGTGGAAGAGGGTTACACTGAACCCACAGACTAGACAACATTAAGTGTCGCGGATAAGAAAATAAATAAAGAAGTACAAAAGAGCAACTCCTCTACTCTTTATCATCTCTAAGAAACATTTGAGAAGAGTATATTCCCTAGAATAGTCGCTTGTATAACTGCACAAGATGCGTGGAAAGATTTTAAATATGAATTCCAGGGAAGTGATAAAGTGAAGCAAGTGAGGCTTCAAACATTGAAACAAGATTTTGAAAATTTCAAAATGAAAGAAGACAAAAAATTTGGTGACTACTGCGTCAGAGTGAAAGCAGTAGTTGATAAAATGGTTACTCTTGGTGAATAAATTAATCCTGAAACAATTGTAAAGAAAGTGTTACGAACACTTCTTCAAAGATAGAATCACATAGCCATAATCATAGAAGAGTCAAAATATATTTCCACTTTAACATTTGATGCATTAATTGGGTCATTAATGTCTCATGAAGAGAGATTACAGGAATCTCCTTCAACCAGCTATGGAGGTGATGATAAAGCCTTCAAATATAATAAAAATACTGGAAGAGGATGTGGAAGAGGTCAAGGCAGAGGTCAATGAAGAGGTAGAGGTAGAGGCAACTATAGAGGAGACAATCATAACAGAGTAGGCAACTCCAATAGAGGAGGCAATCAGAATAGAGGTGGAAACCAAAATCGAGGAGGAAATCTAGGATGAAGTGGAAATCAAGGACGAGGAAGTGACAAGTCCAAAACAACTTGTTTTAACTATGGCAAACCAAGTCACTTTGCTCACGACTACTGGTCAAAATATTCTCAAGGCAGCAACAGTCAATATAGAAATTATGGTGAAGAAGATGATACCTCTAATATTTTTCTTTCATATGGACAATCAAAAAAAAATCTAAATGACACATGGATTTTGAATACTGGTTGCTCAAACCATATGAGTGGCAAAGAAAATCTATTTTCTACTCTAGATTCCACTTATAAATCCCACATCAAGTTAGGGGATGATAAAGCTTTGCAATTCGAAGGTATTGGAGCCATGGAGGTTCCAACAAAAGAAGGCCTAAAGAAAGTGAATGACATCTACTACACTCCAAAGCTCTAACACAATCTGCTAAGCATTGGGCAAATGATGGAGAAAAATTACAAACTTATTTTTGATGAAGGAAAATGTATCATTCTTGATAAAAACAATTGTAATCGTGTCATCACATAGGTCCCAATGACTAAGAATTGGTTATTCCCTCTCAAATTTGGTAAGCCAGGGGGATCTCAACTTACAAATATAGTTATAACTAATCCAAGTGTACTTTGGCACTTGCAATATGGTCACCTAAATTCTACTAGCTTGAAACTATTAACTTCTCAAGCTATGGTGACAAGACTTCCCAAAATCAATGAATAGGAGGTTTGTGAAGGATGTGCTTTGGGAAAACACTCAAGGTCTAAGTTTCCAAAAGGACAAGCATGGAGAGCCAGTTATCCATTTCAGTTAGTACATTCAGACATCTATGGTCCAATGCAGACAAAGAGCATCGAAAACAATTCCTATTTTCTTACTTTCATAGATGATTTCTCTAGAATGTGTTGCATTTATTTCTTGAAACATAAAGATGAAGCTTTTGATTGCTTCATAGATTTCAGAAACAATGTAGAGAAACAAAATGAGTATTTTGTAAAATGTCTTAGGACAGATAAAGGAGGTGAGTACTCAAAATAATTCTTGAAATATTGTAAAGCAAGTGGGATAAAAAGGCAATTCACCACTACCTATACCCCACAACAGAATGATGTGGTAGAGAGAAAGAACCGCACCATAGTTGAGATGGCAAGAACGATACTTCAAACTAAGCATCTAACTAATATGTACTGGGATGATGTTGTAAGAACCAATGTATACATTCTAAATAGAAGTCCAACTTCTAGTTTAGATGGCATCACTTCTTATGAGGGGTGGTATGGAAAGAAACCCAATGTAAAGCACTTTAAAGTTTTTGGTTCTTTAGCATATGCACACATTCCTTATGAGAAAAGGAAGAAGCTTGATCCCAAAATTCAAGCTTGTATATTTGTAGGGTATTGTGATTCTACAAAAGCATATAGACTCTACAATCCCAAGACTCATAAAATTGTACTTTCCAGGGATGTAATTTTTGATGAAAGGGGAGAATGGGGTCATCAAAGAATTTTTGTTGATGATGAGTCCCAAGATGTAAATTCTTCATAGGTACAGCAAGTACATCAGGTGTCTACCAAGAAAATCAAAGGCACACCACCCCCTCCAAGCCCAAGCAAGAGTTCTACAACAAGTATGTTGGCAATTTTGGGTACCTTGGGTACATTGCATTTGCTCAAGTGAATAAGTTGTCATTGATGTCAAGAAGTTGTTGAAGGAATTTGATTTGATGTAAATTAATTTGTTTTGATGAAGGTTCGGCATGACAGGTTCAAAAGAAAGTAAGTTGGAAAAATGTCACGATATCGCGACATGTCGCATTTTTGCGACTTGAGCAGGAGAGAAAGCTTTTTAGAAAAGTGTCGCGATATCGTGACATGTCGCATTTTCATGACCTAAGCAGGCGAGGGAAAGCTTTTTAGAAAAATGTCACGATACCTCGACATGTCACAGTTTCGCAACTCAAAGAGGATAGAGAATGTTCAGAGTCAGAAATGTCGCGATTTCACGACATATTGCTAGGAAAGTTGAACGGATGAAAAAGTGTCACGATTTCACGACATGTTGCAGGAGAGAGAGTCCGAAAGAAAAAATGTCATGATTTCATGACATAATGCAGGAGAGAGAGTCCAGGAGAAAAAGTGTCATGATATCATGACATGTCGGGTTTTCGCGACCCGAAGAAAAGAAAAGCGCTAAGGAGAAAAAGTGTCACAATTTCGCGACAAGTCGAGGAAGACAAAGTGGAAGCAAGATAAAGTGTCACGATTTCGTGACATGCTACAGATGAAAATGTTCCAAGTAAGAACTGTCACGATTTCGTGACATGCAGCAAAGGGAAGAGTCTGAAATGAGAAGCGTCATGATTTTGCGACAGGCTGCAAAGAAAATGTACGAAAGCTAGAAGTGTCACGATTTCATGACAAATTTAAGGAGGAAGAGCTCAAAGGCAAAAGCGTCGTGATTTCATGACATGTTCTGTTTTTGCGGATGTAAGGCAGAGAAAAACACAAGGCAGTGAAAGTGTCATGATTTCGTGACATGTTTTGTTTTCGCTAGTGCAAGCAGACAAGAGTGCAAGGAAGAGAAAGTGTCACGATTTCACGACAGATTGAGATGGCAGTGTTCGGTTGGAGAAAGTGTCACGATTTCATGACAAAAATAGAGTGCAGTTCTTCTGTAGGATAATTTTCACGATTTCACGACAAAATCAGAGAGGAAGGCTATGAAGACAGAAGTGTCATGATTTCATGATAAAAGTAGAAAGGAGGTCAACGAAGGGAGAAGTGTCGCGATATCGCGACAAAAGCAAAGTTGATGCTGACAAAGACAAAAATGTCACGATATCGCAACAAGAGCTTAGATGAAGTCGTCAAAGGCTAAAGTGTCACGATATCGTGACAAAAGCCAAAAGAAAGTGTACGGTTGCAAAGGTGTCACGATATCACAACATGTAGTTTTGCGGTAGAAGCTACAGAAGAGTTGCAGAGGCAGTGAGGCCAACAAAGTTAAATTTGGGTCAACGAAGATTAGGGTTTGCAGCTGACGTGGTTTAGGGTTGTGCAGCTGACTAAGATCAAGGTTTTGATCTTGAAAGTGTTAGTATAAAAGGAGGGATTTTTGGAGAGTTGTGAGAAGTATCGAATGCGTTGTTGAAGTGCACAAGTTAAGTCTACGGTGCGCAAAGAGCGAGTCATGCTGAATCGAGCTAAGTGTGAAGCAGAGCACATAGAGAGAAAAAAAGTGCAAAGTTGTTGGGTGCATCATTTCTATGACATTCGGAGATAGTGCACAGGCCTTGATGGTTTTGGACAAATCATTGAGAGGGATTGTTGGATAGATTTGAGCAAGCTTTTGTTGAGCTTGTGGAGCAGTTTGGGCAGGTTCTAGTGAGAACTTGCAAAGCAGATCTGAGACAAGTCTTGGTGAAGACTTGGGTGAAGATCAAGAAAGCTTTAGTGGAAGCTTGTGAACAACTTTTGTGAACCAGATTTGAGGACCAGTTGAGGATAAATATTGGTGTAGTTTCGAGGACATTTGTGCCAGACCGAAGGACTATGTTTGGTGCAGATCAGAGAAAGAGGAAAAGGACATTTGTGCTAGATCGAAGGACTGTGTTTAATGCAGATCAGAGAAAGAAAACAAGGATATTTGTGCTAAACCGAAGTACTGTGTTTAGTGCAAATTCGAGGACCATTTTTGGAGGTGATAGAGTTGAGGACAGAGGTCTCCAGCTAGAGCAGGGAGGACAGGTGTCTTCTGTGGATAGAGAACCATTTGCTAAGGGCAGCGGAGGTAGAGGTCTTCTAGAGGATCACCAGCCAGAGCAAAGCTAAGGGATTGGTGTCTCCTTTGGGTTGGTGCCCATAAACATTATAATCGGGAAAGGTATTCCTAGAATTTGGATTGATAAAATTTAGTAAAATATTTTATCCGTGGACGTAGCCCAGCCATTCTGGGTGAACCACGTTAAAATTGTTGTCACTTTGTGGATGTTTTTATGCATTGCTTTGATATTGTTGTGGGTATATTGCTTTACTGTTTTGTAATATAAAGGAAAAAGTAAAAAGAGGTCTTATACTTTTCACCCGCCCCTCTCAGTATAAACTTGTGTTCTTCAATTGGTATCAGAGCGGGTGCCTTCGAAAATTTTAACAACTTGAAGGAAAAGCTAATAAAGAACACAATGGATTATTCAAGTGGCAATGCAACACCTATTCTTGATGGGTCAGATTTTGGTCTTTGGAGTGCAAGGATGAAGGTTCATCTAATGGCACTTGGTAATGAGGTATGGGAAGTAATTGAATATGAGTACACTATTCCTGTACATGGTCCAAATACTAAAGAAGAAAGGCTCCTACATCACAACAATTCAAAAGCAATGAATGCAATCCTGAAAGGCTTACTGAAGCGAGATCTCACCAAAGTAATTCAACTGCAAAATAGCTAGTGAAATGTGGAAACAGTTGCAAGTGGTTCATACAGGTGATTCAAATGTCAGAAATGCCAAGTTGAGACACTTCAAAGGTATGTTTGAACAACTCAAGATGAATGATGATGAAAATATTAGTGACTACATGCTTCGTATGGATGAGTTTGTTAACTCCATGAAAGACTTAGGTCTTGAGCTTGCTGAAAATGATGTTTGTGATAAGATTTTAAGATCTCTTCCTAATAGATTTAGTGAAAATATTTCTGTTATTGAGGAAGCTAAAGATTTGGATAAGTTGAAAAGGATGAGCTCCATAGTATACTTGCAGCATTTGAGTTGAGAACTCAAGTGAAGGTTGATGTCAAGAAAGAGGCAGCTTTCAAGGCTACCAAGAAATCCAAGGGTAAACAACTTCAAGAGAGTGATGAGTCTTCTAGTGATGAAGAGGCGTATTACAACAAGAAAGGCAAGTTCTCTAGAAAGCACAAAAATGTGAAATATATAAGATGTTTCAATTGTGGAAAGTTTGGTCATTATGCTACAGACTATACTGTTCCCAAAGATGAAAGTGATGAAGATAAACAGGATTCTAAGAGCAAGGATTTTGAAAAGCACAAGCATCATAGGAAAAACAGAGATGAGCACAGCAATAAAGGAAATAGGTATTCTCACAAGCACAAGAAGAGTTTCTACCTAGACAAAGCAAGTAAGTGTTCTAGTAGTGATAATGAAAATGAGATGTTCATATCAGAAAAAGAGGAAGAACCGAAACATAGATTCATTATCATGAAATGTCTTAGATGTGGAAATTTTGGTCACCTTGAGGATAATTGCACAAATAATGATCTGGTTTCTAGTATGTATGAAGATGCTTCAGAAAACTATAAGGAATATGCTTGTATGGTTTTTGAAAAAGGTAGCACCTCTAGTGATAAGAAATCTGAAAAAGACTTTGATGATTCAGAAAGCAAACAAATAAAGGATCTTGAAAGTGAACTTACTAACGCTCTTAGTGTTTTAAAAAAGGAAAGAAAGAAGAATGCTAGACTCAAGGATAAGTTAGATGAATGTTGTATGGAGAGAGATGATCTTATAGAAAGTCTTGACTTCTCTATGGCTAAGACACAAGAACTCCAGGATGAGTTAGAGTCTAAGGTTCTTGAGTATAGTGAGTTAGAAAAGAAAATGGCTTCTTTGAAAGAGGAAACTAAAGAGTACAAGGATAAGCTTTACAGGTTTCAAGATAGCTCCAAAAAGGTTAAGTCACTCATCAAAGGTCAAAGAAATACAACGGATAAAATAGGCCTTGGTTTTGTTAAGCCACACAAGGAACAAGTTGGAGAGTCTAGTAAGAGACTCCAAAAGGAAGAGAGTTCTGATGAGGAAAGTATTTCAGATCATGAGTCCTTGAATGATAGATGCACAGAAATAGAAAATGAAATTCAGAATGAGAAGAAGAAGTTTTCAGGACTCAAGAGATCGAATAAAAGAAAATTTCATGACAGATGTTTTGCGTGTCACAGGTTTGGTCACATGGTTGCACATTGCATGGCTCAAGTGAAGAAGGTAAACGGAAATTTCAGAAGCGCTAGTTTCTTTCAATGGTACTGCTACTCTTGTCAACAGTTTGGGCACAAGGCAGTCTATTGCAAGGTTAATTATAGGAACAAGTTTGATCAAAATAGGTTCAGATAGGGTTAGTTAGAATAGGCAGATTCAAAGAACAGGTATGCTTAAAAGAAATAACATTGTTACATGTTATAATTGTAACAATGAAGGTCACACAGCTAGACAGTGTAGAGCTGAACTTCCAAGGTATAGGAACAGAAACAGTGGTATGAACAGGTCCAAGGATCAAGGCATGGATAAGAACAGGAATGATAACAAGAACAAGAACAGTGACAAGAACAAGAATACGAGCAAAGAGTTCAAGAGAAGGCCCGACAAGGAAATTATAGATGCTGATGATGATTAGTGCCTAATGGGAGTTTTACTCCCACCCTATAATTAATCACCTCATAAGGAGGTGGGGGAGGGACTAAGCTAAGAGACTCATTCTTAGTCCCGAGCCCCAAAGGTGACCCTTTGCCATTGATGACAAAGGGGGAGAGATATGAGTAAGGGGGAGAGCTTCAAGTGAAGAGGAAAGCTTCAAGTCGGGGGGAGCAAAACTTCAAAGGAATATTCTCGGTTGTGGACACGATTTCTCGGTTGTTAGCACAGTTGGTTTCAGTTTTGGCTCTTGAGACATGTTTTCAGTAAAGGTTTGCCATCAATGACAAAGGGGGAGATTGTTGGCAATTTTGGGTACCTTGGGTACATTGCATTTGCTCAAGTGAATAAGTTGTCATTGATGTCAAGAATTTGTTGAAGGAATTTGATTTGATGTAAATTAATTTGTTTTGATGAAGGTTTGGCATGACAGGTTCAAAATAAAGTAAGTTGGAAAAATGTCACGATATCGCGACATGTCGCATTTTCGTGACTTGAGCAGGAGAGAGAAAGTTTTTTAGAAAAGTGTCGGGATATCGCGACATGTCGCATTTTTGCGACTTAAGAAGGCGAGGGAAAGCTTTTTAGAAAAGTGTCGCGATACCGCGACATGTCGCAGTTTCGCAACTCAAAGAGGAGAGAGAATGTTTGGAGTCAGAAATGTCACGATTTCGTGACATATTGCTAGGAAAGTTGAACGGACGAAAAAGTGTCGTGATTTCACGACATGTTGCAGGAGAGAGAGTCCGAAAGAAAAAATGTCACGATTTCATGACATAATGCAGGAGAGAGAGTCCGGGAGAAAAAGTGTCGCGATATCACGACATGTCGGGTTTTCGCGACCCGAAGAAAAGAAAAGCGCTAAGGAGAAAAAGTGTCGCGATTTCGTGACAAGTCAGAAGACAAAGTGGAAGCAAGATAAAGTGTCACGATTTTACGACATGCTGCAGATGAAAATGTTCCAAGTAAGAACTGTCATGATTTTGCAACATGCAGCAAAGGGAAGAGTCTAAAATGAGAAGCGTCATGATTTTGCAATAGGTTGCAGAGAAGTCATACGGAAGCTGAAAGCGTCATGATTTCGTGACAGGCCGCAAAGAAAACATATGGAATCTAGAAGTGTCACGATTTTGCGACAAATTCAAGGAGGAAGAGCTCAAAGGCGAAAGCGTCACGATTTCATGACATGTTCCGTTTTCACGGGCGTAAGGCAGAGAAAAACACAAGGTAGCAAAAGTGTCATGATTTCGTGACATGTTTCATTTTTGCTAGTGCAAGCAGACAAGAGTGCAAGGAAGAGAAAGTGTCACGATTTCGTGATAGATTGAGATGGCAGTGTTCGGTTGGAGAAAGTGTTGTGATTTCATGAAAGAAATAGAGTGCAGGTCTTCTATAGGAGAAGTGTCATGATTTCGTGACAAAAGAAGAGAGGAAGGCTATGAAGACAGAAGTGTCACGATTTCATGACAAAGGTAGAAAGGAGGTCGACGAAGGGAGAAGTGTCGTGATATCACGACAAAAGCAAAGTTGATGCTGACAAAGACAAAAGTGTCATGATATCGTGACAAGAGCTTAGATGAAGTCATCAAAGGCTAAAGTGTCGTGATATCATGACAAAAGCCAAAATAAAGTGTACGCACATCACAAAAGGGTAAAAACCCACTCAAAAACAACAAAACAACAAAAAAAAAAAAAACACAAACAAAAAGCAATAAAAATTGCCAGACACAAGTGCTCTTGCACTTAACCTCTTGGCATAGCAAAACTGATGTCGGGGTTTACATTGTCACTATCCTACTCCCTAAGAAGGCTACCATAGCCGGACCGCTCCACGAGAAGATGAATTTTCAACAATTTCACTCCCAAATGACGTCACAAATGGGTCAAAGCCCACTCAAAAACAACAACAAAAAAACACAAACAAAAAGCAATAAAAATTGCTAGACACAAGTGCTCTTGCACTTAATCTTTTGGCATAGCAAAACTGATGTCGAGGTTTACATTGTCACTATCCTACTCCCTAAGAAGGCTACCATAGCTGGACCACTCCACGGGAAGACGGATTTTCGACAATTTCACCCCCAAATGACGTCACAAATCGGTCAAAGCCCACTCAAAAACAACAAAAAAAAAACACAAACAAAAAGCAACAAAAATAGCCAGACACAAGTGCTCTTGCACTTAACCTCTTGGCATAGCAAAACTGATGTTGGGGTTTACATTATCACTATCCTACTCCCTAATAAGGCTACCATAGCCGAACCGCTCCACGGGAAGACGGATTTTTGACAATTTCACCCCCAAATGATGTCACAAATGGGTCAAAGCCCACTCAAAAACAACAAGAAAATCAAAACAACAAAAAAAACAAATAAATGCAACTCAAAAACAAACAGCAATAAGCATTTCTAGACACAAGTGCTCTTGTAGTTAACCTCTTGGCATAGAAAATTGATGTCGGGTCTCAAATTGTCACTCTCCTACTTCCCCAAGAAGGCTACCATAGTCGGATCGCTCCACGGGAAGACGGGTTTTCGATGATTTCACCCCATTATGGCATCACCAAAAGGGATTTTACCCACGAAAAATAGGTCTAAATGTCAAAAAATTGCACATGCTTAATGATAAACCATCTAAGGACACCCTTGCACAAGTCATCTTGGGTCAAGCGACTCATCGCTTTTCTCACGAAGGTCATTTCCTCATCGATTCGTCACTTGATGGGGTAGTCACACTTAGTCACCAATCAGCAAACACACACCCAATTAACGAAAATGACATGCATTCAAAGAATCATTGACAAAGATAATTACACTCCTGCTTGGGGCAGTAAACAAGCAATAATCACAAATTGATCAAAAACTTGGCATTCTCGAAGCATGAACACAAGGGTCCCCTGTGGACAAAAGGTTGCACCCTTTGCCTAATCATGACTGATCAATGTCCAAGCTCAAGTCACACCTCACCAAAATAGGTTAATACTTGAAATCAAATTCCTTAGCTCGTCAGAAGCAAGGATTCAAGAATGCATGCCCTTTCCATACTTGAGGCATCCAAATTTGGTTAGGTTACCAAGAAACCCTAATCATTAGTGTTTTGGTTATCTATTTTTGCTCGGCACTGCACCATGCACAGTGCATCCCAAAAAGGGGCATCTATAGACACCAAAAACGGCACCAATCCGATTATGTGACTGCAAACAACGATCGCTTTGACACACACAGCCCCCAGGGTAGCCCTTAGAGGTTAAACAGTGGTCCTAACCACTTTTGTAGCAATTTTGGAAAGTCAGAAGGCAATTTGGCACACTCAGGAACTTTGCTCAGTATTCGTCCCTCCTAAGGACGAATTCAAATTGGGATATGTCCCTCATAGGGACGAATTCTGAATTCGTCTTGGGTCAGGACGAATTCCAGGTTCAATGGGAAAAAAGAAGAATGGCACCAAGTGGCAGCTGAGGACAGTCAATTAATGCCTCCTGCCTTGCATGCATGTGTAGGTGGGCAGATTGGACATTAGAGGACTGTCACAAGGGTAGTCATGGAAGCCCAAGTCAGGGAGGAGTCTCCTCCCTCTTGAGAAGGCATGGCCGCCACATGGCACCCCTGCATGCCCCTCCAAAAGAGACCCCTTGGGTCTATAAATTGGTGGACTTTCCCACCCAAGAGAAGAAAAGTTGGAGGCATGTTCAAGCAACGAAGTGTTGCCAAATTGAACACCACATTGTACCCTTTTTGATTCACCTCTTTCACATCCTTGATCTCTTTTGCAAGAGAGGTTAGTGGGTGGCTTTTAGAAGTGTGAATCCAGACCCAAAAGCCGACATATGACCACATTGATCTACCAATTCATCGAAAACCCATTACAAAATATTTTGGGCCCATCCCAAGTGGATTGGTGCCAAAATCAAGTTCTAACGGTGGGCAGACCGCTTGGGTTTTTCTCATATAGTCGGGTTACATGACAGTTTGGGGTGTGCCAGGGGTTTCCTGGTGAGCCTGTGGTCTATCGAAACTGGTGGGATGAGAGGACTCTAGAACGACCGGTCATCACCCCACTGGGCGAGGATTTAGACGCGGTGATCAACGTCTCGGATGTGGATGACATCGAGACTACCGCTGAGTATGACTCGTGGTGGGTACTGCAGTGGTGGCAGGGAGAGGGGCCACTAGGAGGCACGAAGGTGGCAGCGGTGGGTGGGGAGGGTGCTGAGGCACCAGGGGATGATTGGGGAGCTCCTTTGGAGGATGTAGAGATGGTAGAGGTGGAGGGTGAGGATGCGGATTTGGGAGCTCCGGATTAGTCAGAGATGCAATACATGGTGGAGCAGTGGGAGCCAGGGCATGCTACTGTTCCAGAGAGTCCCATGCCCCAGGAATATGCAGAGGATATGGAGTCTGGGGTATGCATTGAGAATGCGTGTTTGGTGGAGCTACTGTAGAGGCGAGACCAAGAGCTGGGGGATACACTATGGGAGAGGGATCTCCTGCGGGCTCAGCTAGTAGAGCGGGATAGGGTTTTGGCACAGCGCGATGATGTAGTATCTTACTACCATCTATGGTAGGTAGAGTGGTTCCATCATCAGATATATTTGTAGAGGGAGGTCATCTACCTTGGTGGGCAACTACCAGAGCCATCGGGAGGTGGATCTTTGCACCAAACGAGGGACACTTGGATTTCCAGTTGAATCCATCTAGACAGGGTCTGATGCCACTGGCACCACTGGTGACTAATCCATCAAAACCCCAGCAAGGTGCATCTTCATCATCTTCTCCTTCACTATCAATGCCACCTGTCATGGCTAAATAGAAGGACAAAGGGAAACAAATCCTGGAAGAGGCCCAACCCTTGGAGGAGGTGCTGCCAACAATATCGACCATCTCAACAGAAGAGATACCTAGCACAATGGAAGTTGGGGCTCCCAGTCTACCCAACATGGAATGGACTCTAGAAGGGCTTCCGTTCCCTCCCCCTCAATCGCCAACAATTACTGTTGAAATGGCCAGTACAGGCTTGGGGGAGTATCTAGTGCAGAATTTTGTAGCAACACTCGCACTAGAGTCAGTGCAAGACCTGGGGAGACCTCGCCTCCCCATCGAGACAGTTGTTCCTTTAGGCTACCCACCAAACCAGACCAATTTTGTGTATGGGGGCCTTGACCATGGTGTTGAACCATGCATGCAAAAGGATGAGGACGAAGAGCCTTTTGTAGAAAATGTCAACTATCTGTCTAACCCAGACTTTGCTCTGAGATATCTTGGCCAATGCAATTGGCATGGATACGGGCTAGGCAGGTATGAGCAAGGAGTGCATGTCCTTTTCCATCCAAGATACCAAATGCCTTATGACAAGTCGGGAGTAGGGTTCAACCACCCCCTACCCTTAGACATCTTGGTGGAAAACATGCAAGGCCTAGGAATAGGCAACAAGGGTGGATTGGCATCAGATCCTTATGCCAACCCAAACACAACATATACATTGGGAGATTACCTCCCATGGTCAACAACCACCCTTGGTAACATCAATAATCCTTCTCCTTTGCTAGAGAGAGGTGAAAGTTCGGACACTAACTTTCAAGGAGAGCATAAATAGTGTCTAGAAGGATCTTCGAAGGATGAAGCAGAACATGAATCAGTGTCATATGTTCCCTTCGAATTCAATAGTGATCACTCATGAGAGATTCCCATGAATAACTGGCAAGAGATCTTTTTGAAACTATTCCCTTTAGAGGTTCCAGTTGAGCCAGTGTTGTGTCAAGAGAATCAGGTCCCTCCACCAAGAGTGGAACAACCGCAATGGGACCAGATTAATTTGCTAGAACAAGGTGAACCCTTAATGTCGCAAGCAGTTGTTGAAGAAAATGAACATTTTTGGATCTCCGACAGTGATTCGGAAGATGAGACTAAGATGGCCTATCTCAACCACATGCGACAAATGCAACAAAGGCAACAAGTGCAACAATGGCATCCCTTGGGGATTAATGACTTATTTGCATAGATGGGCATACTTCCAGGGCATGAGTGGTACGTAGACCCAGCAGGGTGGGACCAAGTGTTGGATCCATGGCTCCAAGTTTATGATGAGCACCGTCCACCCCGAGACCCTATAATGACATCAGTGCCGAGGGAAGACCCTGTCTTCCTATCAGCACATAGGGCCGATCCGTTCGTGCCTATCCCTCTAGAGCCAGATCCAGAACATAGGGAACATCCAGAATGTTTGAGTCATCACACCCACGGTAATGGAGACCAAATTCATTTCATCCACATGATCTCCATTGATTTGATCGCACCCATCCGCAATCCGACCGATCCAGCATGGTCATTGCATCTAGACATAGATGCCATCGATTGGGATCACGTCAATTCACCTCCATCCCCATCAGAGTACTGGCATTTCGATAAAATGCCTCATTTTACCCCAGGGACAACTCAGGATATCTTTCAGGCTGAAGAGGAACCCGAGGTTCCCAACGCAGATTTAAACTCAGCTAATGATATCCATTTGATCCCGACTCCACATCAGTTGGAGGACGGATCCCACATGTCAGTCGAGGAGACGACTGACGTAGACATCGGCATAGATCCAATGAATCCATGGATTCTCAAGCTGGGGGTAAGTCTTTCCCCCGAAGAGCAAGCCGACTACATTGCCCTTCTCAAAGAGAAGAAGGAGGTTTTTGCATGGTCATACAGAGACATGTCGGGGCTAGATCCATAGCTAGTCACGCATAATCTAACGCTTGATCCGACAATCAAGCCAGTTAAGCAAAAACTACGTAAGATGCACCCAACGAGTGGCCTTGATGGTCAAAGATGAATTGCAAAAGTTGTTGGATGCACAGTTTGTCATCTGCATGGATTATCCGCCATGGCTGTCCAACATGGTGCCCGTCAAAAAGCTCGACGGGAGGATTCGCATATGCACTGATTTTTGAGATCTAAACAAAGTGAGTCCTAAGGATGATTTCCCCTTGCCAAGCATCGACGCATTGGTAGATGCTACAACAGGTCACGAAATGCTATCCCTCATGGATGGTTTCTCGGGATACAATCAGATTCGTATCAATCCCGAGGACCAACTAAAAATGGCATTCACAATGCCTTGGGGGACATTTTGTTATAAGGTCATGCCTTTTGGCCTTAAAAATGTTGGCGCCACCTACCAACGTGCCATGACGTACATCTTCCATGATTACATGCATAAAACTTTGGAAGATTACATGGATGATTTGTTGGCCAAGTCTCTTTTGCGCCCAGATCATCTCGATGACTTAAGCAAGATCCTCGATCGCCTCATGGAGCATAAAGTCAGACTGAATCCCAAGAAGTGCGTATTTGGCGTCACATCTGGAAAACTCTTGGGTTTCATAGTCTCAAAGCGAGGAATCGAGGTGGACCCAAAGAAAGTCAAGGCAATCCTTGAAATGGTTCCCCCAACTACCATTAAGCAGCTCAGAAGTCTACAAGGAAAGGTCACGTCAATCAAGCGCTTCATAGCATAGCTATCTGACAAGTGCCGACCCATGAACAAATTATTGCACAAGGGGGTAGCATTTCATTGGGATGATGAGTGCCAGTCAGCCTTTGATGACATCAAACAATACTTGGCTTCACCGCCAGTATTGGCACCACCTAGACCAGGAGTGTCATTCTACTTATACATCTCAGCTACTGAGGTGGCACTGGGTGCCATGCTAGCCTAGAAGAATGAACTTCACAAAGAACAGGCTACTTATTATCTTAGCCGCACCCTAGTCAGTTATGAACTTAACTATGCATACGTCGAGAAACTCTGCTTGGCAGTGGTGTTTGCTACCAAAAAGCTATGCCACTACATGTTGAGCAACACTATGTATGTTGTGTCTAAGGAGAATCCATTGCGATACATGATGAGTCGTACTTATCATAGTAGTCGCATGGCAAAATGGATCATGTTGTTGACGGAATTTGACATAGAATTTATCGGACAAAAATCTATCAAAGGACAAGTCATAGCCGATCAACTAGCAGAGGCTCCTCTCGAAGACGATCAGCCTCTAGTCATAGAACTACCCGATGATGGGGTCTTCCATGTCTCAGAATCGCCAGATTCTGATGAGCCTGAGTCACAGGCTGACATAACCCTATTTTTTGATGGTTCTAAATGTGAGCAAGGTGGTGGCACGGGAATAGTATTCTTCACACCACAGGGCGCTCCAATGCCCTTGTCATTTAAATTAAATTTCCCATGCACCAACAATAATGCAGAGTATGAAGCCTTGCTCATAGGTCTTCAGACAGCAATCGCCATGAACATCAAAAGACTGAACATCTTTGGTGATTCGTTGTTAATTGTCAATCAAGTCAAAGGGGTATTCCAATGCAAATGCCCAGTTCTGTAGGCTTATAAAGCCCTTGTGGACAAATTCCTGGCAAAACTTGAGTGGTATGACATCGAGGCACTCCCTCGGTCATCGAATCATTTTGCGGACACAATGGCCTCCTTGGGGTCACTAATCCCGCAAGACCTTTCCGGTGATATGACAACCATTCAAGTCAAAACCTTATCGCAATCCGTGATGGAGCGTGCAAGCTCTGACTTGATGCCAGGAATCCACATGATCCAGATTGAACCATCCTCGGATAAGTTCTCTCAAATCCACGATCGTCTGAAACATGCCAACTGGGGGTCCTTGTTCTCCCCTACTCCCATTAATAGCAACACAACGCTATTCTTACAAGTTCTATCCCGCTCAGCATTTGCTAGGGATGAACTTCAAGAGGGATTGGTTGTTCATACCGTCGAGGTTTCCGATCAACAGGACTGGTATTTACCCATTAGAGACTACCTCAAGTTAGGTAATCTCCCGCTTGGATTGACACATGCCGCAAAATGAGCATTCAAGCGAAAGCGGCTAAGTATGTCTTGATAGGAGACATTTTGTATCGTCACGGCTATGAAGGAATCCTCCTTCGTTGCTTGGACCAACAAGAGTCCACTTGGGCAATCGCCCAAGCGCACGATGGTACATGTGGTGGCCACTTCAATGGTATGGCCATCGCAAAGCGCATTCTTTGCATGGGCTATTATTGGCCATCTTTAGAGCGAGATTGTTGTGCATATGTCAGGAAGTGCGTGAAGTGTCAGCACCATGCCAATTTGATGCATGTACCTTCCCAGGCCTTGCAGACAGTCCAATCCGCTTGGCCATTTTCATAGTGGGGCTTCGATCTAATTGGAAAGATCTCCCCTACGTCGTCAGGCCATCACACGTTTATCATAATGGCCACAGAGTATTTTACCAAGTGGGTGGAAGCAGTTCCGCTTACCTCTACGACAGGACCCCGCATTGTGGAGTTCATTTTGCATAACATCATATGTCATTTTGGTATTCCATCCAAAATAGTCTCGGATAATGGGACACCATTCAAGAACAAAGACGTGCGTGCTTTGACCACAAAGTACAAAATTTAGCATAGTTTTTTGACACCCTATTATCCGCAAGCGAATGGGCAAGCAGAAGCGTCAAACAAAATGCTAGTTGCCATCCTTAAAAATATGGTCACAGACAGTCATAAGGATTGGCACATCCAAATCCCACTTGCCCTATGGGCTTATCGCACTAGCATTCGGACGCCCACTGGGGCCACTCCATTTTCGCTCGTGTATGGCTCCGAGGCAGTCATGCCTCTAGAGTTGGAAATTCCTTCCCTACGCATATCAATGCAAGAGTTCATCGATGATGATGCTGCATGGCAGGCCCGGTTAGACCAGCTTACGTTGCTTGACGAACGATGCGTTAATGCTCTCGAGCATTTACGTATCTATCAAGAGCGACTTAAGAAAGCTTACAACATGAAAGTTCACCTGAGGGACTTTCGGGTTGGTGATTTGGTTTTGAAGAAAAACCAACAGAACTCTAGTTTGTCGTCCCACCTAAGGGACAAATTCGTGGCAAATTGGATAGGTCCATATGTCATTGATAGCAAAATAGGACCCGGGACATACCGGCTAGCCTCTCTTGACGAAATCAAGGAAACAGAACCCTTGAATATCAGTCATTTGCGCCCATTCCATATCTAAGAGAGCCATATCCCAAAAATGCTCCAAGGATTCATATAATCGCTTGGTCAATCCCAAAAATGCTCCAAGGATTCCTATAATCGCTTGGTCAATCCCAAAATGCTCCAAGGATTCCTATAATCGCTTGGTCAATCCCAAAAATGCTCCAAGGATTCCTATAATCGCTTGGTCAATCCCAAAAATGCTCCAAGGATTCCTATAATCGCTTGGTCAATCCCAAAAATGCTCCAAGGATTCCTATAATCGCTTGGTCAATCCCAAAAATGCTCCAAGGATTCCTATAATCGCTTGGTCAATCCCAAAAATGCTCCAAGGATTCATATAATCGCTTGGTCAATCCCAAAATGCTCCAAGGATTCCCACAATCGCTTGGTCAAAAATAAAGAAATTCAAAATCCAAAAATCATCAAAAACAACAAAAATTTGCATCTCATTTCCAGGCATGCTCAAATTCATCAATAAAAGCTCTTCTCACATCTCATCTTCATATTCACAAAAATCATTCCATCAAAATACAAAAATATATAGCTGCATTAAGCATCGCATCCATACATTGCATATTTGTGGTCGTACAGGTCAAAGGCACCATAGGCTGTAATTGCTCTGCTAGTCCATCTTGTTCCACATTTTTCCATTTTATAAGCAACCCAAAAAAACAACAAAAAAATACACCATTTACCGCTTTTTACCACACTAGAGTCAATGGTCTTATAATGTATCAAGAGTTTTCGTCTTTCAGTCATAATTTTGCTTTCTAGCCACATACTGTACCAAGTCAGACAGATTTTACGAAGGTAGAGTTCTACTTGGATCACACCTTGTTACATAGCATCCCAACACAAATTTAAAACATATAAAAATTCCTAAGTTGTGTGAACGAAAGATGAAACCTGCAAAGTAATCCAGGTCACCATAAGCGAAATGGTTATCTTGCTCATCCCCCTGTGCGAATGACCCAAAGAATGCTGAGAGTTGGCAAAAGGACAAGCATCTTCCCTACCCAATTCCCCAAGAATCCCAAGTTCTCAATAGTTGCAAAACATCAAAAATTTGCAAACGTCAAAACTCCAAAAATTTGACATCATCCCCAAAGTGCACACATCAAAAAGCACATACAATAGTGATTCTTATCACTCAAATCCAAATCCCTTGCTCAAAAAAGAAAAAAACAAATAAAACAAAAATAAACAGTGATTTTTATCACTACAAAAGAGCAAGTATCCCAATACAATTGAAGAAAAGAAGGGAGTCGAACTTGAATCCCTGGAACTCTCAGCATTTCGACAGGTCATGAGGCAAGCCTCAGTACCGGTTTGGTTGATAGCCTATCGGTCATTGGTGGTAAACTTCCCGCATGACGATATATCTGTCACATTAACTTGTGTACAGATCAATGTTTGCATGTGGATGAGCTAGCTTATGGTATCCTAGATAGCACTGCAGATTAATCTAACTAAATACAATAAAGGAGTTAGTGGAGCTAATTAGGTGATCCTCGATACAGGTTTGGTTGAGAGCCCATCTGGCACTGGCGGTATCCTGACAAATACCACATAAATGAACTCAATTGCACACACAGGGATGTGAAATAACTTGGTCAAAAACAAGTCCGATTCATACCTTGTTCAAAAGTCTTGTAAGATAAAGTACAGTCATGGCTAGTGAGTTAAAACCGTCTGAGTCTCAGAAAACCTTAGCTACATTTCTAAACCAATTGCGCTACTTTTCATCCTTGCAATACCATCAAAAAATACAAGAAAAACCACATGTATACATACAAAGTCATTTACCACAGCAATCGCCTAAAAACAAAATAACAAAGTCCTAAACAGTCTATGGTGCCCTAACCAAACCAACACAAATTCATTTCATCCATTACATTTTGCATATCACATATAAATCAAAAACATTTGCATTCATCATAACATATGCATCCATCAAAATAAATTAACATGCATACATCCATATTCATCAACCATCATGCATAAGATCAAATCATCACATGTGCATAAACAAAATAAAGCCGGTATATATATATATATATATATATATATATCGTCAAAAAAATGCCTACAGGCTACAAAACTGGTCCTCTGACCCCGCAATCAATACAACAAAACCACCCAGCCTAAGGCGTCGACCACCATGATCACGCAGGATCGGTGCGACGAGAACTACCCCCCGTGGTGTGGGTCCTATGGGACCCCTCAAGGCGGCTACTGCTAGCCCCCACATCACGCCTACTGCCGCCTCCCTCATCCAATCGCCTACGACGAGATGATGCTGACTGCTCAGTACCACTGTCCCTCGTCCGGCATGAAGATCCACCTCCCGACGGCTCAAGTAGCCGCCCACCAAGGCGGATGATCTCCCTCTCCAAATCTATCCGGTGTCGGAACCACTCTGCCTCCCATCGATGGTAGTAAGCTAATGCATCATCGCGCTACGCCAAAACCCTATCCCGCTCTGCTAGCTGAGCCCATAGGAGATCCCTCTCCCGTAGTGCATCCCCCAGCTCCTGGTCTCGCCTCCGTAGTAGCTCCACCAAATGCGCATTCTCAGCGTGTACCCTAGACTCCATCTCCTCCGCATCCGCCTGAGGCATGGGACTCTCCGGAACAGTAGCCTGCCCTGGCTCCCACTGCTCCGCCATGTCCTGCATCTCCGGCTGATCCGGAGCTCCCAAATCCACATCCTCACCCTCCACCTCTACCATCTTCGCATCCTCCAAAGGAGCTCCCCAATCATCCCCTGGTGCCTCAGCACCCTCCCCGCCCATCGCTGCCACCTCCATGCCTCCCAATGGCCCCTCTCCCCACCACCGCCGTAGTACCCACCACGAGTCATACTCAGCGGTAGTCCCGACGTCATCCACGTCCGGGACGTCGATCACCGCGTCCGAATCCTCGCCCAGTGGCATGATGATCGGTCGGTCTAGAGTCCTCTCATCCCCCCGGTGTCGATAGACCACGGGCTCACCAGGCAACCCCTGGCGCACCCCAAACTATCGTGTAACCTGGCTATACGAGAAGAACTCATGCTCGGTCCCGTGCCGCCCAATCAGCCACCACTCTCTACGTACCCGTCGAAGCCACTCTCCAGCCTCCGGCCAGGCTGGACAGTCCCGATAAGGGCACCAAACCACCTCCCCTAGAGTGAGCCGAGAGAAGGTATCGACATAGTGCCCTACGGCACCTGCCCACCGTCGACTCTGTCCCTGCTCTCTGGACCACCGCCACAGAACTGCATACCCTATCTCCTTATCCTCCATCGCCGCCCGAGTCATCCATGGTAACCCAGCTGGCCTCTCAACTGCTATGTGCTGCCAACCCCAGCACTGCAACAGATAGCTATAGCTGATCCCCTTTCACTGTCGACAGCGGACCTCATACAGCTCCCCATAGAGCTGTGCCAACAGTGTCTGTCCCCATCTCAGGATAAGCGGTGCCTCTATCGGGCACTCTACCAACTGCCACACCAAATCCAGCAGGTTCCATGGGAACCTCGTGCCTGACGAGTCAGGTAATAGCATGTTGGACATGAGGCCCATAAGGAATGCGTGCCTCATGCCCAACACCCCCCTCTCCAACCACCATCGAACCAAAATCCCACCAATCTGGCAGTCGCCCTCTGCCCTCTCCAGTGGATCCTCCACACCCAGCTCCTCCCCATGCCCGAAGCATCTCGTCAGTACAGTTGTCCGCTGATCACGCGGCGATGTCCTGATGGGCAGTCCATCTATCGAAATCCATAGAAGCCGATAGATATCCTCCAAGGTAACAGTCATCTCCCCTGTTGGGAGATGGAAGGTGTTGGTCCGCGGATCCCAAAGATTGATCAGGGCCATCAAATAGGCCTGATCCGTGACCACAAGCTCCAGTCGAGCCACCTGCTTGAGCCCAAGGGCATCAAGCCACTCCTAGTCAGCCTCAGTCAGCCTCCCCCGCACTTCAGTGAAAGCAGTGGGTACACGATACCGGCTCCTAACAACCTGCAAAAGAAAATAACTCAAAAACATTAAAATCATGAAAAAAAAACTGTACAGCAAAAAACAAACACAAAAATTCAAATAAAAAATTAATTTTTTAGCTCTAGGGTTTCTAATCCTAACTGATTAATTTAAAACAAAAACAAACACAAAAATTCCAACAAAAATTAAATTTTTCAGTTCTAGGGTTTCTAATCCTAACTGATTAATTTAAAAACAAAAATTCAAAATTCAAAAATGTTTCAGTTCTAGGGTTCCTAATCCTAACTGATAAATTCCAAAAAAAAACAGAACAAAAATTCAAAAAACAACAAACATTACGTCTTAGGGTTTTACGTTCCGTTTATCCTAGGGTTTAGTTAAAGCAATAAAAATTCTTTACCTAGGTTTTGCGCTACGTTTAGTTGTACACTAAGTTTTAGTTGTCTTCAGTTCAGTTTCAGGGTTTAAGTTTTAAAATTTTGAAAAACATCATCACAAAAATAATTAAACAAAACACTTGCAGTTTTAAAACAAAAGTAATAACTCTAGGGAGCACTTACTGGTCTCGCTTCGGCTCCGCCGCTCGACCCGGTTTGTGCACTCATGATGGCAGGGAAAATTCGGCAGCGCTTCGCTTCACAGAATTAACCTCCTTCTCCCCAGAGCTCCAAATCGCAAGAAAAATCAGATGCAAATGAGCCCAAACCCTAGATTTGGCCTTTAAATAGGCCTTTTTAGCTTAAATTCATCTTCCCCTAGGACGAGCGCTCTGGTTGGCGCTCGTCCCACCAAGGGACGAATTCTAAGCTGGAATTCGTCCTACCCTGGGACGAATTCAGGCCAAAAATTTCAAAAAACATCAAAAATTGAACAAAAATGCACTAAAACAGATAATAAACTTGCCCGATGAGAGTGTTGTTGCACTTGACATCCCGGGCATACAAAACAGACATTGGGGTCACAAATTGTCACTATCCTACTCCCTAAGAAGGCTACCTTAGCCGGACCGCTCCACGGGAAGATGGATTTTCGCCAATTTTAGCTCCAAAAAGCGTCACAAAAAGGGTTACCACCCACCAAAAATAGGTCTAAATGTCGAAAAAATTGCACATGCTTAATGCTAAACCATCTAAAGGCACCCTTGCACAAGTCATCTTGGGTCAAGCGACTCGTCGCTTTTCTCACGAAGGTCATTCCCTCATCGATTCGTCGCTTGAGGGGGTAGTCACACTTAGTCACCAATCAACAAGCACACACCCAATTAAGGAAAATGACATGCATTCAAAGAATCATTGACAAAGACAATTACGCTCCTGCTTGGGGCAGTAAACAAGCAATAATCACAAATTGATCAAACACTTGGCATTCCCGAAGCATGAACACAAGGTTCCCCTGTGGACAAAAGGTTGCGCCCTTTGCCTAATCATGACTGATCAATGTCCAAGCTCAAGTCACACCTCACCAAAATAGGTTAATACTTGAAATCAAATTCCTTAGAAGCAAGGATTCAAGAATGCATGCCCTTTCCATACTTGGGGCATCAAAAGTTGGTTAGGTTACCAAGAAACCCTAATCATTAGTGCTTTGGTTATCTATTTTTGCTCGACGCTGCGCCATGCACAGCGCATCCCAAAAAGGGGCATCTGTAGACACCAAAACAACACCAATCCGATTATGTGACTGCAAACACTGATCGCTTTGACACACACAGCCCCCAGGGCAGCCCTCAGAGGTTAAACAGTGGTCCTAACCACTTTTGTAGCAATTTTGTAAGGTCAAAAGGCAATTTGGCACATTCAGGCACTTTGCTTAGTATCCGTCCCGCCCAGGGACGAATTCAAATTGGGATCCGTCTCTCCCAGGGACGAATTCTGAATTCGTCCTGGGTCGGGACGAATTCCAGGTTCAACGGGCAAAAAGAAGAATGGCGCCAAGTGGCAGCCGAGGACAGTCAATTAATGCCTCCTGCCTTGCATGCGCGTGTAGGTGGGCAGAGTAGGCGTTAGAGGACTGTCACAAGGGCAGTCATGGAAGCCCAAGTCAGGGAGGAGTCTCCTCCCTCTTGGGAAGGCATGGCCGCCACATGGCACCCCTGCATGCCCCTCCAAAGAGACCCCCTGGGTCTATAAAATGGTGGACTTTCCCACCCAAAAAGAGGACAAGTTGGAGGCATTTTCAAGCAACGAAGTGCTGCCAAATTGAACACCACATTGTACCCTTTTTGATTCACCTCTTCCACATCCTTGATCTCTTTCGCAAGAGAGGTTAGTGGGTGGCTTTTGGAAGTGTGAATCCGGACCCAAAACCCGACATTTGACCACATTGATCTACCAATTCGCCGACAACCCATTACAAGAGATTTTGGGCCCATCCCAAGTGGATTGGTGCCGAAATCAAGTTCTAACGGTGGGCGGCCCACCCGGGCGCCCGACATTTCTTAGTTTCATTTGAATTTGTTCTTTTGTCACTTGTTTATATTCCATTCCATTTTATGTTGTTTAGATAGTTTATAATTTCGATTTCAGAAGACTTTGATCAAATATTATCATGTTTTGTCGTTTTGTGGTCCTCACTAACTTGCAGGTAACAACGTCAAATTCCCGTTGATGGAGGTCAAATTGGGAAAATCCGACCATCTGGGTCATCCCAAAATGCCCCCAATTAGCTAACCCCTATGTTTGTAGGTCTTTTGGAGATCCCGAGGAGTGACATTTGGGCAGCATCACTTCGGCGCTTTGTCGTAGGCGAATTCGTCCTACCCGGGGACGAATTACAGTAGAATTCATCCTGCCCAGGGACGAATTACAGTGGAATGTGAATCGGTGGCAGTTTCCTCGATTGTTTTGATGGCAGTGGCCCTCTGGTAATGTTCTCTGGTCTCTGTCAAATTTGCAGGTTATTTAGAGTCATTTTATTCACCGGTTTAGTTAATCTTATGCATGCATCCTCCATTGGTTTTTAAGGTCAAACGCCTCATCTTTTGTCACAGGTGCTACTAACGACTTGTTGTGTCTTTGAATGCAGGAGGAGCAGCAAGGATCAAGGATTCATCAACACCAATGGCGGCAACACTTTGGCCCGCCCATTTCAAATGTGGGCATGCGGAAGGAGGAATACTAAGTCATGATTGTAACCAAAATTCATTTAACGCTCCTAGCCCCTGAAAAGGGAGGAGGCATCTTTGTAACCAAGATTAAGAGAGTTAAATAAAAAGGTCTACTGAAAGCATGAGTTTCTGGCACTTGGGAGGCACAACCCCTTGGAGCTTTTGGGGTGACCAAGACACCTCTTGCAGGATTAAAGGTCATCTTTTGGAATGTCAAATTAATCCTGTCCAAATGTCGCATCTCAGGATCTCCAAAAGTCCTGCAAACATGGGGGTTAGCTAACTAGGGGCATTTTGGGACGACCCAGATGGTCGGATTTCTCCAATTTGACCTCCTTCAGCGGGAATTTGACGTTGTTACCTGCAAGTTAGTGAAGACCACAAAATGACAAAACATGATAATATTTGATCAAAACATCATGAAATCGAATTTATAAACTATCTAGACAGTATAAAATAGAATGGAATATGAACAAGTAGAAAAATAATAAATCAAAATGGAACTAAGAAATGCGGGGCGCCCGGGCAGGCCGCCCACCGTTAGAACTTGATTTCGGCACCAATCCACTTGGGATGGGCCCAAAATATTTTGTAATGGGTTGTCGGCGAATTGGTAGATCAATGTGGTCAAATGTCGGGTTTCGGGTCTGGATTCACACTTCCAAAAGCCACCCTCTAACCTTTCTTGCGAAAGAGATCAAGGATGTGGAAGAGGTGAATCAAAAAAGGTACAATGTGGTGTTCAATTTGGCAGCACTTCGTTGCTTGAAAATGCCTCCCACTTGTCTTTCTTGGGTGGGAAAGTCCACCATTTTATAGACCCAGGGGGTCTCTTTGGAGGGGCATGCATAGGTGCCATGTGGCGGCCATGCCTTCCCAAGAGGGAGGAGACTCCTCCCCGACTTGGGCTTCCATGACTGCCCTTGTGATAGTCCTCTAACGCCTACTCTACCAACCTACACGTGCATGCAAGGCAGGAGGCATTAATTGACTGTCCTCGGCCGCCACTTGGCGCCATTCTTCTTTTTGCCCGTTGAACTTGGAATTCATCCCGACCCAGGATGAATTCAGAATTCATCCCTGGGAGAGACGGATCCCAATCTGAATTTGTCTCTGGGTAGGACGGATACTAAGCAAAGTGCCTAAATGTGCCAAATTGTCTTCTGACCTTCCAAAATTGCTACAAAAGTGGTTAGGACCACTGTTTAACCTCTGAGGGCTGCCCTGGGGACTGTGTGTGTCAAAGCGATTAGTATTTGCAATCACATAATCGGATTGGTGCTATTTTTGTGTCTATAGATGCCCCTTTTTGGGATGCGCTATGCATGGCGCAGTGCCAAGCAAAAATAGATAACCAAAGCACTAATGATTAGGGTTTCTTGGTAACCTAACCAACTTTTGATGCCCCAAGTATAGAAAGGGCATGCATTCTTGAATCCTTGCTTCTGACGAGCTAAGGAATTTGATTTCAAGTATTAACCTATTTTGGTGAGGTGTGACTTGAGCTTGGACATTGATTAGTCATGATTAGGCAAAGGGCGCAACCTTTTGTCCATAGGGGAACCTTGTGTTCATGCTTCGAGAATTCCAAGTGTTTGATCATTTTTGTGATTATTGCTTGTTTACTACCCCAAGCAGGAGTGTAATTGTCTTTGTCAATGATTCTTTGAATGCATGTCATTTTCCTTAATTGGGTGTGTGCTTGTTGATTGGTGACTAAGTGTGACTAACCCCTCAAGTGACAAATCGATGAGGGAATGACCTTCATGAGAAAAGTGACGAGTCGCTTGACCCAAGATGACTTGTGCAAGGGTGCCTTTAGATGATTTAGCATTAAGCATGTGGAATTTTTTTTGATATTTAGACCTTTTTTTGGTGGGTGGTAACACTTTTTGTGACATTTTTTGGAGCTGAAATTGGCAAAAATCCGTCTTCCCGTGGAGCGGTCTGGCTATGGTAGCCTTCTTAGGGAGTATGATAGTGACAATTTGTGACCCTAATGTCTGTTTTGTATGCCTGGGATGTCAAGTGCAACAGCACTCTCATCGGGCAAGTTTATTATCTCCGACAGTGATTCTGAAGATGAGACTGAGATGGCCTATCTCAACCACATGCGACAAATGCAACAAAGGCAACAAGTGCAACAATGGCGTCCCTTGGGGATTAATGACTTATTTACACAAATGGGCATACTGCCAGGGCATGAGTGGTACGTATACCCAATAGGGTGGGACCAAGTGTTGGATCCATGGCTCCAAATTTATGACGAGCATCGTCCACCCCGAGACCCTATATTGACATCAGTGCCGAGGGAAGAACCTGTCTTCCTATCAGCACATAGGGCCGATCCGTTCATGCCTGTCCCTCTAGAGCCAGATCCAGAACATAGGTAACATCTAGAATGTTTGAGCCATCACACCCGTGGTAATGGAGACCAAATTCACTTCATCCACATGATCTCCATTGATTTGACCACACCCATCCGCAATCCGGTTGATCCAACACGGTCATTGCATCTAGACATATATGCCATCGACTGGGATCACGTCAATTCACCTCCATCCCCATTAGAGTACCGACATTTTGGTAAAACCCCTCATTTTTCCCCAGGGACAACTCAGGATATCTTTCAGGTTGAAGAGGAACCCGAGGTTCCCAACGCAGATTTAAACTCAGCTAATGATATCCATTTGATCCCGACTCCACATTAGTTGGAGGACGGATCCCACATGTTAGTCGAGGAGACGACTGACGTAGACATCGGCACAGATCCAATGAATCCATAGATTCTCAAGTTGGGGGTAAGTCTTTCCCCCGAAGAGCAAGCCGACTACATTGCCCTTCTCAAAGAGAAGAAGGAGGTTTTTGCATGGTCATACAGAGACATGTCGGGGCTAGATACGTAGCTAGTCATGCATAATATAACAATTGATCTGACAATCAAGACAGTTAAGAAAAAACTATGTAAGATGCACCCAATAGTGGCCTTGATGGTCAAAGATGAATTACAAAAGCTGTTGGATGCATAGTTTGTCATCTGCATGGATTATCCGCCATGGCTTTCCAACATGGTGCCCATAAAAAATCCCAATGGGAGGATTCGCATATGCACTAATTTTCAAGATCTAAAAAAAGTGAGTCCTAAGGATGATTTCCCCTTGCCAAGCATCGACGTGTTGGTAGACGCTATAGCAGGTCACGAAATGCTATCCCTCATGGATGGTTTCTTGGGATACAATCAGATTCGTATCAATCCTAAGGACCAACTAAAAATGGCGTTCACAATGCCTTGGGGGACATTTTGTTATAAGATCATGCCTTTTGGCCTTAAAAATGTTGGTGCCACCTACCAATGTTCCATGACGTACATCTTCCATGATTACATGCATAAAACTTTGGAAGATTACATGGATGATTTGTTGGCCAAGTCTCTTTTGTGCCCAGATCATCTCGGTGACTTAAGCAAGATCCTCGATCGCCTCATGGAGCATAAAATCAGACTGAATCCCAAGAAGTGCGTATTTGGTGTCACATCTGGAAAACTCTTGGGTTTCATAGTCTCAAAGCAAGGTATCGAGGTGGACCCAAATAAAGTCAATGCAATCCTTGAAATGGTTCCCCCAACTACCATTAAGCAGCTCAGAAGTCTGCATGGAAAGGTCACGTCAATCAAACGCTTCATAGCGTAGTTATCTGACAAGTGCCGACCCATGAACAAATTATTGCACAAGGGGGTAGCATTTCACTGGGACGACGAGTGCCAGTCAGCCTTTGATGACATCAAACAATACTTGGCTTCACCACCAGTATTGGCACCACCTAGACCAGGAGTGTCATTCTACTTATACATCTCGGCCATTGAGGTGGCACTGGGTGCCATGTTGTCCCAGAAGAATGAACTTCACAAAGAACAGGCTACTTATTATCTTAGCTGCACCCTGGTCAGTTATGAACTTAACTATGCATATGTCGAGAAACTCTGCTTGGCAGTGGTGTTTGCTACCAAAAAGCTATGCAACTACATGCTAAGCAACACTACGTATGTTGTTTCTAAGGAGAATCCATTGCGATACATGATGAGTCATACTTATCATAGTAGTCGCACAAAAAAATGGATCATGTTGTTGACGAAATTTGACATAGAATTAATTGAACAAAAATCTATCAAAGGACAAGTCATAGCCGATCAACTAGTAGAGGCTCCTCTCGAATACTATCAGCCTCTAGTCATAGAACTACCCGATGATGGGATCTTCCATGTCTCAGAATCACCAGATTCTGATGCGCTTGAGTCACAGGCTGACATAACCCTATTTTTCAATGGTTCTAAATGTGAGCAAGGTGGTGGCGTGGGAATAGTATTCTTCACACAACAGGGCGCTCCAATGCCCATGTCATTTAAATTAAATTTCCCATGCACCAACAATAATGCAGAGTATGAAGCCTTGCTCATAGGTCTTCAGACAACAATCACCATGAACATCAAAAGACTTAACATCTTTGGTGATTCATTGTTAATTGTCAATCAAGTCAAAGGGGTATTCCAATGCAAATGCCCAGTTTTGTAGGCTTATAAAGCCCTTGTGGACAAATTCTTGGAAAAACTTGAGTGGTATGACATCGAGGCACTCCCTCGGTCATCGAATCGTTTTGCGGACACAATGGCCTCCTTGGGGTCACTAATCCCGCAAGACCTTTTTGATGATATGACAACCATTCAAGTCAAAAACTTATCGCAATCCGTGATGGAGCGTGCAAGCTCTGACTTGACGCCAGGAATCCACATGATCCAGATTGAACCGTCCTCGGATAAGTTCTCTCGAATCCACGATCGCCTGAAACATGCCAACTGGGGGTCCTTGTTCTCCCCTACTCCCATTAATAGCAATACAATGCTATTCTTACAAGTTCTTTTCTGCTCAACGTTTGCTAGGGATTAACTTCAAGAGGGATTGGTTGTTCATACCATCGAGGTTTCCAATCAACAGGACTGGTATTTACCCATTAGAGACTATCTCAAGTTAGGTAATCTCCCGCTTGGATTGACACATGCCACAAAATGAGCATTCAATCAGAAAGCAGCTAAGTATGTCTTGATAGGAGACATTTTGTATCATCATAGCTAAGAAGAAATCCTCCTTCATTGCTTGGACTAGAAAGAGTCCACTTGGGCAGTCGCCCAAACGCATGATGGTACATGTGGTGGCCACTTCAGTGGTATGGCCATTGCAAAGCGCACTCTTCGCATGGGCTATTATTGGCCATCTTTAGAGCGAGATTGGTGTACCTTCCTAGGCCTTGCAGACAGTCCAGTATGCTTGGCCATTTTTGCAGTGGGGTTTTGATCTAATTGGAAAGATCTCCCCTACGTCGTCAGGCCATCACACGTTTATCATAATGGCCACAGAGTATTTTACCAAGTGGGTGGAAGCAGTTTCGCTTACCTCTATGACAGGACCCCACATTGTGGAGTTCATTTTGCTTATCATATGTCATTTTGGTATTCCATTCAAAATAGTATTGAATAATGGGACACCATTCAAGAACAAAGACGTGTGTGCTTTGACCACAAAGTACAAAATTCAGCACAGTTTTTCGACACCCTATTATCCACAAGCGAATGGGCAAGCAGAAGCGTCAAACAAAACACTAGTTGCCATCCTTAAAAAGACGATCGCAGATAGTCATAAGGATTGGCACATCCAAATCCCACTTGCCCTGTGGGCTTATCGCACTAGCATTCGGATGCCCATTGGGGCAACTCCATTTTTTCTCGTGTATGGCTCCAAGGCAGTCATGCCTCTAGAGTTGGAAATTCCTTCCCTATGCATATCAATGCAAGAGTTCATCAATGATGACGCTGCATTGCAGGCCCGGTTAGACCAGCTTACATTGCTTGACGAACGATGCGTTAATGCTCTCGAGCATTTACGTATCTATCAAGAGCAACTTAAGAAAGCTTACAACATGAAAGTTCACCTAAGAGACTTTCGGGTTGGTGATTTGGTTTTGAAGGAAAACCAACAGAACTCTAGTTTGCCATCCCACCTAAGGGACAAATTTGTGGCAAATTGGATAGGTCCATATGTCATTGATAGCAAAATAGGACTCGAGACATATCGGCTAGCTTCTCTTGATGGAATCAAGGAAACAGAACCCTTGAATATTAGTCATTTGCGCCCATTCCATGTCTAAGAGAGCCACATCCCAAAATTGCTCCAAGGATTCTTACAATTGCCTGGTCAATCCCAAAATGCTCCAAGGATTCTTGCAATCACTTGGTCAATCCCAAAATGCTCCAAGGATTCCTATATCGCTTGGTCAATCCCCAAAATGCTCCAAGGATTCCTATAATCGTTTGGTCAATCCCCAAAATGCTCCAAGGATTCCTATAATCGCTTGGTCAATCCCAAAAATGCTCCAAGGATTCCTAAATCACTTGGTCAATCCCAAAAATGCTCCAAGGATTCCTATAATCGCTTGGTCAATCCCAAAAATGCTCCAAGGATTCCTATAATCGCTTGGTCAATCCCAAAAATGCTCCAAGGATACTTGCAATCGCTTGGTCAATCCCAAAAATGCTCCAAGGAATCCCATAATCGCTTGGTCAAAAATAAAGAAAATCCAAAATCATCAAAAACAAAAAAATTTGCATCTCATTTCCAGGCATGCTCAAATTCATCAATAAAAGCTCTTCTTACATCTCATCTTCATATTCACAAAAATCATTCCATCAAAATACAAAAATATATAGCTGCATTAAGCATCGCATCCATACATTGCATATTTGTGGTCGTACAGGTCAAAGGCACCATAGGCTGTAATTGCTTTGCTAGTCTATCTTGTTCCACATTTTTCCATTTTATAAGCAACCCAAAAAAACAAAAAAATATACACCATTTACAGCTTTTTACCACACTAGAGTCAGTGGTCTTATAATGTATCAAGAGTTTTCGTCTTTCAGTTAAAATTTTGCTCTCTAGCCACATACTGTACCAATTCAGACATATTTTATGAAGGTAGAGTTCTACTTGAATCACACCTTGTTACGTAACATCCCAACACAAATTAAAACACATAAAAATTCCTAAGTTGTGTGAACGAAAGATGAAACCTGCACAGTAATCCAGGTCACCATAAGCGAAATGGTTATCTTGCTCATCTCCCTGTGTGAATGACCCAAAGAAGGCTGAGAGTTGGCAAAAGGACAAACATCTTCCCTACCCAATTCCCCAAGAATCCCAAGTTCTCAATAGTTGCAAAACATCAAAAATTTGCAAACGTCAAAACTCCAAAAATTTGACATCATCCCCAAAGTGCACACATCAAAAAGCACATACAATAGTGATTCTTATCACTCAAATCCAAATCCCTTGCTCAAAATAAAAATAAATAAAACAAAAATAAATAGTGATTTTTATCACTACAAAAGAGAAAGTATCCCAATACAATTGAATAAAATAAGGGAGTCGAACTTGAATCCCTATAACTCTCAACATTTCGATAGGTCATGAGGCAAGCCTCAGTACCGGTTTGGTTGATAGCCTATTGGTCACTGGTGGTAAACTTCTTGCATGATGATATATCTATCACATTAACTTGTGTACAAATCAATTTTTGCATGTGGATGAGCTAGCTTATGGTATCCTAGATAGCACCCCAGATTAATCTAACTAAATACAATAAAGGAGTTAGTGGAGCTAATTAGGTGATCCTTAGTACAGGTTTGGTTGAGAGCCCATCTGGCACTGGCGGTATCCTGACAAATACCACATAAATGAACTCAATTGCACACACAGGGATGTGAAATAACTTGGTCAAAAACAAGTCTAATTCATACCTTGTCCAAAAGTCTTGTAAGATATGGCTAGTGAGTTAAAACCGTCTGAGTCTCAGAAAACCTTAGCTACATTTCTAAACCAATTGCACTACTTTTCATCCTTGCAATACCATCAGAAAATACAATAAAAACCACATGTATACATACAAATTCATTTACCATAGCAATCGCCTAAAAGCAAAATAACAAAGTCCTAAACAGCCTATGGTGCCCTAACCAAACCAACACAAATTCATTTCATCCATTACATTTTGCATATCACATATAAATAAAAAACATTTGCATTCATCATAACATATGCATCCATCAACATAAATTAACATGCATATATCCATATCCATCAAACATCATGCATAAGATCAAATCATCACATGTGCATAAACAAGATAAAGTCGATATATATATATATATATATATCATCAAAAAAAATGCTCGCAGGCTACAAAACTGGTCCTCTGACCCCGTAATCAATACAACAAAACCACCCAGCCTAAGGCATCGACCACCATGATCACATAGGATCGGTGCAACAGGAACTACCCCCCGTGGTGTGGGTCCTATGGTACCCCTCATGGCGCCTACTGCTAGCCCCCACATCACGCCTACTGCCACCTCCCTCATCCAATCGCCTACGACGAGATGATGCTGACTTCTCAGTACCACTGTCCCTCGTCCGACATGAATATCCACCTCCCGATGGCTCTGGTAGCCGCCCACCAAGGTGAATGACCTCCATCTCCAAATATATCTAATTCCAGAGCCACTATGCCTCCCATTGATGGTAGTAAGCTACTTTATCATCATGTTGCACTAAAACCCTATCCCGCTCTACTAGCTGAGCCCGTAGGAGATCCCTCTCGTATAGTGCATCCCCTAGCTCTTGGTCTCGCCTCTATAGCAGTTCCACCAAACATGCATTCTCAGTGTGTACCCCAAACTCCATCTCCTATGCATCTGCTTGGGGCATGGGACTCTTTGGAACAGCATCCTACCCTGGCTTCCACTGCTCCGCCATGTCCTACATCTCCGGTTGATTTGGAGCTCCCAAATCCGCATCCTCACCCTCCACCTCTACCATCTTTGCATCCTCCAAAGGAGCTCCTCAATCATCCCTTGGTGCCTCAGCACCCTCCCAACCCGTTGTTGCCGCCTCTACGCCTCCCAGTGGCCCCTCTCCCTGCCACCGCTATAGTACCCACCATGAGTCATACTCAGTGGTAGTCCCGATGTCATCCACGTCTGGGACATCGATCACCGTGTCTTAATCCTTACCTAGTGGCACAATGACCGATCGGTCCAAAGTCCTCTCATCCCCGTGGCACTGATAGACCACAAGCTCACCAAGAAACCCCTGGCACACCCCAAACTATCGTGTAACCCAGCTATACAAGAAGAACTCATGCTCGGTCTCGTGCCACCCAATCAGCCACCATTCTCTACATACCCATCAGAGCCACTCTCTAGCCTCTGACCAGGATGGACAATCTCGATAAGGGCGCCAAACCACCACCCCATGAGTGAGCCGAGAGAAGGTATCGGCATAGTGCCCTACGACACCTGCCCACCGTCGACTTTGTCCCTGCTCTTCGGACCATCGCCACAAAACTGCATACCCTATCTCCTTATCCTCCATCGTCGCCCGAGTCATCCATGGTAACCCGACTGGCCTCTCAATTGCTATGTGCTGCCAACCCCAGCACTGCGATAGATAGCTATAGCTGATCCCCTTTCACTGTCGATAGCGGACCTCATACAGCTCCCCATAGAGCTGTGCCAACAGTGTCTGTCCCCATCTTAGGATAAGCGATGCCTCTATCGGGCACTCTACCAACTACCACACCAAATCTAGTAGGTTCCATGGGAACCTCACGCCTGACGAGTCAGGTAATAGCATGTTGTACATGAGGCCCATAAGGAATGCGTGCCTCATGCCCAACACCCCCCTCTCCAACCACCATCTAACCAAAATCCTGCCAATCTGGCAGTCACCTTCTGCCTTCTCCAATGGATCCTCCACACCCAACTCCTCCCCATGCCCGAAGCATCTCGTCAGTATAGTTTTCCGTTGATCACGCGGTGATGTCTTTATGGGCAGTCCATCTATCGAAATCTATAGAAGTTGATAGATATCCTCCAAGGTAATAGTCATATCCCCTGTTGGGAGATGGAAAGTGTTGGTCCACGAATCCCAGAGATTAATCAGGGTCGTCAAATAGGCCTGATCCGCGACCACAGGCTCCAGTCGAGCCACCTGCTTGAGCCCAAGGGCATCAAGCCACTCCCAGTCAACCTTAGTCAGCCTCCCCCATGCTTCAGTGAAAGCAGTGGGTATGTGGTACCAGCTCCTAACAACCTGCAAAATAATAACTCAAAAACATTAAAATCATGAAAAAAAAAAACACAAACAAAAAGCAATAAAAATTGCCAGACACAAGTGCTCTTGCACTTAACCTCTTAGCATAGCAAAACTGATGTCGGGGCTACATTGTCGCTATCCTACTCCCTAATAAGGCTACCATAGCCGGATCGCTCCATGGGAAGACATATTTTCGATAATTTCACCCCAAATAATGTCACAAAAGGGTCAAAACCCACTCAAAAACAACAAGAAAATCAAAACAACAAAAACAACAAATAAATGCAACACAAACAAAAAGCAATAAACACTGCCAGACAAGAGTGCTCTTGCACCTAACCTTTTGGCATAGCAAAACTGATGTCGGGGTCTACATTGTCGCTATCCTACTCCCTAAGAAGGCTACCATAGCCGGACCGCTCCACGGGAAGATGGATTTTTGACAATTTCACCCCCAAACGACGTCACAAAAGGGTCAAAACCCACTCAAAAACAACAAAACAACAAAAAAAAAAAACACAAAAAAAAAGCAATAAAAATTGCCAGACACAAGTGCTCTTGCACTTAACCTCTTGGCATAGCAAAACTGATGTCGGGGCTACATTGTCTCTATCCTACTCCCTAAGAAGGCTACCATAGCCATACCGCTCCACGGGAAGATGGATTTTTGACAATTTCACCCCAAATAATGTCACAAAAGGGTCAAAACCCACTCAAAAACAACAAGAAAATCAAAACAACAAAACAACAAATAAATGCAACACAAACAAAAAGCAATAAACACTGCCACACAAGAGTGCTCTTGCACCTAACCTTTTGGCATAGCAAAACTGATGTCGGGGTCTACATTGTCGCTATCCTACTCCCTAAGAAGGCTACCATAGCTGGACCGCTCCACGGGAAGATGGATTTTCGATAATTTCACCCCCAAACGACGTCACAAAAGGGTCAAAACCCACTCAAAAACAACAAAACAAAAAAAACAACCAAAAAAAAAAACACAAACAAAAAGCAATAAAAATTGCCAGACACAAGTGCTCTTGCACTTAACCTCTTGGCATAGCAAAATCGATGTCGGGGTTTACATTGTCACTATCCTACTCCCTAAGAAGTCTACCATAGCCAGACCGCTCCACAGGAAGACGTATTTTCGACAATTTCACCCCTAAATGACGTCACAAATGGGTCAAAGCCCACTTAAAAACAACAAAAAAAAAACACAAACAAAAAGCAATAAAAATTTCCAAACACAAGTGCTCTTGCACTTAACCTCTTGGCATAGCAAAACTGATGTCAGGTTTTACATTGTCACTATCCTACTCCCTAAGAAGGCTACCATAGTCGGACCGCTCCACGGGAAGATAGATTTTTGACAATTTCACCCCCAAATGACATCACAAATGGGTCAAAGCCCACTCAAAAATAACAAAAAAAAAAAAAACAAACAAAAAGCAATAAAAATTGCCAGACACAAGTGCTCTTGCACTTAACCTCTTGGCATAGCAAAACTGATATCGGGGTTTACATTATCACTATCCTACTCCCTAAGAAGGCTACCATAGCCGGACCGCTCCACGAGAAGATGGATTTTTGACAATTTCACCCCCAAATGACGTCACAAATGGGTCAAAGCCCACTCAAAAACAACAAGAAAATCAAAACAACAAAAACAGCAAATAAATGCAACACGAAAACAAACAGCAATAAGCATTGCCGAACACAAGTGCTCTTGCAGTTAACCTCTTGGCATAGAAAATTGATGTCGGGGCTCAAATTGTCACTCTCCTACTTCCCCAAGAAGGCTACCATAGCCGGACCGCTCCACGGGAAGACAGAGTTTTCGACGATTTCACCCCATTATGGCATCTCCAAAATGGATTTTACCCACCAAAAATAGGTCTAAATGTCAAAAAAATTGCACATGCTTAATGCTAAACCATCTAAGGACACCCTTGCACAAGTCATCTTGGGTCAAGCGACTCGTCACTTTTCTCATGAAGGTCATTCCCTCATCGATTCGTCGCTTGAGGGGGTAGTCACACTTAGTCACCAATCAACAAACACACACCCAATTAAGGAAAATGACATGCATTCAAAGAATCATTGACAAAGACAATTACGCTCCTGCTTGGGGCAGTAAACAAGCAATAATCACAAATTGATCAAACACTTGGCATTCCCAAAGCATGAACACAAGGTTCCCCTGTGGACAAAAGGTTGCGCCCTTTGCCTAATCATGACTGATCAATGTCCAAGCTCAAGTCACACCTCACCAAAATAGGTTAATACTTGAAATCAAATTCCTTAGCTCGTCAGAAGCAAGGATTCAAGAATGCATGCCCTTTCCATACTTGGGGCATCCAAAGTTGGTTAGGTTACCAAGAAACCCTAATCATTAGTGCTTTGGTTATCTATTTTTGCTCGACGCTGTGCCATGCACAGCGCATCCCAAAAAGGGGCATCTGTAGACACCAAAACAACACCAATCCGATTATGTGACTGCAAACACTGATCGCTTTGACACACACAGCCCCCAGGGCAGCCCTCAGAGGTTAAACAGTGGTCCTAACCACTTTTGTAGCAATTTTGTAAGGTCAGAAGGCAATTTGGCACATTCAGGCACTTTGCTCAGTATTCATCCCTCCCAGGGACGAATTCAAATTGGGATCCGTCTCTCCTAGGGACGAATTCTGAATTCGTCCTGGGTCGGGACGAATTCCAGGTTCAACGGGCAAAAAGAAGAATGGCGCCAAGTGGCAGCCGAGGACAGTCAATTATTGCCTCCTGCCTTGCATGCGCGTGTAGGTGGGCAGAGTGGGCGTTAGAGGACTATCACAAGGGCAGTCATGGAAGCCCAAGTCATGGAGGAGTCTCCTCCCTCTTGAGAAGGCATGGCCGCCACATGGCACCCCTGCATGCCCCTCCAAAAGAGACCCCTTGGGTCTATAAAATGGTGGACTTTCCCACCCAAAAGAAGACAAGTTGGAGGCATTTTCAAGCAACGAAGTGCTGCCAAATTGAACACCACATTGTACCCTTTTTGATTCACCTCTTCCACATCCTTGATCTCTTTCGCAAGAGAGGTTATTGGGTGGCTTTTGGAAGTGTGAATCCAGACCCAAAACCCGACATTTGACCACATTGATCTACCAATTCGCCGACAACCCATTACAAAAGATTTTGGGCCCATCCCAAGTGGATTGGTGCCGAAATCAAGTTCTAACGGTGGGCGGCCCGCCCGGGCGCCCCGCATTTCTTAGTTTCATTTTAATTTATTCTTTTGCCACTTGTTCATATTCCATTCCATTTTATACTATTTAGATAGTTCATAATTTTGATTTTATAATGTTGTGATCAAATATTATCATGTTTTGTCACTTTTGTGGTCTTCACTAACTTGCAGGTAACAACGTCAAATTCCCATTGATGGAGGTCAAATTGGGAAAATCCGACCATCTGGGTCATCCCAAAATGCCCCCAATTAGCTAACCCCTATGTTTGTAGGTCTTTTGGAGATCCCGAGACGCGACATTTGGGCAGCATCACTTCGGCGCTTTGTCGCAGGCGAATTCGTCCTACCCAGGGACGAATTACAGTAGAATTCATCCTGACCAGGGACGAATTATAGTCGAACTCAAATCGGCGGAGTTTCCCTAACTGTTTTGATGGCAGTGGCCCTCTGGTAATGTTCTCTGGTCTCTGTCAAATTTGCAGGTTATTTAGAGTCATTTTATTCACTGGTTTAGTTAATCTTATGCATGCATCCTCCATTGGTTTTTAAGGTCAAACGCTTCATCTTTTGTCACAGGTGCTACTAACGACTTTTTGTGTCTTTGAATGCAGGAGGAGCAGCAAGAATCAAGGATTCATCAACGCAAGCGGCGGCAACACTTTGGCCCGCCCATTTCAAATGTGGGCATGCGGAAGGAGGAATACTAAGTCATGATTGTAACCAAAATTCATTTAACGCTCCTAGCCCCTGAAAAGGGAGGAGGCATCTTTGTAACCGAGATTAAGAGAGTGAAATAAAAAGGGTTGTGTCTTCTATACTTTCTTTTGTCTCTGTTCAATTCGTCACTTTTCATTTCATGCATTTCACATTGTAGGACTTAAGCGTTTGTTTGATTTTGGATGCATCGCAATAGTTTTCTTTTCAAATCTTCCGGAATCTCGTGCTTTCAGTGGCGATCACGGTGGGACTCTGTCCCCTGGTTTTTTAAGATCGAGAAACTGATCAAAAATTTGTGATTTGTGCTTACAGGTACCATTGTTCGAGCTCTGACTGTTATTCGTCTCTGCCTGTGGCGAATACCTGACTGTAATTCGTCTGACCCTGAGACGAATTCTAATTCATCTCAGACAAGGACGAATTCTGTTCTGTAATTCGTCTCACATAGGGACGAATTTTTGTCTATGCATTTTTAGGGCCGAGGATCAGAAACAACAGGTCTAGGCAGAGAAAAGGTAAGGATCCTAAACTGTTCCTGTCATTTTCTGCTTTTTTTGTTTCTATTTTTGTCAATTTTGCCTTCGTAAGGAAAGTAGTTGCTTCTGCCTGTTTCATTTTTTAATAAAAATAATCACACACACATCACGTGGCATTTTTAAACCAAGGAGCTGGTCGTAAGACCCCAGCCCTTGATCAAGACCAACGGTGGGTTCATCACCACCTTGGCTTGATTTTTGCATCCATTTACCCCGATTGTCACTGTTGTTAGGCATAAATCCTGACGAAAGCTGACCGAGTGTCACTGGGGTGATTCCCAGCATGCGAGGATAAGTCTTCTATGGTAGGTGTCATTAACAGGACAATCCCCCTTTCGTACCGCCTACGTACCACGTACCATCTGCTCTCACGTACCTATAGTTTCCCTCTCGTAAGGGCGGGTATATAGAGAGGTTGGTATATCGGCCGGGCAATGGTATATTGAAGGGGCGACCATTTATGGGAGTTATATGAGCCTTCATTATGCATTTAAACGTTCTTCAAAACTTTCAAAAACAAAAACAAAATCATCAAAATGCACTAAAACCAGTTTAGGACACACCATTAATCTTTAAAAGAGATAATCACCGTTTGTGTATGTGTGTGTTCATTTCTGCTTAGTGTAACAAAAAAAGTCAAAAAATCATAAAAGAGATAAAATCTGCTTAGCTGGTAGAAGAGCACCACAATGGTGTGCACCCGTAGCCAAGCCCAATCAAGGGCATAAGCTACGAAAAGTGTACAAGGAGAGGGCACAAGTCGCCTTCGCTTTAGCCCTGAGGACTTGGCCATACCGCCTTGGCGGTCCTGGACCACAAGAGAGTCCACATCATTCCATGTCAAGGTGGAATTATAGGGATACCCCTCTGGGGGACACGCCCATTCAGCACAGCCCCTTTCGGGAAGAAGCTTTACATGTGGCACTCAACGTAAATAGAAGACCACCTTTAGAGGCTAGATATGAGTGGCCACCATGCAACGAAGCGCTAGAGAGGCACAGTGCCCATGAGGAGAGACAACATGACTATGGCATCTCTCCTTTGCCTCCCATCATTGTTAGAACTGAAAGACAAAACCCAGAGCGTAGGGCTCTCCACACAGGGCGAGCTAACTCCGCCCGCCCCTTTCACACCCATGAAAGGGAGTACGAGGAAGACCATCAAATTCCTCGAGAGCAATATACAACATGGGAGCCTTGCGCTTCCACACCTGCTAGATACCATGGTCACACATCGAGGCCAGAGCCTCAGGTAAATGCCACCAACCTCGATAGAGGGAAGCGACCCATTGAAATCTCGGATCATCAAGACCGAGGCAAATACATAGGAGAAACATTCAAGCCTCCTAAGCCCAATATGGCAGACCAAATTGACCTGGCAGTCACCAGACATGCCACCCGCCAAGCCCAAATCACGCGGCTTGAGCAAGATCATCAGCAGTTAGAGCACTTATACCGCCTTAACAAAGAGCGCATGCAGCACGAAGCGGACGAGCTGCTTTATAAACTACCTGAGAGGGTGCCAACCCCTCGCACCCAAAAAGCAGAACAATATGAGAGGCATAATCCCTTGGTGCAGGATAGGTCTCCGCGACCTCGTCAAGCTTTGCCTCCGAGACCCCATAGACCTGAGAGGGAGGCCACTCCCCGAAACAATGATGGGTACCCTCAGCGGGGACTCACTCAGGGTCATAGGTCTCACCCAGAGACTCCTCAAGAAGTTTATGAGGAGTATGAACCAGAAGTAGAATGGGCCAAAATGCCCTATCAAGGCGGGAGGGCTGCCATTCGGCCACCCCCCCATAGGCCTCCAGTCTCCCATAACTCACAACGGGAGCAAACAAAAGAGGAAGAGATTAAATCTTTCGATGCATACAAAGCGCTATTAGAGCATTTGGAGTCTATGGAGACCAAAGCTTCTGGGCACCAAAAGCCCATGTTACGTCAACTCCATAGTCATCCAGTGCATCCGTCAGTGCCCACACCTCTTTACCCCGAACATTTCAAGTTGCCTCAATTGGCAATCTTTAAGGGTGAAGAGGATGCCCAAGAGCATGTGACAAGATTCCTGAGCCAATGCTTTGGCATTCAGGATAATGATGCGTTGTTGCTAAGGACATTCATAACCACATTCGTAGGCCCTACCTCGGATTGGTTCACACAGTTGTCGAAGCACAGCATAAATAATTTGGATCAATTAGTGGATGCGTTCCTTGAACGCTTCGCCTTCAACACCAAGAAGAAGGCATCACTGAGTGACCTGGCCAGCCTCAGGCAATATGAGGAAGAGACAATGGCGGCTTACGGGAATCGATGGAGGGCTCTGCTTTCTAAGCTACCCTACCTTCCCCCTATGTCCGACCTCACACAAATGTTTTCATGAAGTTGTCTGAGATCAATCTCTGGGCTATTGCAGCTGCAGCAATACGCCACCTTAGAAGAAGCTCTGGCGCAAGCCAGAGTTATCGAAGAGATCAAAATATAGGATGGCAAAATTGCCAAACCTAAAAAGAAAGAGTGGAACAAAAACACCAAGACAGGGACTACGCAACCAAAACCCGCTATGGTTAATCAAGTTGCGATAAATGTTCCTAAGCCTGCACAAGAAACACAGCCTCAAAAGGCTAATTATCAGGCAGTGCCTCCTAATAATTATGAAAGAGAAAATAAAAAATAGGAGCAAAATCAGCAGCGTCGCCCTAGGCGACAATTCACCCCTTATACGGAGTCTAGGGACTCCCTATTTGACCGCTTGTCAGCGGCAAATTTAATCACCCTTCCAGAAATCCAAACCATAGATCCTAACGCTCCCAAGCCTAAGGGATACAGAGAGGATTTATATTGTAGGTTCCATAGGCGAAGGGGACATGACCTGAACGCATGCTGGAAATTCAAGGGATTAATACAAGACTTGATTGATAATAAAACATTGGCGGTGGACAACCCCATAGCACCAAATAACCAGCAGATGGGAGTCTTCAAGGATCCCTTGCCTGCCCATGAGGTACAAGCAAAACCCCTTCAGGTCAATGAGGTGCGATAGAATCTCCCCATGCAAGGGTATGTGGGAATGATAAGCATAGTGACCAGGAACAAGAAATACCCAGGGGTTGCCCCCGTGGCAGCCACAAGAGAAGTTCCAACAATGTCGCAACCTCAACAACACCCTGTGCAGTTACCTCCGCCTAGACCTGAGGTCACGATACGGACCAAACTCACGCAGAGTTTGCGGACCACGTCGGCTAGGCTATCCATATATGAGCTTATACAACAATCAACGCCCCATCGGGAAGCTCTCATGGAAATTTTGAAAGCCATCGAGTTGCAGCCCCACGAAGCGAATTCCTTCAATAACTTCGTGGGACATGTAAAACGATGTACGGAGCCGGTCATCACCTTCCGAGAAGATGAAGTTAAATCAGTATCTGATGACATGGCAGATCCACCCCTGCACGTAATCGCACGGGTCAACGGGATCCCGTATAAGAGGGTGTTGGTAGACACTGGCTCGTCTAGTAACATCATTACTACAGCAACATTGAAACATCTGAAGCTGCCAGCCTCTCACATCACCGCTTCCACTTACACACTGCGAGCATTCAACGATGCGATATGCTCGATAGTTGGCACAATTGTTCTACCCGTTCAGGTAGGACAAAAGATGATACCTACATTGTGCCATATTTTGGAAGGCGAGATGGCATACAACATATTGCTAGGGCGGCCATGGATCAGGGACATGAAGTGTGTCCCTTCGATAGCTCACCAGTGTTTGAAGTATGCATTTGAAGGAGAAGTACATGTAGTCCCGACGGACTTAGAACCCTTCAAATATTGCAATGCGGTGCAATTGATGCCGCAATCGACCCTCCCATCGACGCACTTGGATTTCCAGTTAAATCCATCTAGACAGGGTCCGATGTCGTGGGCACCACTGGTGACTAATCCATCAAAACCCCAGCCAGGTGCATCTTCATCGTCCGCTCCTTCACTATCAATGCCACCTGTCATGGCTAAATAGAAGGACAAAGGGAAACAAATCCTGGAAGAGGCCCAACCCCTGGAGGAGGTGCTGCCAACAATATCAACCATCTCAACAGAAGAGATACCTAGCACAATGGAAGCTGAGGCTCCTAGTCTACCCAACATGGAATGGACTCCAGAAGGGCTTCCGTTCCCTCCCCCTCAATCGCCAACAATTACTGTTGAAATGGCCAGTACGGGCTTGGGGGAGTATCTAGTGCAGAATGTTGTAGCAACGCCCGCGCTAGAGTCAGTGCAAGACCTGGGGAGACCTCGCCTCCCCATCGGGATAGTTGTTCCTTTAGGCTACCCACCAAACCAGACCAATTTTGTGTATGGGGGCCTTGACCATGGTGCTGAACCATGCATGCAAAAGGACGAGGACGAAGAGCCTTTTGTAGAAAATGTCAACTATCTGTCTAACCCGAACTTTGCTCTGAGATATCTTGGCCAATGCAATTGGCATGGATACGGGCTAGGCAGGTATGAGCAAGGAGTGCATGTCCTTTGCCAGCCAAGATACCAAATGCCTTATGACAAGTCGGGAGTAGGGTTCAACCACCCCCTGCCCTTAGACATCTTGGTGGAAAACATGCAAGGCCTAGGAATAGGCAACAAGGGTGGATTGGCATCAGATCCTTATGCCAACCCAAACACAACATATACATTGGGAGATTACCTCCCATGGTCAACAACCACCCTTGGTAACATCAATAATCCTTCTCCTTTGCTAGAGAGAGGTGAAAGTTCGGGAACTCACTTTCAAGGAGAGCATAAATAGTGTCTAGAAGGATCTTTGAAGGATGAATCAGAACATGAACCAGTGTCATATGTTCCCTTCGAATCCAATAGTGATCACTCACGAGAGATTCCCATGAATAACTGGCAAGAGATCTTTTTGAAACTGTTCCCTTTAGAGGTTCCAATTGAGCCAGTGTTGTGTCAAGAGAATCAGGTCCCTCCACCAAGTGTGGAACAACCGCAATGGGACCAGATTAATTTGCTAGAACAAGGTGAACCCTTAATGTCGCAAGCAGTTGTTGAAGAAAATGAACATTTTTGGATCTCCGATAGTGATTCGAAAGATGAGACTGAGATGGCCTATCTCAACCACATGCGACAAATGCAACAAAGGCAACAAGTGCAACAATGGCGTCCCTTGGGGATTAATGACTTATTTGCATAGATGGGCATACTGCCAGGGCATGAGTGGTACGTAGACCCAGCAAGGTGGGACCAAGTGTTGGATCCATGGCTCCAAGTTTATGATGAGCACCGTCCACCCCGAGACCCTATAATGACATCAGTGTCGAGGGAAGACCCTGTCTTCCTATCAGCACATAGGGCCGATCCATTCGTGCCTGTCCCTCTAGAGCCAGATCCAGAACATAGGGAACATCCAGAATGTTTGAGTCATCACACCCACGGTAATGGAGACCAAATTCATTTCATCCACATGATCTCCATTGATTTGACCGCACCCATCCGCAATCCGGCCGATCCAGCATGGTCATTGCATCTAGACATAGATGCCATCGACTGGGATCACGTCAATTCACCTCCATCCCCATCAGAGTATTGGCCTTTCGGTAAAATGCCTCATTTTACCCCAGGGACAACTCAGGATATCTTTCAAGTCGAAGAGGAACCCGAGGTTCCCAACGTAGATTTAAACTCAGCTAATGATATCCATTTGATCCCGACTCCACATCAGTTGGAGGACGGATCCCACATGTCAGTCGAGGAGACGACTGACGTAGACATCGACATAGATCCAATGAATCCATGGATTCTCAAGCTAGGGGTAAGTCTTTCCCCCGAAGAGCAAGCCGACTACATTGCCCTTCTCAAAGAGAAGAAGGAGGTTTTTGCATGGTCATACAGAGACATGTCGGGGCTAGATCCATAGCTAGTCATGCATAATCTAACGCTTGATCCGACAATCAAGCCAGTTAAGCAAAAACTATGTAAGATGCACCCAACAGTGGCCTTGATGGTCAAAGATGAATTGCAAAAGTTGTTGGATGCACAGTTTGTCATCTGCATGGATTATCCGCCATGGCTGTCCAACATGGTGCCCATCAAAAAGCTCGATGGGAGGATTCACATATGCACTAATTTTTGAGATCTAAACAAAGCGAGTCCTAAGGATGATTTCCCCTTGCCAAGCATCGACGCATTGGTAGACGCTACAAGTAGGTCACGAAATGCTATCCCTCATGGATGGTTTCTCGGGATACAATCAGATTCGTATCAATCCTGAGGACCAACTAAAAATGGCGTTCACAATGCCTTGGGGGACATTTTGTTATAAGGTCATGCCTTTTGGCCTTAAAAATGTTGGCGCCACCTACCAACGTGCCATGACGTACATCTTCCATGATTACATGCATAAAACTTTGGAAGATTACATGGATGATTTGTTGGCCAAGTCTCTTTTGCGCCCAGATCATCTCGATGACTTAAGCAAGATCCTCGATCGCCTCATGGAGCATAAAGTCGATTGAATCCCAAGAAGTGCGTATTTGGCATCACATCTGGAAAACTCTTGGGTTTCATAGTCTCAAAGCGAGGTATCGAGGTGGACCCAAAGAAAGTCAAGGCAATCCTTGAAATGGTTCCCCCAACTACCATTAAGCAGCTCAAAAGTCTACAGGGAAAGGTCACGTCAATCAAGCGCTTCATAGCACAGCTATCTGACAAGTGCCGACCCATGAACAAATTATTGCACAAGGGGGTAGCATTTCACTGGGATGACGAGTGCCAGTCAACCTTTGATGACATCAAACAATACTTGGCTTCGCCGCCAGTATTGGCACCACCTAGACCAGGAGTGTCATTCTACTTATACATCTCAGCTACTGAGGTGGCACTGGGTGCCATGCTGGCCCAGAAGAATGAACTTCACAAAGAATAGGCTACTTATTATCTTAGCCGCACCCTGGTCAGTTATGAACTTAACTATGCATACGTCGAGAAACTCTGCTTGGCAGTGGTGTTTGCTACCAAAAAGCTATGCCACTACATGCTGAGCAACACTACGTATGTTGTGTCTAAGGAGAATCCATTGCGATACATGATGAGTCGTACTTATCATAGTAGTCGCACGGCGAAATGGATCATGTTGTTGACGGAATTTGACATAGAATTTATCGGACAAAAATCTATCAAAGGACAAGTCATAGCCGATCAACTAGCAGAGGCTCCTCTCGAAGACGATCAGCCTCTAGTCATAGAACTACCCGATGATGGGGTCTTCCATGTCTCAGAATCGCCAGATTCTGATGAGCCTGAGTCACAGGCTGACATAACCCTATTTTTTGATGGTTCTAAATGTGAGCAAGGTGGTGGCACGGGAATAGTATTCTTCACACCGCAGGGCGCTCCAATGCCCCTATCATTTAAATTAAATTTCCCATGCACCAACAATAATGCAGAGTATGAAGCCTTGCTCATAGGTCTTCAGACAACAATCACCATGAACATCAAAAGACTGAACATCTTTGGTGATTCATTGTTAATTGTCAATCAAGTCAAAGGGGTATTCCAATGCAAATGCCCAGTTCTACAGGCTTATAAAGCCCTTGTGGACAAATTCCTAGCAAAACTTGAGTGGTATGACATCGAGGCACTCCCTCGGTCATCGAATCATTTTGCGGACACAATGGCCTCCTTGGGGTCACTAATCCCGCAAGACCTTTCTCGGTGATATGACAACCATTCAAGTCAAAACCCTATCGCAATCCATGATGGAGCGTGCAAGCTCTGACTTGACGCCAGGAATCCACATGATCCAGATTGAACCATCCTCGGATAAGTTCTCTCGAATCCACGATCATCTGAAACATGCCAACTGGGGGTCCTTGTTCTCCCCTACTCCCATTAATAGCAACACAATGCTATTCTTACAAGTTCTATCCCGCTCAGCGTTTGCTAGGGATGAACTTCAAGAGGGATTGGTTGTTCATACCATCGAGGTTTCTGATCAACAGGACTGGTATTTACCCATTAGAGACTACCTCAAGTTAGGTAATCTCCCGCTTGGATTGACGCATGCCACAAAATGAGCATTCAAGCAGAAAGCGGCTAAGTATGTCTTGATAGGAGACATTTTGTATCGTCGCAGCTATGAAGGAATCCTCCTTCGTTGCTTGGACCAACAAGAGTCCACTTGGGCAGTCGCCCAAGCGCACGATGGTACATGTGGTGGCCACTTCAGTGGTATGGCCATCGCAAAGCGCATTCTTCGCATGGGCTATTATTGGCCATCTTTAGAGCGAGATTGTTGCGCATATGTCAGGAAGTGCGTGAAGTGTCAACACCATGCCAATTTGATGCATGTACCTTCCCAGGCCTTGTAGACAGTCTAGTCCGCTTGGCCATTTTTGTAGTGGGGCTTCGATCTAATTGGAAAGATCTCCCCTGCATCGTCAGGCCATCACACGTTTATCATAATGGCCACAGAGTATTTTACCAAGTGGGTGGAAGCAGTTCCGCTTACCTCTACGATAGGACCCCGCATTGTGGAGTTCATTTTGCATAACATCATATGTCATTTTGGTATTCCATCCAAAATAGTCTCGGATAATGGGACACCATTCAAGAACAAAGACGTGCGTGCTTTGACCACAAAGTACAAAATTCAGCATAGTTTTTTGACACCCTATTATCCGCAGGCGAATGGGCAAGCAGAAGCGTCAAACAAAATGCTAGTTGCCATCCTTAAAAATATAGTCACAGATAGTCATAAGGATTGGCACATCCAAATCCCACTTGCCCTATGGGCCTATCGCACTAGCATTCGGACGCCCACTGGGGCCACTCCGTTTTTGCTCGTGTATGGCTCCGAGGCAGTCATGCCTCTAGAGTTGGAAATTCCTTCCCTGCGCATATCAATGCAAGAGTTCATCGATGATGATGCTGCATGATAGGCCCGGTTAGACCAGCTTACGTTGCTTGATGAACGACGCGTTAATGCTCTCGAGCATTTACGTATCTATCAAGAGCGACTTAAGAAAGCTTACAACATGAAAGTTCACCTGAGGGACTTTCGGGTTGGTGATTTGGTTTTGAAGGAAAACCAACAGAACTCTAGTTTGCCATCCCACCTAAGGGACAAATTCATGGCAAATTGGATAGGTCCATATGTCATTGATAGCAAAATAGGACCCGGGACATACCGGCTAGCTTCTCTTGATGGAATCAAGGAAACAGAACCCTTGAATATCAGTCATTTGTGCCCATTCCATATCTAAGAGAGCCATATCCCAAAAATGCTCCAAGGATTCATATAATCGCTTGGTCAATCCCAAAAATGCTCCAAGGATTCATATAATCGCTTGGTCAATCCCAAAAATGCTCCAAGGATTCATATAATCGCTTGGTCAATCCCAAAATGCTCCAAGGATTCATATAATCGCTTGGTCAATCCCAAAAATGCTCCAAGGATTCATATAATCGCTTGGTCAATCCCAAAAATGCTCCAAGGATTCATATAATCGCTTGGTCAATCCCAAAAATGCTCCAAGGATTCATATAATCGCTTGGTCAATCCCAAAAATGCTCCAAGGATTCATATAATCGCTTGGTCAATCCCAAAAATGCTCCAAGGATTCCTATAATCGCTTGGTCAATCCCAAAAATGCTCCAAGGATTCATATAATCGCTTGGTCAATCCCAAAAATGCTCCAAGGATTCCTATAATCGCTTGGTCAATCCCAAAAATGCTCCAAGGATTCCTATAATCGCTTGGTCAACCCCAAAATGCTCCAAGGATTCCCACAATCGCTTGGTCAAAAATAAAGAAATTCAAAATCCAAAAATCATCAAAAACAACAAAAATTTGCATCTCATTTCCAGGCATGCTCAAATTCATCAATAAAAGCTCTTCTTACATCTCATCTTCATATTCACAAAAATCATTCCATCAAAAATACAAAAATATATAGCTGCATTAAGCATCGCATCCATACATTGCATATTTGTGGTCGTACAGGTCAAAGGCACCATAGGCTGTAATTGCTTTGCTAGTCTATCTTGTTCCACATTTTTCCATTTTATAAGCAATCCAAAAAACAACAAAAATACACCATTTACTGCTTTTTACCACACTAGAGTCAGTGGTCTTATAATGTATCAAGAGTTTTCATCTTTCAGTCGTAATTTTGCTTTCTAGCCACGTACTGTACCAAGTCAGACAGATTTTACGAAGGTAGAGTTCTACTTGAATCACACCTTGTTACGTAGCATCCCAACACAAATTAAAACACATAAAAATTCCCAAGTTGTGTGAACGAAAGATGACACCTGCAAAGCAATCCAGGTCACCATAAGCGAAACGGCTATCTTGCTCATCCCCTTGTGCGAATGACCCAAAGAATGCTGAGAGTTGGCAAAAGGACAAGCATCTTCCCTACCCAATTCCCCAAGAATCCCAAAGTTCTCAATAGTTGCAAAACATCAAAAATTTGCAAACGTCAAAACTCCAAAAATTTGACATCATCCCCAAAGTGCACACATCAAAAAGCACATACAATAGTGATTCTTATCACTCAAATCCAAATCCCTTGCTCAAAAGAAAAACAAATAAAAAATAAATAAATAGTGATTTTTATCACTACAAAGGAGCAAGTATCCCAATACAATTGAAGAAAAGAAGGGAGTCGAACTTGAATCCCTGGAACTCTCAGCATTTCGACAGGTCATGAGGCAAGCCTCAATACCGGTTTGGTTGATAGCCTATCGGTCACTGGTGGTAAACTTCCCGCATGACGATATATCTGTCACATTAACTTGTGTACAGATCAATGTTTGCATGTGGATGAGCTAGCTTATGGTATCCTAGATAGCACCGCAGATTAATCTGACTAAATACAATAAAGGAGTTAGTGGAGCTAATTAGGTGATCCTCAGTACAGGTTCGGTTGAGAGCCCATCTGGCACTAGCGGTATCCTGACAAATACCACATAAATGAACTCAATTGCACACACAGGGATGTGAAATAACTTGGTCAAAAACAAGTCCAATTCATACCTTGTTCAAAAGTCTTGTAAGATAAAGTACAATCATGGCTAGTGAGTTAAAACCGTCTGAGTCTCATAAAACCTTAGCTACATTTCTAAACCAACTGCGCTACTTTTCATCCTTACAATACCATCAGAAAATACAAAAACCACATGTATACATACAAAGTCATTTATCACAACAATCGCCTAAAAAAAAAATAACAAAGTCCTAAACAGTCTATGGTGCCCTAACCAAACATCACAAATTCCATTCATCCACTTCATTTTTGCATATCACATATAAATCAAAAACATTTGCATTCATCATAACATATGCATCCATCAAAATAAATTAACATGCATACATCCATATTCATCAACCATCATGCATAAGATCAAATCATCACATGTGCATAAACAAAATAAAGCAAATATATATATATATATATATATATCAAAAAAATGCCCGCAAGCTACAAAACTAGTCCTCTGACCCCGCAATCAATACAACAAAACCACCCAGCCTAAGGCGTCGACCACCATGATCATGCAGGATCGGTGCGACGGGAACTACCCCCTGTGGTGTGGGTCCTATGGGACCCCTCAGGGCGGCTACTGCTAGCCCCCACATCACGCCTACTGTCGCCTCCCTCATCCAATCGCCTACGACGAGATGATGCTGACTGCTCAGTACCACTGTCCCTCGTCCGACGTGAAGATCCACCTCCCGACGGCTCTGGTAGCCACCCACCAAGGTGGATGACCTCCCTCTCCAAATCTATCCGATGCCAGAACCACTCTGCCTCCCATCGATGGTAGTAAGCTACTGCATCATCGCGCTACGCCAAAACCCTATCCCGCTCTACTAGCTGAGCCCATAGGAGATCCCTCTCCCATAGTGCATCCCCTAGCTCCTGGTCTCACCTCCGTAGCAGCTCCACCAAACATGCATTCTCAGCGCATACCCTGGACTCCATCTCCTCCACATCCGCCTGAGGCATGGGACTCTCTGGAACAACAGCCTGCCCTGGCTCCCACTGCTCCGCCATGTCCTGCATCTCTGGCTGATCCGGAGCTCCCAAATCCACATCCTCACCCTCCACCTCTACCATCTCTACATCCTCCAAAGGAGCTCCCCAATCATCCCCTGGTGCCTCAGCACCCTCCCCGCCTACCACTGCCGCCTCCGTGCCTCCCAGTGGCCCCTCTCCCCGCCACCGCCGTAGTACCCACCATGAGTCATACTCAGCGGTAGTCCCAATGTCATCCACGTCCGGGACGTCGATCACCACGTCTGAATCCTCGCCCAGTGGCACGATGACCGATCGGTCTAGAGTCCTCTCATCCCCTCGATGTCGATAGACCATGGGCTCACCAGGCAACCCCTGGCGCACCCCAAACTATCGTGTAACCCGGCTAAATGAGAAGAACTCATGCTCGGTCCCATGCCACCCAATCAGCCATCGCTCTCTACGTACCCATCGGAGCCACTCTCCTACCTCCGCCAGCCGGACAGTCCCGATAAGGGTACCAAACCACCTCCCCTGGAGTGAGCCGAGAGAAGGTATCGACATAGTGCCCTACGACACCTGCCCACCGTCGACTCTGTCCCTGCTCTCTGGACCACCGCCATAGAACTGCATACCCTATCTCCTTATCCTCCATCACCGCCCGAGTCATCCATGGTAACCCGACTGGCCTCTCAACTGCTATGTGCTGCCAACCCCAGCACTGCAATAGATAGCTGCAGCTGATCCCCTTTCACTGCCGACAGCGGACCTCATACAACTCCCCATAGAGCTGTGCCAACAGTGTCTGTCCCCATCTCAGGATAAGCGGTGCCTCTATCGGGCACTCTACCAACTGCCACACCAAATCCAGCAGGTTCCATGGGAACCTCATGCCTGATGAATCAGGTAATAGCATGTTGGACATGAGGCCCATAAGGAATGCGTGCCTCACGCCCAACACCCCCCTCTCCAACCACCATCGGACCAAAATCCCGCCAATCTGGCAGTCGCCCTCTGCCCTCTCCAGTGGATCCTCCACACCCAGCTCCTCCCCATGCCCGAAGCATCTCGTCGTATAGCTGTCCGCTGATCACGCGACGATGTCCTGATGGGCAGTCCATCTATCGAAATCCATAGAAGCCGATAGATATCCTCCAAAGTAACAGTCATCTCCCTTGTTGGGAGATGGAAGGTGTTGGTCTACGGATCCCAAAGATTGATCAAGGCCATCAAATAGGCCTGATCCATGACCACAGGCTCCAGTCGAGCCACCTGCTTGAGCCCAAGGGCATCAAGCCACTCCCAGTCAGCCTCAGTCAGCCCCCCCGTGCTTCAGTGAAAGCAGTGGGTACACGGTACCGGCTCCTAACAACCTACAAAAGAAAATAACTCAAAAACATTAAAATCATAAAAAAGAATTGTATAGCAAAAAACAAACATAAAAATTCAAATAAAAAAATAATTTTTCAGCTCTAGGGTTTCTAATCCTAACTGATTAATTTAAAAAAAACAAACATAAAAATTCAGAAAAAAATTAATTTTTAGTTCTAGGGTTTCTAATCCTAACTGATTAATTTAAAAATAAAAATTCAAAATTCAAAAATGTTTAGTTCTAGGGTTTCTAATCCTAACGATTAAATTAAAAAAAAAAAAATTCAAAAAAAACAAACATTACGTCTTAGGGTTTTACGTTCGTTTATCCTAGGGTTTAGTTAAAAGCAATAAAAATTCTTTACCTAGGTTTTGCGCTACGTTTAGTTGTACACTAAGTCTTAGTTGTCTTGGCTCGTTTTTAGGGTTTTAAGTTTTAAAATTTTGAAAAACATCATCACAAAAATAATTAAACAAAACACTTGCAGTTTTAAAACAAAAGTAATAACTCTAGGGAGCACTTACTGGTCTCGCTTCGGCTCCGCCGCTCGACCCGGTTTGTGCACTCATGATGGCAGGGAAAATCCGGCAGCGCTTCGCTTCGCAGAATTAACCTCCTCCTCCCCAGAGCTCCAAATCGCAAGAAAAATCAGACGCAAATGAGCCCAAACCCTAGATTTGGCCTTTAAATAGGCCTTTTGAGCTTAAATTCGTCTTCCCTTGGGACGAGCGCTCTGGTTAGCGCTCGTCCCGCCATGGGACGAATTCTAAGCTGGAATTCGTCCTACCCTGGGACGAATTCAGGCCAAAAATTTCAAAAAACATCAAAAATTGAACAAAAATGCACTAAAATAGATAATAAACTTGCCCGATGAGAGTGCTGTTGCACTTGACATCCCGGGCATACAAAACAGACATTGGGGTCACAAATTGTCACTATCCTACTCCCTAAGAAGGCTACCTTAGCCGGACCGCTCCACGGGAAGACGGATTTTTGCCAATTTTAGCTCCAAAAAGCGTCGCAAAAAGGGTTACCACCCACCAAAAATAGGTCTAAATGTCGAAAAAATTGCACATGCTTAATGCTAAATCTCCGAAGGCACCCTTGCACAAGTCATCTTGGGTCAAGCGACTCGTCGCTTTTCTCACGAAGGTCATTCCCTCATCGATTCGTCGCTTGAGGGGGTAGTCACACTTAGTCACCAATCAACAAGCACACACCCAATCAAGGAAAATGACATGCATTCAAAGAATCATTGACAAAGACAATTACGCTCCTGCTTGGGGCAGTAAACAAGCAATAATCACAAATTGATCAAACACTTGGCATTCCCGAAGCATGAACACAAGGTTCCCCTGTGGACAAAAGGTTGCGCCCTTTGCCTAATCATGACTGATCAATGTCCAAGCTCAAGTCACACCTCACCAAAATAGGTTAATACTTGAAATCAAATTCCTTAGCTCGTCAGAAGCAAGGATTCAAGAATGCATGCCCTTTCCATACTTGGGGCATCAAAAGTTGGTTAGGTTACCAAGAAACCCTAATCATTAGTGCTTTGGTTATCTATTTTTGCTCGACGCTGCGCCATGCACAACGCATCCCAAAAAGGGGCATCTGTAGACACCAAAACAGCACCAATCCGATTATGTGACTGCAAACACTGATCGCTTTGACACACACAGCCCCCAGGGCAGCCCTCAGAGGTTAAACAGTGGTCCTAACCACTTTTGTAGCAATTTTGTAAGGTCAGAAGGCAATTTGGCACATTCAGGCACTTTGCTCAGTATTCGTCCCTCCCAGGGACGAATTCAAATTGGGATCCGTCTCTCCCAGGGATGAATTCTGAATTCATCCTGGGTCGGGACGAATTCCAGGTTCAACGGGAAAAAAGAAGAATGGCGCCAAGTGGCAGCCGAGGACAGATCAATTAATGCCTCCTGCCTTGCATGCGCGTGTAGGTGGGCAGAGTAGGCGTTAGAGGACTCGTCACAAGGGCAATCATGGAAGCCCAAGTCGTGGAGGAGTCTCCTCCCTCTTGAGAAGGCATGGCCGCCACATGGCACCCCCGCATGCCCCTCCAAAAGAGACCCCCTGGGTCTATAAAATGGTGGACTTTCCCACCCAAAAGAGGACAAGTTGGAGGCATTTTCAAGCAACGAAGTGCTGCCAAATTGAACACCACATTGTACCCTTTTTGATTCACCTCTTCCACATCCTTGATCTCTTTCGCAAGAGAGGTTATTGGGTGGCTTTTGGAAGTGTGAATCCGGACCCAAAACCCGACATTTGACCACATTGATCTACCAATTCGCCGACAACCCATTACAAAAGATTTTGGGCCCATCCCAAGTGGATTGGTGCCGAAATCAAGTTCTAACGGTGGGCGGCCCGCCCGGGCGCCCCGCATTTCTTAGTTTCATTTTAATTTATTCTTTTGCCACTTGTTCATATTCCATTCCATTTTATACTGTTTAGATAGTTCATAATTTCGATTTTATAATGTTGTGATCAAATATTATCATGTTTTGTCGCTTTTGTGGTCTTCACTAACTTGCAGGTAACAACGTCAAATTCCCGCTGATGGAGGTCAAATTGGGAAAATCCGACCATCTGGGTCGTCCCAAAATGCCCCCAATTAGCTAACCCCTATGTTTGCAGGTCTTTTGGAGATCCCGAGAAGCGACATTTGGGCAGCATCACTTCGGCGCTTTGTCGCAGGCGAATTCGTCCTACCCGGGGACGAATTACAGTAGAATTCATCCTGACCAGGGACGAATTACAGTGGAACTCAAATCGGCGGAGTTTCTCCGACTGTTTTGATGGCAGCGGCCCTATGGTAATGTTCTCTGGTCTCTGTCAAATTTGCAGGTTATTTAGAGTCATTTTATTCACTGGTTTAGTTAATCTTATGCATGCATCCTCCATTGGTTTTTAAGGTCAAACGCTTCATATTTTGTCACAGGTGCTACTAACGACTTGTTGTGTCTTTGAATGCAGGAGGAGCAGCAAGAATCAAGGATTCATCAACGCAAGCGGCGGCAACACTTTGGCCCGCCCATTTCAAATGTGGGCACGCGGAAGGAGGAATACTAAGTCATGATTGTAACCAAAATTCATTTAACGCTCCTAGCCCCTGAAAAGGGAGGAGGCGTCTTTGTAACCGAGATTAAGAGAGTGAAATAAAAAGGGTTGTGTCTTCTATACTTTCTTTTGTCTCTGTTCAATTCGTCACTTTTCATTTCATGCATTTCACATTGTAGGACTTAAGCGTTTGTTTGATTTTGGATGCATCGCAATAGTTTTCTTTTCAAATCTTCCGGAATCTCGTGCTTTCACACACATGGCTTACCAAGAAGTTTTTTCATAAATTAGGGCTCCATTGTTTGATGGGACTAACTATGCTTTCTAGAGTGTAAGAATGCAAACCTATTTGATGGAACATTGCTATGATATATGGTAATCCATCATGTATGGGTTCACACCACCTATAATCCCTCCCATGGATAAAGATGGCAAGAAACCATTTGAAAACAATGCCAAGGTAATGAATGCAATATTAAGTGGGTTATGTGAATTAGAGTTTGTGAAAGTCATGCAATGCACCACAACAAAAGAATTATGGGACAAGTTACAAAGAACATATGAAGGAGACGACAAGGTTAAAATAGCAAAAATTCAAACTCATGGGAGAAACTTTGAAGACTTAAAGATGAAATATTAGGAAGATATTACCAAATATCTACTTTGCGTTGATGAAATTGTCAACACCATTCGTGGACTTGGAGGAAATATCAAAAAATCTTAAGGTCACTTCCCATGAGTTTTGATGCAAAGGTCTCAAAAATTGAAGAAATGAAGGATCTTAAAACCTTAAGCATGGATGAGCTACATGGAATTCTTATAGCCTATGATATGAGGACTGAAAAATATCAAAAATCCAAATGCGGGGTTGCATTTAAAGCTTCAAAGAAGACAAATAATAAGGAACCAGAATCAAGTAGTGGAGAAGAAGCCAACTTTGTACGAATAAATAAGAAGGTATAAATAACACACAAAGGTAAGCATAATATAAAATATTTTAATTGTGGCAATATTTGTCACTATGTAGCTCAATGTCCATAAGCTGGAAACAGTAGCAGTGAATAAGAGGAATACAAGAAAAAAAAAGGAAAGAAATTTTATCATGAAAAGAAAAAGAGGTATGGTCAAAAAAAGCATGAGAAGAATATATTTCAAAGGTACAAGAAGAGTCTTTATGTTGAGGAATAGTGATGAAAGCCTCTCCAATAGTGAAAGAGAATAAATCATATTTTGGCCATGGAGGTGAAATAAGATGCTCCTATTTTTGAAAAACAAGAAGAGGAGAAAGATCAAGAAGATGAAGAGGAAGCCATAGTTGACATAGAAGAGGAACTTGTTTTTGCTCTTGAAGAGTTGAAAAGGCTTAGAAAGAAGAAATCAATATTGAAGACTCAAGTACAAGAGTATGATAAGACAAAGGAAAAGCTTTCACAAGATCTCATTGAATTAAAAGTAAAATTTGAAGAGGTAAAACAAATTGAAGAAGGTATGGTTGAGCAGTTAAAGGCAAAAAAGTTTGAATGTGAAAAATTGGGACCTGAGGTTATCTCTCTAAGGAAATGGAAGAATATAATGATAAGCTACATCAAAATATTAGGTTGGAGAAAAGCACATAAATATTAGATGATATTATCAAACCATAGAGATCTTCGGTTATAAAGACTGGACTTGATTTTGAGGAAGATCAAAAGAAAAAAAATGAGTCAAACTCAAAAGGAACAGAGGCATCAAATAAAATAATTAAAGAAGAGCCTAAGACCTATGTTGATGTATTGAGAAGTGAAAGCATCAAGAAGGAAGAAAACAAAGCATCATCATGGACCAAGGTCCACAATAGAAATAACTATGATAGAACCATGTGGGCATATCCTCCAAGGCAATCATACATATTTCAATATTTCTTCCATGGTTATTGCTTTTCATGTCATAAATTTGGTCATAAAGCAGTAAATTGCAGGGTTCATACTAAAAATGATTTTGGCTTCACCAAGAGGAATTTTAATTCATTTGCACCTCTCATGGATTACAACATCATCTATTATAAATGCAATAATTTTGGGCATAGAGCTAAATGATGTAGAACGATGTTCCCTGAACTTTCGAAATCCCATAAGGAGGATGATAAAACTATTCAAAAGGATATGCCCTCCAAATTTTGGAAAAATAAAAGGAGCATAGTAAGTTGGTAGTAATTTCACTCCCATATAATCATTGAAGTCTCAATTAGAGTAGTTAGAAAGGGGGCATTGTCAAGTGTCTTATCATTTAGCCCCAAGAAGCCTTTGTCATTGATGTCAAAGGGGGAGAATTTTAGTAAGGGGGAGCAAATTGTAATTTCAGTAAGAGGGAGTAGCTTGTCAGGGGGAGCATATTGTGATCCTATTACAGTAAAGGATAGTTTCTTTGCAGGGTTGACATCAATGACAGAGAGGGAGATTGTTAGAATTATTGAGTTGTTGAGTTGTCATTGATGTCAAAGGCCGACTTGGTTGATAGCAAACAACGGATAAATTATTCAAGGCAAATATATTTTCTTCAAGGGTGATGTAATATCAAAGGTTGAAATATTTAAATATTTATAATGTGTGCAATGGAAAAAAGTTGAAATATTTAAATATTTATAATGTGTGCAATGGGCACAAGTTGAAATTTTAAAAGGTTTAAATATTGATGTTATGTTTGCATAAGCTGACTACTTTGATGCCTAAGATAAAAAGTGAAATGATGGATATAAATAAGAGGCCAAAGTTCATTTTAAATAGATGTAAGTATGATGGAAAGTATTTGATAAATATACGACATTGTTCACAGAATTGGGTGGTTGAAGAGCCTTAGCATGGTTGTAGAGCACGGTGAGTTTGGAGGCTTTAGGAGTATAGATGTGAGGCATAGGATATTGTGAAATATTCTACACCAAATCCTAGTGAGTGATCTTCTTGTATTTTATTTATAGGTCAGGACTACGTAGATAGAGCAATGATCTATTTGGATTTCAACTGCACATTGAGACTATGCATGTAGCATAGCATAAGATGGTCAACAAAGCTAGATCTTGTGTAGGGCAGCAAAGCCAAAGCTAGAATGGGGAATCAAAGCCATATCTCACGTGGAGCAGTGAAGTCAAAGATGGTGTGGGTCAACGAAGTTTAGCTCTAAAGGAAGGGGGTGACACTGTACGAAGAAGCCAACACAATGGATATAAGACATAGTGGAAGCAAGGTGGTGATGATGTATGAAGAAGCCAATGTAATGGATGTAAGGCATAGTAGAATCAAGATGGTGATTTTGTATGGATAATTCAATGCAGTGGAAGTAAGGCACAATGAAAGCAAGGTGATGACACTGTACGGAGAAGCAAATGTAGTGGAGGTAAGGAATAGTGGAAGCAATATGGTTATGCTATCCGGAGAAGCCATTGCAATAGAGTTCGTGAGGGACCTCATGGTGATGGCCTTGGAGAATACAACATTTGTATAGCTATATGTGTTTGGATTACACAAATTTAAGCTTCTCAGTAGAGCATGTTTATAGTAGGTTCTAGAAGACTTCGAAGGGCAGAATTCATTTCAATGCTAGTATGATGTTGTTTTGTTGTCTATAATAAATAATTCTAGCGATGCCCGATGAAACTCTATTGACAAGGAGGATATGTCATTAGAACATGCCAACATTAGCTAATGAGAAGTTTCTAAGATCGTTGGAGCAGTGTTGACTATGAATGCTAGCTAGCTTGAGTAGCAGAGCAAATAGCAAAGACAAGTATTGGAGAATTCAGATTTTGAAACCATTGCATGACGTAGGATAAATATAAGTTTACCACTCAAGAAATCATTATAATTTTCTTGATGACTGAGTAACAAATATTTTTGGAGAATCCATCATAGAAGAAATTAGGCCATCATCATTGTAGTGCATGCATCACGTTGAGTACTATCTTGTGGAGAAAAGTAGTGAAAAAATAAGGTGATAACAAATATGAATAGCACATGAGGTACTTATATATATTCTATTTTATTAGAATATTAAGGGAGATATAAGGATTCATTTTGTTTTTAATAAAGTTTTATTTTGTAAAGTTTTTAAAAGGAGTGATAAGGGATTTAGAAGGTATTAAAGTGTTTTATTTGAAATTGTTATATCAATGAAGAATAAGTCACATCTAGATATACAGTGAGGATATCTCAATTTAAGGTATTGTTGTCCAAGATTTTTAGAGCAATCAAAGGTAATTTTGGTTGATGAGTTTTAGGGAAAGCAGAGGTAATTTTTGTTGATGAGTTTTAGGGCAAGTGGTACAATAGGGATTATAATATGATGAGTAGAGATTAAAGTGTAGATGTAAGAAGACAATGTGAGACTTGTGGAAGCAATAGAATTAATGAATATGAAGGACAATTTGGCCATTTGAAGCTTCCAACACCAGTATATCATCCTCCATTTGTTGATCAAGGTTGGTGCCTTCAAATCTAAGGTTGGTGCCTCAAAGATAGTGGTGTCTCTTGTGGGTTGGTGTCCATGAAATTTTAAAAGGAGATTGGTGTCTCCTATGGGTTGGTGCCTATAAAATTGTAAAATTATATTGGTGTATCCTATGGGTTTGTGCCCACGAACTTGTAAAAAGGAGATTGATGTCTCCTGTGGGTTGGTTCCCATGAACTTGTAAAAGGGGATTGGTGTCTCCTTTGGGTTGGCACCCACGAACTTGTAAAAGAAGGTTGGTGTCTCCTGTGGGTTGGTGCCCATGAACTTGTAACAAGGATATTGGTTTCTCCTATGGGTTTGTGCCCATGAACTTGTACAAGGGGATTTGTGTCTCCTATGGGTTGGTGCCTACAAAATTTTATTGAAGAAATATAAGCAGTAGTTTTCCATGGTTTTCTCCTGAAAGGGTGTTTCCACGTAAAATCATTGTCTCTTATGTGTGTGTTTTTTATGTGCATTGATTCATTATTGCATTCATATTATTGCAGTTGTTGTTTGGAAAGGAAATTTGTATCTTATATTGTTCACCCCGTCCTCTTAGTATAAGCGTGTGTTTCTTCAGTGTGTATTTTATATGTAAGACTACAAGTGTTTTCTATGTAACCCTATGAGCATATTCTATGTAAGTCTATGGACTTTTTATGTAATCCTATCATCAATTTTAATGTATTCACTCTTAGTGATATTAGATAAACCAATGTATGGTTAACCTCAATTAAAAGGTTTAATAGATTTAATATATTATAACATAATATATGAGTCAAGTTATGTTGACTTGAGGTTAGTATTTAACTAGGGATTGGATATAAATATAAACACCCCCAATGATTTATTCTTTATATTAATAATTGATATACTATTGTGGAGATACCTACAACCACCCACACTTTCTTCTTCTATTTGAATTATCTCTCTATTTTTTATCTATATTATCTCGTTATTATCACTCTTCTAATATTTAGTATATGGTTGTATTGAATGTATGTTTTGGAATGATCATGAAAAATATTAAGAAATCTAACATGGTACCATAGTCAATTTGGAATTGTATCATCTAGTTATGTAGTAAAAATATCCTTATTCAGGCAATAGACGAAGCGAAATAGAAATATTTAGAGCTAAAGCAACTCTTTGCTACTTTGGAGGAAAATTTTAAATTTTTGATATCCATAACTAAAAATTCATGTACCACTCTCTCTTTGTCAAAATAATTTCTATAGAATGTGACAAAAGAATGAATCTATTTAGAGTCTTCAACATATTCATTGGTAGTAGAACTAGTATTTCTTTTATTCATGCACAATTCATGAGTTTGAACCCATTTGACATATTTTTGATTGGTTGGATCAACAAGATTCATTTAGAAAGGAGGGTATTAAATTTTTTTCTAATATTATAATCAATTATTGTGGCTAGTGAAGCTTTCTTAAAGCCTTTTCTTTGATAATATTGTGGGTTCTATTCCTCACACATCTTATATTTGTGTGTGTATTCCTTTAATGATCCAAAGAAAACATATTGGATAATATTCTATGATTTTGTTTCCATTCAAAAATTGGATATTTTGGATAGCATATTTATTTCTAGAGCCTCCAACAATAGCAGGTTGTAATATCTATTTCTCTTACATAAATTTTTATTTTGTGTGAACCCATGAATATAACTAGAAGTAATACAAGTTTAACTAACTCCAACATATCCACATCATCTATATTTATTATTATTATTAGCTTAGGCTAGAATAAAGTAGTCAAACCTTGATCATTGGGGTTAGTGTTATTATTGATTTAATCTATAAATAGGACGATCGATTATATAGTTAAAATCATCTTTTTTATTTGAATCTTAATAACTTATATTGTGTATATGAGACTTTGCCCTCTCTAAGTGGATATGAGAGTTTACCCTCCCTAAGTGGCTAGGATTTGTATTGATTTGGAATCTATAATATGTTACTTACATTATTATATTTTTGGTATTGAATTGATTATTGTTCTAGTGGATGATTACTTTTGCACAATATTATTGAGTTGTTATTGCTATTATAGTATTTTTGGATATTGTTTCATTACACAAGTATTGCCACCCTCTATCATTTTGGTGACCCAATATATTGTATATCAAAACCTCTTTTAAAAGCCTCTCTAACTGATAGGTCATGGTTTCAAAACCCTATGCTCTATCTTCATGGTAATGATATATTTTGGAACTAAGACTAGATTCTACTTGGCACTATATATTTTGTTTCCATCCAACATATAGACCATTATGGTCATCGTAAACTTTGTTAAGAACATTCAAATAATGAGGTTGTGGGTTCTATTCCACACTCTCTTAGGAGGTTTTAACCATTTTATTCAAGGCTCATTTTAAGGTTTTGAGGTTGTGATGACTTTCTATTCTAAAATGATAAATATGTCCTACTAGTTATTGTGTCTTCTTTAAATCCTTCCTACTATGAAGGTCATGGGTTTAAATATTCCACATTGTTAACTTTCCAAAAATATGTGATCCATTTTTAGACATTATGCATTATATGTGTCTTGGTTAAGGCCTTGGAAAACCATATCTCATATAGTGCTCCTCTCTCTTGGTTAGTAGAGGTATATTTTGGAATTATTCTAGTATTTAATTACAATTTTGATTCTTTATAGTGCCTAGTTTATAAACATGCAAAGACTTTTTGGGATGCTCAATCAACCTATTCATGTGTGTGAACTTAGTTTTTTATCATCAAACACACTTGGTGACTTTGTGGCCAATCAAATGGTACTTAAGACTCTAGTAATGTAAGCAATCCCAAGTTTAAAATCCATTATTTGTTTCCTATTATAATTACGATGACAAGGATGCCAACGTGGAAATGACATGGAAAAATGATAATATTTTCTTTTATTTTAAATTATTTCAACAATTTAATATTTTAAAAGTGTAAAATGCCCACTCAACATAATTGGTAGCTTAAAGTGAGTATGTCCACATAGTATAGGACACACTTGTAGGATGTAACACATGGTAGTCCTTGATTGTTGAATTTCTCCTAAGGTCTAAAATTTAAAATTCTCTAACTTTTTAGTATTGATATGCCAAACCTTCTAGAGGTAATAACTTTTGCATATGTAAAGGGTTTCAAGCCTTTTATTTAAATTACTTAGTTTTTAAAGCTCTATGCATTAGTGGAATTAGTTCAAGTGTTTGTTATAGTAGTGTAGTGATTTATTAGATACAATAGGATTAGGTTTTAAATGATCAGTGTAAGGTATAACTTGTTCCTATGTGTCTATTTTTAATCATGGAGGATTATTATTAAAAAACTTATGTATTGCTTGATAATTCAATTACTTTATTTGAAGTTTGGATGATAGATTGTGGTTGGCATATTTTTATAAGGATATTATAACAAGAATCTAAATATATTGGATCTTAAAGGTGGATTCATGACTTCATTTTTGAGGAAGGGTTGATACAATTAATGTATATTTAGTAAAAGAAGACATGAATATTATTAATGAGGATTTATTAAGCCACTCAAGCATTCATTATGGGGAAGTGTACCATATCTAATGTATCCTCTTCATGACCCCTAAGTTCATATTAAGGGAGAGTGTTAATATATTTGTATTCTAACCTTATTAGGCCAAGCCTAGCAATGATTACCTATGGATACTCTTGGTGTAGCCTATTGGCAAGTGTAATATAAGCCTATGATTTTTATATATGTAAGCCTATAAGAATTCAATATGTAATTCTATTAACACTTTATATGTAAGCATAAAATTATATTTTATATAATCCTATGGGCCTTTTTTGTAAGCCCATAATTAGTTTTAATGTATTCACTATTAACAATATTAGTTAAACCACCTATATGATTAACCTCAGTTAAAGGATTTTAAACAATTAAAATATTGTAACTTAACATTCAATTTGGGTTATGTTATACTGAGGTTAGCATTTAATTGAGGATTAGGTATCACTATAAATACCTCAAATATTTAATCTAGTGTGTCATGAGTAATATGCTATCATGGGTTACCTATAAGAAACCACCCCTTCTTTTTCTATCTTGATTATCTATATCTATTTTTTGTATATATTATATCTTTAGTATTGCTATTATATTATTTTGCATATAATTTGTTATGAACCTGCAACTTGAAATCTGAATTGAATGCAAAAAAGAATCGTTGTTTGAATAGAATCGCAGTTTGTATTGAAAGGCAGAAACCCACAATATAATAAATTAATGTTCTTGGATGATCTTTGGAGCATCCTCCTTATCCTATTTACATATTATCTAAAATGTGTGAATGGTGAAGGGATGTGTCCCTTTATAATACAATATAATGTGTAATATGATTAAGAGTTACGTTAGGAGGGTCCTAACATGCCACCCTCCTTTGAAAAAGCTTTGTCCTCAAAGCTGGAATTGCAAAAATTGTTGTTGAATCTGGTGGAGTGTCTCCCATGTAGCATCCTTTAGAGGTAGAACTTTCCATTGAATCAATACCTCGGTGATGGTGCGGTTACGGAGGTGGTGCATACGTCGGTCTAGGATAGCTTCTGGTTCAACCACAAGAGCTCCATTATCTAAAAATTTTGGAAGTTGAGTTTGTGTAACGATGTTAGTGCCTATTACGGCTTTAAGACAAGAAACATGAAATACCGGATGGATTTTGGAAGATTCTGGTAATTCAAGTTTATATGCAACAGGTCCAATACGCTGTAGAATTTTATAAGGGCCATAAAATTTTGGTGCTAATTTTTGCGACCCTTTTATTTTCAATGAAGTTTGATGATATGGTTGGAGGCGGAGAAATACCATATCCCCTTATTGAAAAACCCTTTCAGTCCGATGTTGGTCCGCTTGTTGCTTCATGCGGTGTTGAGTGATATGTAGATTGTCCTTCAGAGTGCGAATGATATTATCTTGAGTGACCAGCTCCATATCTACAGCTGGTACTTTTGTACTTCCCATGTCTTGCTGTAAATCAAAATATCGTCAAAGAAAACTAAAATAAATTTTCGAAGGAAGGGAGAAAATACCTTATTCATAAGACTTTGAAATGTGGATGGAGCGTTGGTGAGGCCAAAAGGCATCACCAAGAATTCATAATGTCCCTCGTGGGTGCAAAAAGTAGTTTTGGGTATATCGCTTTCCTTAACTCGAATTTGGTGGTAACCTAATCGTAAATCGAGTTTAGAAAAATATGCGGCTCCATTTAGTTCATCGAGTAGTTCATCAATGATTGGAATAGGAAATTTTTCTTTAATCATTATTTTGTTGAGAGCATGAAAATCCATGCATAGGCACCATGATCCATCCTTTTTTCTTACTAGTATGACTGGCGAAGAGTAGGGACTTCTACTAGGTCGAATGACCCTTGCCCTTAGTAGGTCTTGTACTAATTTTTCTATTTCTGTATTTTGTAAGTATGGATATTGGTAAGGTCTAATATTTGGAGGTTGGTGTCCCAGAAGTAATTGAATAGCATTATCATGGCTTCGTTGTGGAGGTAATCCCTCTGGTTCTTTGAATATTTTATCATGTTTCTCTAGGAATTCTATTAATTCGAGTGCCTCTGGTTGCTCTTCGGTGGTGTTTTGCAAGGAAAATAGTTGGGAAACCATGCCTCTTCCTCCTTTACAAATAATATTTTCCATTCTGTGGGAACTTATGATTTGTGTGGGACCTATTTTTAAACCTTGAATTGTGTATGTTTGGTTGTTTTGTATAAATTGCATCCATAACTCTTCAAAGTCCCATTGAATTTTGACGAGCGTTCATAGCCATTGTACTCCCAAAACAATATCACATCCTCCTAATGGTAGTACATACATGTCTGCTTTCATGTTATATTCCCCCATCGTGAGTTTGATATTCCTGCATTTGCCTTTACATGCAATTTTTCCTCCATTGCCAATCATGACTTCGAAGTTATTGCAGGGATATATAAAGCAATTAGCTTGTTTGGCTAAAATGGGGTCTATAAAATTGTGAGTGCTACCATAGTCTAAGAGCACAATAGGGTTTTGTTTCTTAAAATACCCTTTTACCTTCATTGTTTGTGGAATCGAGTATCCTGCTAATGCGTTAAAGGATATTTTTGTTTTATCTTCTTGGTTTTCTTCTGCAGGCTCAGTTATTACTTCCACTTCTATGTCATCCTCCTCTTTGGGAGTGCAATAAACTGTGTCCAAAATATATAATTTCAGTGAGATGCATTTGTGGTTGGGGGTAAACTTTTCATTGTAGTGGAAACATAGGCCCTTTTCTCATCTTTCTTTTAGCTCTTCTTGGCTAATTCATTTAATTGGCATGACCTTATTCATTTTTTTGCTGGTGTAGGTATTTGGTGTTTTTCCTAAAAAAACTCTTCCTATTCGCCTTTGGTTATTGTTCTTCTCTTCTATCATTTGTGCTAATGCCACTACATGCATCATATCGATAGGATTTTGTATTTGTACCTCTATTCTAATGTCTTCTTTTAGGCCACTAATGAAACAACTTTGGAAGAATGATGCATCTAGTCCTGTTGTAAGGTTCGTCAATTTCTCAAATTGTGCTTGGTATTCCCTTACAGTGGAGGTTTGCCATAGTTTAGTGAGGGCTCCTGTGAAGTCTTCAAATTTAGTGGGGCCAAATAACAACATTAAGTTTTTTGTGAATTCGATCCATGTGGGCGGACCTTTTGTTTTCTCATACCATTGATACCACTGGGTAGCAATTTGTTCCAAGTGAAATGATGCGATACGGACTTTCTGAATCTTCGAAATTTGATATAAGGCAAAATATTGGTTTGCCCTATATATCCAATTTGTGGGGTCACCTCCATAAAATTTTGGAAAATCTAGTTTTGTTGTACGGTGAAGGATTGATGTATGTGGTCCCCCTATTAATGTTTGTTGTGGTGGCGTAGTGTTATGTTGTCCATTTTGCATGAGCAGCAAATTTTGTTGTACTAAGTCCATGGAATGGGTTGTAGCATCCAATTTAGTGGATATATCTATATTCAAGTTGGTGATGTTTATGGTTAGGTCTGCTATTTTGGTAGCAATTTTATCTTCTAAATTGTCCTTCCAAAATGCCATTCCTTGCATCATGTCTCTCATTTCCTTGGAAAACTGTGAGAGTTCTTTCATAATTTCTTTTGAAACCTCCTTCGCAATCTCCTTCGTTGTGTCTTGATATCGTCTTCCCTCAGCCATTTAGGGTGTGGTTGGTTTATAAGTGAGTTGAATATGCAAAAATTAGTTTTGTCAAAAAAAATTGTCTATCTCTGCCACGTTTAATTTTTTGTCCTTGCTGCTCTTTGTTCACACCGAATGATATTTTCCTTTCCTGTACTCGTTGTTGGGGTTTTCTAACTCCGGTAATGTGTGATGTTGTCAAAAAAATTATGTATGCTACCTTTGCTGGTGACTATGGCCTACTGTGTAACAGTTTCGTCAGTAATGGTTAGAATGTGTGCTGAAAAGAAAATGTTACCAAGTAATGGCCTATTAGTAACTAGAGCGGGGTGGGGAAAAAAAATTTAGGTCTTTTTAGCTCTAATCCAGTTGTTATGAACCTGCAACTTGAAATCTGAATTGAATGCAGAAAAGAATCGTTGTTTGAATAGAATCGTAGTTTGTATTGAAAGGCAGAAACCCACAATATAATAAATTAATGTTCTTGGATGATCTTTGGAGCATCCTCCTTGTCCTATTTACATATTATCTAAAAGGTGTGAATGGTGAAGGGATATGTCCCTTTATAATACAATATAATATATAATATGATTAAGAGTTACGTTAGGAGGGTCCTAACATAATTATAGTGAATGTATGTTTCAGAATATTTCTAGAAAACACTGAGAAATCCAATAGAAAATACCAAAGGGACAATATCAATTATTGAGTAGCTAAGCTCAACACAAAATATATGTTTATTTGGAACCAAAATATTAATTTCTAATATATTAATATATTAGCACCATGATAATTAAACATTTGATAGTTGTCACTAAGTTTGAAAGGAATCTAATAAAAAAATTCATGCTAAAAAGTTTACAGTTTTCAAATATTTTGAATTAAATGAGTAGATATTTATGTTAAAGCTATAGTAAGAAAATTGAATTTAGTGTTATGGTAGAAAAGCACATGCATATGTTTATACATACTATCTCTAAAAGTTGCACTTTGATATGAAAATTTATTTTCATTAACAAAAATAATTCACCAATATGTAGAAATGTCAAAACATTCATCAACAAATAATTATCCATAATAATTGTTAGCTTTTGAAGCTTTAATATTTAATGTAAATCTCACAATAAAATAATCATAGGATCTAATATAATTAAGTTGCATTATAATAAATCAAATAATAACTCAGAATGTAATATCAAATTGAATATCTTATTAAAATACTCACATAAACATGCTCACAATATTGCACATGAAAATACTGAAAATTCTATTGAATAAAGGTCTACTAATGCAAGCATAAAGCTTTACATGTTTAATTTATATTACAATGCTTTATCACAAATATATAATTGTATGTGACTCTTCATATGTTGCACTCTTGACCTTCACTCTTATTTAAAACTCTTCACTTTCCTATTCTAAGGACATGTGCACACTTACATATTAGACACTTGTGCACATTTACACTTATAACACTTGCACACATATTTACATGACACTTGTGCATTTCCTGCACATTATTATATTACATAAAATATTAAATCACTCACTAATCTAAGACATAAACCTAATCTAGTACTTAAACAAATGTGGCAAGGTGGTACATTGTCATATACCAAATAATCTAATATTCTCTAACACCCCTCTATATTACAATTTTTTGTTATTAAAGACTTTATTTTCAATATGATATTCATCCTTCATGTGACCTTGATCTTTGTCATGTTCTCCTCTTTGCTTGTCTTCATCTTGTTAGCTTTTGATGCTTTAAACTTAAAAAAATTGAACCACAAGTAATGAAATAAGCAAGCAATATTATAACTATGATAATGGATAACTACTAAGCACGTAAATATGATACGAAAATTTTGAAAATACTCATGAAATAGCCATTAATTAAAGCTCACAAAAATTGTACAATACTATGCAATGGAGGTCACTCACATTCCATATTGTAAAAATTCTCTCCATTATACCTAATACTACTCTACCTTATACACTCTAAAATCCTCTCGTTCGTCTACTCTAATAAGACCTATATATATTGTGATATGACTCTTGGCCTTCCATATTCCTTGAAACTTCATCATTCTATTTTTAGGACTTGGTACATGTGGACTACATGCACATTTACATCATTGCATATTCTGATAATACTTGTGTATTTATTACATTACATTAAGCAAATACTTAAATCCTAATCTAAGATAAACTCCTAATATAAATATGTACCCATTATGGTACATTAGCAAGCACCAAATAATGTAATATATTCTAACACCCCCTTGTATTACATTATTTGGGTATTGAATACTTTAGTCTTCAATATGGGTCTTCATCTTTAAAATATTATTTAGCTCGATATAGATCTTCTTTTTTGTATAGACCAAGTAATCATAGCTTTGTTGTCCTGTAATTTTCTTTTTTTTGAATCTTCTATTTTCCTATTGAATTTTATGGTATATAGGTCTTTCATTTTTTGCAATTTATTTCTTAGAAAATGCATTAGTGTTGTCTTGAAATACAACAATATCTTGTGAAGTCTCAATTGAATCTAAGAGCATATATATCTCTGTGGATTTATCTAGTAGCTTCTATCTCATTTTGATTTATTATAAGACATATATATTGAATCTATTTATATGTCTAAAATCAACCATCCTCATCAGCTTGGATACTCAAATAAGATTAGATGTTAATCTAGGAACATACATTACATTATGTAATAAGAAATTTTGAAATTTTGGACTAGGTGTTACACATCCATATCCATGTATAATATAGGTTTTTTCATTTACAATTTTCAACCTGAAATTGTTAGTGACTTCAAGGCAATCAAACCATTGCAAATTTCATGTCATGTGATGACTTGCACTAGAATCAATATACCAAATATCCTTTTCATTTTGACCTGTAGAATTGTTTGCACTTGAAGTAATTTTGCATTTTTTATGTGGATTATTGGGTGGATTTTGATCTTCAATCCTTCTATATTGATTTTTGTGAAGATATGGTCTTCTTGCTAATTTATCCAAAATCTCAAGAAATTGTAGTATTCCTTGTCTACCAAATTTTCAACATCTAGTTTCTAACTTTCAATATGGCCAAATTTTTAATTAGAGTTCCTTTTAGCCCTTTTTTTATTGAGAATAAGTTTGATAAATTCTTTTATCTTTCAAAAAACTTTGAAGTTGTCAACCTTATGACTCCCTAGTGGTTGATAATATCTTTTCAATTTGAGAGTTTGTAGAGTACCTTATATTTCCCAAATATTAGAATATAGCTTTTGGTAGTAGACTTAGCTTTCTAGTTTTGCTTTGAATTGAATCCATTTTGTCTCCCTAGTTATTTGATGACAAGTTTAATATAATGTTAAACTCCTATCACTTTAAAATAATTGTTTTATTTCCCCTTGTAGAAAGCTTAAAGATGTAATTTCAATGGATAAAACTCTCAATATCTTTAAGATATTTAAGTTGGATTCTCTATGTCCCTTCAATTTGTATATGAGACTAATAAAAATAATCTTCCAAATTTCAAGAAATTCTAGAATTTGGCTTCCTTTAATCTTTGAATAATGTAGTTTTTGAATTTCTATAATTTAAATTTGGTGTAGGACTCTTTATATATCCCTAGTTATAAATTTAGAAAACCCTTGTATTTGCAATTTAAATTCCACTTCAATTTGTAAAAAAACATTATGTCTATTTGTTTAATGATTTACAAATATTTAATGCAATATGAGTAGTAGTTTCAATGCTTCTATTTTCCACTCCTTTATTAATTCATTCAATATTCTTTCTAAGGAATTTTACCAACTTATTACTCCTACTATTTAAATAACCCTAGAGCATAAAAACTTAATTGACTTCAAATTTAATATATGCCTTATTTCTCCTTAATGATTTGCAAATATTATGAGAATAAATCTTACCTTCTATGCACCAAAATTTACGTGCAATATCAATGTATTTTTTGCTTGAATAAACATCCAATCAACATGGTCTCTTGCACTTAATGGTCTTTGATTGCATTAACTTCTTCAATCCGCTCTGGTCTTCAACTCCTATTTTCTCTACATAGTATCTTTATGCACTCTCTTTGATTTCTTTAGTGAACTTCACATGCTCCCTTTGCTCTACTTAGTCTTTTTCATGCATGCACTATATAAGCACCCTTTAGACGTGCTTCTCCCTCTTTATTGTAATTTACATGCAATATAGCTAGTGCCAAGTGGCACTAAGGGTTTTCCACTCCTTGGTAACATCTCCTACAACACCTTACTCTTCTCAACATGTGTGCCAAGTGGAACCAAAGGTCTTAACTCCTTTATTCAATATCTTCTAAGGTATTATTTCAACCTCTCCTTGCCTAACACTTCCTGAGAGTGTTATATTGCTTGAGTGCAAGGATATTAGGTTATTCTTAATGTAGCTAATTATGACACATTCTCCAATGACATATGGTATCTTCTCCATGTGGTGAATGCTCTTCAAAAACTTGGCATTCTCTTCACACACCCTAATATTGTTCCTATCTTGTCATTCTAAGATACTCAACACTCACTACACTTCTTTACTTGTAACTCCTTAAATCTTGTGAATGTCTTTCTTCTCCTTCTATGGTAGAGGTTTCAACTGTTTTGATGGTAATCCTTCCAACTTCTTGATAGAAATCTAAGGATGCAAATAGCCCTTGTTTTCCAATGCTTCTCTTAGGTGCCAACTAAGTATATGTCATGGCCTATAGGGTGTATGTTGGCACTGAACAAATTATCTTCTTCTTCTTACATGGATGGAGCAATATTTATGACTTATACCTACAATCTTATATGTATCCTCTTCTCGCTAGTGGTGCAAATTTTTTGGGTAATTTTGTAACTTGTAATAGTCTTCAATACTGTTACATGGGCCAAATGGATATGCTTTCCTATGTTGTTGATGTTACGTGGTATAATTAGAGACTATGTATAAGTGCCCAACGATGCTCTCTAGTACAAGTTGATGTGTTCTGATTGTGTTGCTTGAGGTAGTTCTTACAGTGCCTTATTACCTTACCTTCACCAAAATCTCTTGAAATCTTGATACACCTTCTTGATGTTTTAAGGTTTTTCTATTGAGTCCTCTTATTTTAGCTCAATAGTCCTTATAAGTAAATGCATATTGAGAATTATAAAGCAATATTTTACTTTCTCTCCTTTTTATGACTCCTTCTCTAAGCAATATATGATTTGCTTGATTAAAAATGTGTAGGTTTGATGATGTCCAAGATGTCTCCTTTTCACCTTGGAGATACTAAACCTTAGAGCTCTATTTTATGGCTCTAATATGGTGCTCTTGAAATATTAAGATGCACTAATTTAAATGCTTACCCTCCTATACTTTAAAATGGCACCTTGCTTTCATGAAAGGGGTTTCAATGTTGCCTTTTTCTCCTTGGAAACTTTCTACTATTTCTCTTAGCCTTGTTAACTTTCAATGATGGTTCCAAGCCTTTTTTTTAATCAAGAAGATAGTATGCCTTTGGAATGATAATGCTTTGGACTATAGAAATTACAATCTCTACTTTTAGAATAGTGTCTTCTTTGCTTTCACTAGATAGTAGGATGTTGATGTTTTCTTTCACTTGAAATATATCTAACTCATCTTCTTTTGTGCAAGTTTTAAACCTTATAGAAACTATCTTCTCCACTTATTTGAAGACTTAAACTATAAACCTTATCTTGTAACTTTAACCTTGAATTTTGTGCTTAATAAAATTAATAATAAGATAAATATAAATGTTCAAATAATGAACCTTTTACACCAAGTTTGCATATCTTTTTGAACTTTGTTTGTAGAAGGATTTCTTAGTGATTTGGATCACCTAAATACTGCCCTATTTTGGATGAGTTTGCAGCTCTTCCTTTATATCTAAAACAACTCTTTAACTCACCAATTTGTAGCTTTGAACCTCCTCTAACTTGCTGCCCAAAATTGTAGTTTGGTGGCTTCAACTCTCCTTGACGATGCACTTTGAATATCTAAAACTTAGAAACTATTAATGCTATTTAAATTGTTGCCCTCTTGTTGTCCTTGAATCTATACTTTTCCAGCATCTAATGCATCCAATTCCTCCTTTGATTTACTATCCTTGAATATTTTAAATATTCTTGTAAACTCCTCCAAGTTTTGGCTCAAACTTATTTTCTAGAGTCCTTCAATTTTCATCTATAAAAAATAGAAAATCCCTACCTTCAAATCAACCTTCAAATATTTCAAATGTAATATTTAAACCTCTTAGGTTTTATGGTTTCTTCTAGCTACTTTCTCCTTAAATTTCCTTACCAAAATTTGAATTCAAATTTGGCCTCTTTCTCAGGAATATTAATGTCTTGAGGTCTTAACTAATCTCCTCAAAAATTTGGCAAAATTCTTGCAAAATATTTCTTTCATTTGGGCTTGTTGTCATATGGCGATAATTATCCAAAATTTTCCTTTATTAGGAACTTCTTTAAGTCTTCTTGGATCTCTAAAATCTACTTCTTCTAAAATATATAATAGGACATTTGCTAGTACTTATCTATCTTCAATCATTAAAAACTAAAAGTTCTTCAATGGGACCTCCTTTGGGTCTCTCGTTAATCTAAAGTCTTCAATATTTAGGTTTCTATGAGGACCTCCTTCATGGTTATCCTCAATATTCAATATTGAGTTGGGAATTCTTGGACCTCCTCCTTGATATGTAGTCTTCAATGAGACTTCTCTGGCCTCTAGATCTCTTTTCAATATCCAACTTGTTACTTTAGGTACTGGATTGATTTCAAAGAAGACATTATTCTTATATCTTGTAGTAAGCTTCCCAAATTTCTTTTAATCTTCTTTTTTCTACAATAAATTATTAGGAAATGATACGAAAAAATTATTTGAATCTAAATAAAATAAACTTCACTAGTTGATTTTTCAATATAGTGGAATCAATGTTGAGTCCTAGTCTTCATGAGTTTTTCTGCAACTTTGTGGAAAGACTCTAGCCAAATGCAATTTCAAAAATTCTAAAAATAATATTTTTTATCTCCTCTAAATATCTCTTGTGGCTCTATCTATTTCTTATCAATCTACCTAGTGCTTTGATACCACTGTTAGCTTTTGAGGCTATAAACTTAAAGGAAATGCAACCACAAGTAATAAAATATACAAGCAATGTTATAATTATGATAATGGCTAACTACTAAGCATGTAAATATGATCATGACTAACTACTACGAATTTAAATATGATAAGACATTTTTAAAAATACTAATTAAATAGCCATTAATGAAAGCTCGCAAAAATTGTATAATGCTATACAATGTAGGTCACTAACACTCCATATTGCAAAAATGCTCTACATTGTACTTACTACTACTCTATCTTATGCACTCCAAAATCCTATCCTTATTCTACTCTAAGAAGTCCTATATATATTATGACATGATTTTTGGTCTTCTATATTCCTTGATACTTCATCATTCTATTTTTAGGACTCATGTACATGTGAACTACATGCACATTTACATCATTGCACATTCTAATAATACTTATGCATTTATTACATTCATTAAGAAAATACTTAAATCCTAATATAAACATGTACCCATGATGGTACATTAGCAAGCACCAAATAATGTAATATATTCCAACACATCTTTGATTTTAGCTTCATGTTCTTCAATCTTTGTACTTTCTTGAGATTTCATATTGTTATTGGATTCTTGCAAAATAACATTCCCTTTACCTTTTTATTTCACATCATATATATCTTGTTGTATAGGAACTTCTAAACATTCACTTAAATCATGATGATAAGATTCTGAACTATATGGCCTTGGCATATCAATGTTGCAAGAAGAATTGCATATCTTTTCTAAAAATTATTATTTACTTTTGCTTTCTTCTTATATTACTAATGTAAGGTAGTATCTTTATGGGTATGGTGATCAACACTAGGGAGACATATGTTGTATTTAAATAGTAGATGATAAAAGTCCTAATAATGGGTATAAAATCTAATGGCTAAGATTGTACATAGGTTCTAGGAAGTGTTGTATGAACTATCTAGAGCATTATCATAAGTTATAAGCCTCTCAAACCAAGTGGAAATACCCTATTTTTTAATATATGTTAACATTATCAAATGAACTTAATGCAATAAAGGTACTCCACCAAGGGCAATCAATGACTAACAATTTAATTGGAAACTAGAACCCTCATGGGGATTGTCAGTCATCGCTAATAGGATAATAAAATGAGATAAAATATGACTACCACATTCAAGCATGAGCAAGGACAATAAAAAATAATCCTTTATTGATTTAATGTTACAAGGAATATCATCTCTTATTTTCTTGTCAAAAAAGTGTTAATCATAACGAGAACTAATAAAGGAAGGGGCTTAAATGGCTTGCCCAATAGATCTATAAAAGGGATATACTTTATACTTTTCCTTACACATTACTAAGTCAAGATACCTTTAAAATAAATAAATTTTCCTCTAAGGGGTCCTTCCAACCTAGGAGAGGATAAATGACACCAATTTTCTATTTATAGGATGAGAAAGAAGAGAATACCTAACACCCTTACAATGTTTTTGTAAGAGGACCTTCAAAGGAAGATAATATTAAATCTAAAACTCTCGTGCCATGAGGCAATTATGACCACCCAAAAAAAACAAGAAAAATTATATAACATTTCCAATAGTATCAAAGCAACCTCCCATTATAATTGGGAACCCTGGAATCTTTCTAGTGGTATCAAAAGAGGTGCTACCATCGATTAGATCTCAATCTACTCGATAACCTTGAATCCACCTGTCAACTAGAAGGGTGAGTTTAAAAACTAAACTACTCTTTTTATAATTAGGTTTCAATAAGGCATATATCCTAAGGCTATCACAAAGAGAAACCTAAGTGACATGCTTGATAGATGAAATCCAAAAGCCAAAGACGATAGAAGAAGAGGGATTTTGGCTACAAATATAAGGTAGGCAAACTTGTTAGGGCTTTTTCTAACCATATATAAGGTCCATACAAAGTTAATGGTGAGAGGCATAGAGGAATAAATCCCACTCAATATTAACCATGAAGCATCAAAGATCAAGCAGGGTCACCAAGAAAATAGACATTCACCAAAGAACTAGGGGATGAACCATACTAGAGCTTTAACTAATACTTGAATATAATAAATTAGTTGGGGTCACAATTTCCCCAAGAATGGTACTCAAACAACTTAGAAAAAGTAAAAAATTCATGTAGGATCTCACTTGTATGCATGATTTGGATGCCACACCCACTCAAGAATCGTAAGCCCTGAGAGAATAAACTTCCTCACCCCCTTCATACCTTTCCTTTAAGTGTGATATTTATGTTTTATTAATATTTAGATTCCAATTTTAACTCTATTCCCAAGGATAAGGTAAGAAGTATGGGTTCACTTCTTTCAGTAGGTTGAAGATCCCTGGGATCCACTAAAGCTAGAGGGAGTTTTTCCCTACAACCCTTATTAACTCAAATAAAACTTAGTCAAAAGCGGGTCGAGCGAATGAGTATAGTCAGAAGGTGCATTCTACCCTAGATGAAAGAAAATAGCTTCAAAGAGGAGTTGGACAAGCTCAGAAGCCTTGCTAACTATTATATCTTCCATATATAATTATCTCTCCTCTACCACCCCAAATCATCCACATCAAGGGTACTAAGACTTGTGAGCAATTGATTTACAGTCCTTCCAACAAATAAGAGTGTGGTAGGGGATAAAATACCCAATAAATCCCAAAGCTATACACATGGTAACTAGTTGAAATCCCAAATATAAATGTTTCTATGCTTATAAATAGGTCTACTATTGGTTGAAGGAGGTTCCACCTCACTCGAGAACATGTGACAATCATACACATACGGAAGGAGGTAGGCAAAGGAGCATTTAAGCAAAGCACCCACCATTGGCCATAAATATTGACTTTCATGGTCCAAACTATCATAGTCAGCTATGTGTTAGTGTGATGATTGCCCATTATATGCATGAGCCTATCTTGTTGATCTATGTTAGTAATAAATGCCATACCTTCCACATCAACTAGCAGGATATTTCAAAAAAAAATTAGCAAAGTCTTAATGGCAAAACCATTCCATAAAATTAAACAATAAGAGATGATGAATAACATCCCTCCATCCAAAGACCCAGAATCCCCCAAGCATTAATTGCCTTATATCTAGAGACCTCAAAGATGCTAACTAACAATGTAGAAGGATTTTTTTTATAGAGTAGAGGATAATTTGCAGGTCTTTTGCACATAAATTCAAAGGGAAGAAACCAAATTTTTCACTTATAAATAGGCTTAAATTTTATTGTAAAGGTATTGTGAGTTATCTAACTAGTGCCTAGCCTTGTGGGCTCTTTCTTTGACCCCATTCTTTCTAAATATAACAAGTGGATCTCAAATCATGACATACTACCTAAGGAGCATCAAACCCTCCATAATTCTTCCAATATTCTTAAATATGGGTTTATTACTCTTCTAATAAACCCCATCATAATCCTTATATATATATATATATATATATATATATATATATATATATTTATTTATTTATTTATTTATTTATTTATTTATTATAAAGGAATACACATTAATTAATTAATAAAATTAATATTGAATAATAATTTAACACCTTATTAAATCAATATAAATAAAACTATTGTTGCTAATATCAAGTGAAAGCAAACTACAACACAAGAATTCATAAATTTGCAAGATAAGAACCACAAAACTAGTGCAGGTTTGATAGTTGATGTAGTTGATGAAAATAAAAATTAACAACCAGGCTTCATCCAAATGACTACCTTTCATCAGAGCAATGTAAAGTTGAACCCCCTATCTACTCACTGGAAACTCAATTGGTTTTGCATAGAATAATTACTTATAAATTCTAAGCTTAGCACAACCATTCCAAAACTAAAAAATCAACCTAACACTCTAGGTTTAATTTAAAAATCAAAATATAAGTCATTTTCCTTATGGATAGTCAAACAACAACCCAAGACACAAAATAAAGCATAGATATGCTATGCTTATGGACCATCAACAAACAAGAAGATAAAAGCTTATTAATTCTTCTAACTATACCAGTCCAAAAATGATAGCAAGAAATAAAGTTTATTGAAGAACTTCACAAGCATAATATATCCAATATTCACATGAAGATTAATTAACCAAAGGTACACTAACAGTCTAGAAAATATGAATAAATCTAAAATAACATAGATACCTCTCATAACTTCATAACCGTAATGTTGGAGTATATTAAATTATTTGGTACATGCTAATGTACCCCCATGGTACCTTCATGGTATAATTATAAATAATAGATTAGGGTTGAGTCATAGTTTAGAGTGTGAGTATTATTTTCCCTTTCATGTAAGTGTGTATGTGTAGGAAATACACAAGTCTCATGTAAAGTTATAATATACAATAAATGTATAAGTGTCATGTGAGTTAGTGTGCAAGTGTAAGTTGAGTTTATATGCACAAGTGTCTTACGTTAGAGTATGCAAAGTGAAGTTCAAGATTCATGTATAGGTGTATATACAATATAGAGTCAAACGTTCATAAAGTATGCAAGTTTCAAGTAGAGAATCCAAGGGTTATAAGACTTGGTACATGGAATGTAACAATCAAGTATCCAAATATACATTCTACTTCGAATATATACTCCATAAGGATACTTCATATCATATCAAGAAGTATCACATTATATGAAGTAACATATTTGTAAGAGAAAGAGGAGCAATAAAGATTGCATATATTTTGAGCAATTAATATTATAAGTCATTCTACATGCTTAGTACATATATGATTTACGCTATGTGCATTCATATTGCTACTTATTAGTGAATTTTATTTTATATATTATTAGCTTTGATATACATATTAATTTTATCATAATATTATATTCATATTATTTTCTTCACCTTACTATATTGTGGCTATATTATAGTTGATCCTATGTTATTTTTTGTAGTATTAAGGCTTAAAAATCCATCAATGGTATTAAAGCTACCACCTACTAAGGTTGATTAAGTTAATTTAGCCACTTACAAAAATTAATTTTTTCTAGTTTTGATCAAATTGATTTTGAGTATGTCTACTTTGAATGTAGTAAGACTTGGACTCTATTGTAAGGTCATATTGAATAGAAGGCTAGAGAATTTCCATTATTGGAGAATAACCAATGAATACCAAGACTAAGCTAGATTGGAAAGTAGTATCAACTTTAAGGTTGTTGATCATTTAGGATCATTACCAATCCTTGACATCATTGATATAAGAATTTAGGGACATTAAAGCTACCTTGACATTGATAAGAAGATAGGGACATACAAAGTCACCTTAACAAGATATTTAAAGTGTTTTATAAAATATTAATCATTATAAATGGGAGAAGCTTCCTACAATAGATAGAGAAGAATTTCATATTCTAAGTGCAAGAGAAATTAGAATAGAAGAAGGATACATTAGGTCTTGAGATAGATGTATCAATATTAAAGTAATATTTCATCAAGTAACAAATTAATAAGAGTTGCAAGATATTAAGGTTTCAGGTCACAGATATATTGACCTTGACATAAGAAAAGTTTCAGGTCTTAGAGATAGACCTTGACATAAGAAAATTTTTAGGTCTTAGAGATAGACCTTGACATAAGGATAATTTTAGGTCTTGAAGATAGATCTTGGCATAAAGAAAGTTTTAGGTCACAATGATATTGGTCCTAAAGAGAAGTTTCAATTCCTTTAGATAATTTGACATTGAGACAGATATATAGGTCATTCAAATACTTTAACATTGAAGACTCAGATTATATAGACCTTTCCAGTGAAGAATCAGGTCATATAGACCTTGACAGTGAAGACTCAAGTCACATAGACATTGACAGTGATAATTGAAGATTCAGGTTAAAAAAAACTTGATATTTTGGTAGCAAAGCAACCATATAGAGAAGAAGATACAACATCCATACAAAGAAGAGGTCTTATAGTAGAAAGAAGAAGGTTTGGCTCAAGATTCAATTTTAGAGGATATACCCCATATTTGATAGAGTGAACATCATACAAGAACAAAATAGGTAAAAATATCATTATTTGAGGGTGAGTCATTTAGCTCAAACCAAAAATGGATTGGAGAGGATATCAAAGGAATGGATTATATATATATATATATAAATATATATATATATATATATATATATATATATATATATATATATATATATATATATATATATATATATATATATATATATATATATATATATGATTTCCCAAGGATAGGAGATTAAAGGAATGGATTGGGTGGCTTCTACAATTATCATGCATTAACACCATATCTAGAAATGAGAATCCCATTTTTTTTTTTAAATAAATTGAAAAACTTATATTAAAACAAGATCATTTACAATTTGGGATGAAACTTCTCCTAGACTTAGCCAAAGAGAACACATGTTTACAACAGTAAAATAATATTTGCATTCAAGCCAAATATATTAAACCATATTTCTACAATGGTTTTTCACCTATTTACAACTGTAAAAGAATATCTACATTGGAGCCAAATATCCTAAACCATATTTCTACAATGGTTGTCCAAATTAGCTAAACACTAGATTTGCTCATCAACCTACCTAATCATCTCATCCTCAATAGCCATGTCATTATGCCACTGAACCCCTACCTCCTCCTTAGTGCCCATATTAGCCAGGAAGTCTGCCACTTTATTTAGATCTCTACTCATATAAACTAGAATCGCTCATCTAATTCCCTCCACAATTTCTTAATTTAAGTGACAAGAATCCTCAATATCCATGTCTTCAAAGTAAAGTTCCTCATGCAATCCAAAGCTCCTACCATTATTTGAGAATCTAATTCTAGGATTGTCCTCCTGTAACCTTGTTTTACTACCCAAATAGAAGTATATTTTATGGCTAATGTTTTTGCTTCATTTTTTGTGGTCCTTCCTAGGCCTTGCAATTCCTAATAGAGCACTATCCCAATATGATTCCTATAAACCACTCCAATTCTAGCTCTACCTAGATTTCCTTTTGTAGCTCCATCAATATTAATTATAATCCAATATTTTGGGGGTGGTTTCCAACTAGATCTATCCGACCCCTCTTACACTTCAACTTCCTTCTTCATTGTCTCTATAATAGCTTGATTTTCCTCTTTAGCATGCACTACCATAGTTTCTATGACTTTTCTCCAAATGACCTTCCAAACTCCTCTAAATATGAAAATATTTCTCTAAAAATTTTACCATTTCTCTCCAACCACACTTGCCACCAAATGAATATTAATCCAATCTCCCAATCAATGCAAAAAGCTTTAGATTTAAATCTATCCCTCTTTCATATTTTCCAAATATTAGTCTAGTTAAAATCACCATTATATCAAATTTTATAAGATAAAAACCATCTCTCCCAGATTTGGTGTATGAATGGGTACTCAAAAATCAAGTGGTCAGATGTTTCCTCACTCTTGTAGCATAAAACACATTGAGATGGACCAATTATTCCCCTACATTTGAGATTATCAAAAGTGAGAATTCAGTTATGCATGAACTACCAGGCAAAAAGTTTACTTTTGGCCAACCCTTGGACTGCCAAATATTTCTCCAATACTCAACCTGATATGCATGAGGAGGAGGCTTTAGAAGGATATTATCATATCCATACTTCACTGTGTAGAAACCAAGGCTCCCATAACCCCAAGCTAATTCATCCTCCTCATCTCTACCTATGAGAAATATTTCTACCAAGATTTTAGTCATGATGGGTGTCAATTTCAAAGGGATTGAAATTGGCCACTCATCCAACTTCTTAAACTACTTAAACTTATAATACCCCAACTGACTAGTGTTGAAATAACTTTCAATTTGGACCCAATACCTAGTTTCCATCGTTGTTTTTATTGGTTACAGTTTTGGGAATTCTATAATGGTAAGTGAGTATTTATCCCATGAATCTTTCTAAAATTGTGCCTTCTCCTCTCTCCCCACTTTCCAAAGTAATCCATATTTCACTACCTGAGATTCTAACTTTAGATCCTACCACACTAAGTACCCATTACCATCCAAAGGGAAACAACCCATCTCATTTGGGTTTACCTGTCCCATATATTTACTAGTTAAAACTCTACTGAATAAAGAAGTTGGTTGGAAAACCCACCTCCAGTATAGCTTTCTAGCCAAATATTTATTATTTAACTTTGATATCATCAATACCAAACCTCATTTTACCTTGGGTTGGCTTACTTTATCCCAACCTACTAAGGCTCATTTCCTCTCTCCTTTTACTCCTCCCCATAAAAAATTTCTAGCCATATTGTCCAACTATTTCCATATGGTATGTGGGACAACAAGGATAGAAAATTTATAAATTGGTATGGCCTGAATGATTGACTAGAAAAAGGTTAATCTATCCCCATAGCTTAACCATTTGTGAGACCAATGATTGATTCTTTCTTTGATACAATCCAAAATATTCTTCCATATATCTATTTTTATTTTATTTTTAAATGTAAAGGGACCCCTAAATATACCACTAAAGATAAGTCCTCGTGAATCCCAATATCTCTAAAATTCTATCCTAAAGCCTTTGATCAAGATTGAAAGAGACCACTTTGGGTTTTTTATCATTGATGACTTGGATTGTGGCCCTATGGTAGATATTAAGTGTATCTCTAATCATTCTTGCTTCCCTGAAGTTGGCCACTCCCACCAATATTGTGTTATCCATAAACTATAGGTGAGTCAAAACTTCCTCACCCACCTTGATACCTATTAGAAAATATTTTTGCATTCTCCTCAAGATGAGTCTACCCAAACCTTCAGCCAATATGAGAAAAAGATAAGGAGACCACGGATATCCTTGATGAAGAACTTGAGTAGCTCCAAAGGGTTGCAATAGAATGTCCTTGATTAACACTGAGTATGTCGAAGTAGAAACACAACTCATGACCCATTCTATCCAATCTTGAGAGAAACCAAAGGTTTCCATAATATTTTACAAAAATCTCCACTTCACCCTATCATAAGCATTTGATATATCCAATTTTATGAGCACTCCCCTATTACTAGACTTTTGCATTGAAATGATTACCTCTTGAGCTAGAACCACACTATTCAAGATCTTATTGCCCTCTACCAAACCCCCTTGCTCAGAGGATATAATTCTATGTAGAGTAGGTTTTATTCACTCAACCATTACCTTTGTGATTATTTTATATATGGCATTACATAAGGCAATAGGTCTATAATCTAAAATATGCACGCCCTCCTCCCCTTTTGAAATTTAGGCAATGAAAGTATGATTTAGTGTTTTAATCATTTTTTACTACCTTTGGACTACATCCTCCTCCAATTTGTCCCAGAAGTCCTAAAAAATTCAATTGGAAAGACATATGGACATGGAGTTTTTTCGATGCTCATTCCAAATACTACTTTCTTCAATTCCTCTCTATCAATGGGTTTAAGTATAGCTTGTTTTTCTTCTTCAGAGATAATAGAGGGTATGATAACAAGAACTTATTTTTTAGCCTCTTTATCTTGCACCATACTTTCCTTAAATAATTTAGAAAATAATCCATTAAATGGAAATGCATACATGGAATTGTACCAAAGGAGTGTCCATTCTCATCTTGAAGATATTCCATGTTGTTCATATATTTCCTAGCACAGGCAACCCGATGAAAAAATTTGATATTTTTATCACATTCTAATAACCAAGTGGTTCTTGCTCTCTATTTATTGTAGATCTCATCTTGGTTATCAATGTCCTCAACCGCTTTACGCAATGCATCATCCTCTTCTTTGAGTTGCTCTGTAATTGTTCCTTCCATAAAGTGTTTTTGAACCTCATCCCATCTAGTCACCAATGGAGCTCTTTGGACCTAGAAGTCTATCTTGTTAGCTCACCTCCATTTTTTCACTTGATCCTTGACATAATGAAGCTGCTTGTGGAATCTGAACATTGTTGTCCTATATACTGGGTGGTCCTCTTCCCACCACTTTGGAATTTTCTTTCAAATTTTATCTTTTTGTAACTAAACATTTTCAAATTTGAATGGTTTGTGATGTTGCATTGTCTTGAACCCCCTTTCCAACAAAATGGAAAAGTGATATAAAATTGGATCCTCCAAAATCTGAAATTTTATATTCCATTTCACAAATGCCTCCTCTAAAACCAAAAAATGATCTAACTTTACCTTCCTACTATTTGTGGCTCCCTCCTATTATTAGTCCAAGTATAGTTGGTTCTAGGACATTTAATATTTACGAAGTGTAATGCTTGGACTTGGGCAATCATAAATCGATCCCCTAGATCTAAAATTGTTGTTCTCACTTCCTGATATCTAGAGGATAATTTAACATTAAAAAATTTAGCAACAATCTAGTCTAACTCCTCCCTTAAGACTCTCATGTTATGCACTACTTTTCATTGATGCATCTGACCATCTAGATTTTGAGACCCATATAATTTTATGATTAAAACCTGCTCATATGTCATATGGTTCCTAAAATGTGATGTGAGGACACCCCTCCAAGCTATATGTTCTATTGCTATCCATTCAAGATATCTCCAAAAAGTAACCATCCCCCCTGAGACCCCTTGGGCAGCCACTTCCATATGACCAACACTCCTCCAAATTCTATTTACTATTTTACACAAGATCCAACGACATTTTTATTTCTTTGAGAAGCAAAAAAATTGTTTTATATTTTTATAAGAGTCTTCGAATAATAGATTGATGGGTTATACTTTTTAAAAATATAAAATTCCATGATTGTATAATCATTGGTTACCTTGAGAGCAGTAAAAATTTATTGGCCTCATTGATCTTCTAATGATCAATTTGTCTCCTTAAACTGCTATCAATTCCTTATTTGATTTTCTACCCACTCCTTAAGAGCTGATATTTTTTAATTTTTTTTCACTTAAGATATCCCTAGAGTTGACCTTTCTCTATTATTTTCTGCTATACCCTTGATGACATCCTTAATTATCGACTGCTCTTGGTTATGCACTCTCAATGCCCCTACAGTATTTGATTGCGGTAACTCACTGTACTCAATTACCTACTCTATGATGGGAGGAGGTGAAAGAGGTACTTGAACATGGTTGTTATTGTTTTTATTTTTCCCATCCACTCCTTCCATGAATTGTTCTTCTTCATGGTCCATTAGTGTCTTGAAGATCTCATACCTATTGAAAGGCTTGATTTGGATTTGCTATTTACCATATTTTTTATTTTACTTCTCCTTATTTTGGGTTGCTTAAAACCATCTCCTTGTTCTTCTTTTCCTTGAGAAATATTGGTTGTTTATTTATTTATTTTTGAATTACCCTTCTTAGAAACATTTAACATTCATAGAGGAGCCTCCATTTTTATGTTCATATTTTTTGAGCAGGATCGGGCCAAATACCCATATTTATAGTAAACTCTGCACTTGAATGGCAATGCTTCATAATCCAATTGTTAAATACAAGATAGTATTACAAGTTTGAGTTCAACCTCTACCGGTAAATGCTGGCTAAGATCCATTCCCACACATAATCTAGCATAAACGGTTATGTTCCCTTCCATTTGTTGAGCAAGGTGTTGCAAGAGTTTTGTCATTATTGTCAACTCAGGCAGTTAGATCTAATAATGCGATGGACGAGCGATTCGAAGTCATTCAATGTAGGTTGATAGATTTTAGGGTTTGCAATTGACCACATTTAGGGTTTGCAGCTGACCATGTTTAGGGTTTGCAGCCGACCAAGATTAGGGTTTGCATTTGCATAATCAGCCGACTACTAATAGGGTTTTCATATCAAAATCTCAAGTATATAAGCGGGGCTGTTTGGAGATTTAGGAATCGATCGGGTGAATGTTGAAGTGCAAGATGTGACCGTAAAAGCGTAGATAGCATAGAATCGGCGAGATGATAGCGAAGTGCATAATGTGAGCTAGTTGTGTCGAGTTGTTCGAAGTGCGATTGTGAATGCGCATAGAGAGCAGAGTGTGGAACGACACAGAGTGTGCGAAGCATGTGAGCAAAGAAAGCAGAATGTGCAGAGAGCGCAAAGGGCAAAGTTGATTGCAAATTTTCTGTCGTAGCGATGTAGCAGATTGTGTGAAGAGATTGTGCAAGAAAGAGCGAGTGTGCGAGAGATTGCAAAGGTGAAGTAGATTAGTTAGAGTCTTGCAATAACAAAGGTATTTGTCAAACATTTTCATTCAAAATTGAAGTCCAGGTTGGTCTTGGCAAATTAGGGGTTGGTGCTCCTTTCGTTGGTGCAGATAAATAAGGGGTTGGTGCTCCTTCCAATTGGTGCTGGTAAACAAATTGTAAAGTTGGTGCTTTGCAAGAGGCTAGATTTGGATGGTAGTCCAAGCAACCGTTCTTTTTGAAGAGTAGCCATTTTGGTGAACCTCGTTAAAAATCTATGTTGTGTGATGTTCTCTTGCTGTACTTATTATATTTGTTTATAAGTTTTAATTTTTGTGGTTTTTAGAGCTATTAATTCATGGATTTGGAATGCCACACTGATTCACCCCCCCTCTCAGTGCCATACTAAGTACAATAATTGGTATCAGAGCCAAGTTCCATTTAAAGGCTAAATCAGCTAGGGTTGATCTTGGATTAATACTCTAATGGCAAAGAAAGGCAAGAATGGAACCATGAGACACAAGAAGAAAAGATTACACAGAGTCATAAAAGAAAATAAAGATAAATTCATTATTGCTGTAGATTCAAGATATGAATCAAACAATGGAGAAAAGGCCAAGAGTCAACTTGGTCATAATGTAGGTTCTCAAGGTTCAGAATGTTTTGATCAACTCCGGCATAATGAATGTTAGTGTTATGGGTTTAGTAATAGTGAAGATGAAGAAGAAATAGAATCAGAACATGAATGTAATAAAGAAGAAATGAATGCAGAAGCAAATTGGAATGAAGATCAAATTACAGCTCCAAGTAAGAAGAATAGAACCTCCTTCAAAAGGACATCTCAGCCAGTTTCAGTTTCTATGGTAGAGGAAATTGAACCAAAAAAGGCAGAAGGGGTGAACACTGAAGCAGATAATAAAAACCTCAATGCTGAAGTAGACTGGGAAGGTGAGTTGATCTCTACTCTTGAAGAGTTGAGTATAGAAAATAAAAAGAACAAAAGACTATATAATAAATTGGAAGAATATGGGGATGAGATTGAAAATCTGTTCTTACAATTCCAACAGGCCAAGAAAATAGAAGAAGACTTGAAGTCACAGCTGAATGATAAATTCAATGTGTGTAACAAACATGAAGAGGATTCTAACAAAGTAGTTAGTAATCTAAAGCTGCAAGTAGAAGAGTCTAAAAGGATTGAGGAAACTCTCAGGTCGCAGATCAATGAGAAAGAGATTGTTTCATTGAAGAAACAACTAGAAGAGGCCAATACAAATCTTAAATTTGAGAAGAGCACAGAATTGCTAGATAAAATGATAAGTCATCAGAGAAGCTCCACGATTAAGCATGGTCTTGGATATGAAGCTGAACAACCTGTATCTTCCAATTCTACAGAGAAGAAGAAGTTCACTGTTGAAGGGTCCGAGCAAGAAAAGGTTAAAGCTATATCTTCAAAAGAAATAAAATATCAAAGGAGATTTACAGCAAAGCAGCCACAACAAAAGAGGTTCTACCACTCTCACTTTTTTCATACTAACACTTTTAATGGCTATTGTTTCAGATGTAACCAGTATGGTTAAAAGGCAACTTATTATGGATTAAATAATAAATCAAAGAGTTATTTTGGTCGAAATACATCTGCATATCCGAGTGAACACTTTGTACAATGTTTTCAATGCAATGGTCATGGGCACATAGCAAGGTTTTTTCCAAGCGCTTATGTATCAAATCTAAGGCAAAACAGTAGATTTCATAAGATGCAAAGAACACAACACGAGACGAGGAAATAAATCAAGTTCATAGAAGAAAGGAAAATAATCATTCATCATGGATGCATAAGAGACAACCACACTAGAGAGATATTCAAGTTCATGCAATGATGCAAAATAGGGACGCAGGTGAAAAATCCAAGCCCAAGGTCAAGAAAGTCTGGAGAAAGAAAGAAGAGAGGAAATCGTGTCTCCTTGAACTAAAGGAGACTGCTCTTCTACTGCACTAAGCAACTCCAGGTAACACATCTTCAAGGGGAGCATTTTGAAAAAGGTTTTATTTTAATGCTTCTGTATATTTATCTGGGTATCTGAGGATGAAAGACCAGCAGTTGGGCTTTTGTGGTATAATTGTCAAGTGTGTTGGCTATTCATTTAGTTGTTTGTGGAAGTGCCATGAAGGGTAGTGTTTGCATTGAGATCTTCACCATTGGTAGTATTGCTTATGTCATTGTTGTTTTTTTAATGGTTCTTACTGCCACTGATTATAACTATGGATTATAACAGTTCAGATTGTTTTTGTTTATTGAAAGAATGCTTGCCCTAGCTGCATATTTGTGTTTTTATAATAGCAGCGTGTTTTTGTTCGATGCTTGATGTGAATATTGTCAGATCTTTCATTACACCTTGGTGAATATATTTAATTCACAGACAATTTTGTTTTAACTTTTAATGTAATGCCAATTCAAGGATAAGAAGTTTGAGGCTGAGTAAGGTGCACTACGGTTGGCCATAAAGTGTTTGACAAAATGTCTTCTTTTGACATGCACGATTGAAAGTAAGAGTTGGCGATAAAATTGCGAGTCTTTGGACAAAAATTGAGTACAGATGTGAGTCACTTGTCAATTCTGTTGATAGAAGTGAAATCAGCATGTTGAATGGGAAGATTGAAGAAAAAGTTTATAATGCGCAGCCAGATGATTTCCAGCCTGGTGATGAATTTTTGAGGTGCTTTTATAAAGAATTGAGGTAGCCTGTTGGATTCTCACTGTAGAGAAAGACAAACAAGCTGTCGAGTAGGTTCAAGTCTATTGAGAATATTCAAGATGTATATGCAGATGTTGTTTGCATTACAGAGCAAAAAGTTGGATAGTTAAACGATCAGTGTATGCTTTCACTAAAATTAGTGGACAAGTTTGAGATTGCAGAGCAACAGAGGGTTGAGGCTCAGAAGACAGCGTGAATTGAAGTGGCCACATATTCCCAAGAATATTCTAAAATTTGACTAGCCATTGGGATCAAATTCTCACGGGGGGGCATTTGTGCATTTGTTCATCTTATTGATCATATCCATGATTTTTGCTAACTATTTCAATGTGGTTTTTAGAATGGTGTGTATGGACTCAGGGGGAGTCTACAACACCTTTGGTATTATTGACAAAGGGGGGAGAAGAGTTACGAGGGAATGTACACGGGTGTTGCCAACAATTCCAAAGGGGGAGATTGTTGAGCAAGGTGTTGCAAGAGTTTTGTCATTGTTGTCAACTCAGGTAGTTAGATCTAATAATGCAGTGGACAGGCAGTTTAGAAGTCATTCAATGCGAGCTGATAGATTTTAGGGTTTGCAATTGACCACATTTAGGGTTTGTAGCCGACCATGTTTAGGGTTTGCAGCCGACCAAGATTAGGGTTTGCATTTGTGTAATCAGTCGACTACTATTAGGGTTTTCATCTCAAAATCTCAAGTATATAAGCGGGGCTGTTTGGAGATTTAGGAATCGATCGAGTGAATGTTGAAGTGCAAGATGCGGTCGTAAAAGCGCATATAGCATAGAATCGGCGAGATGATAGCGAAGTGCATAATGTGAGCTAGTTGTGTCGAGTTGTTCGAAGTGCAATTGTGAATGCGCACAGATATCAGAGTGTGGAACAACATAGATTGTGCGAAGCGTGTGAGCAGAGCGGAGAATGGCGCAGAGCGCAAAGGGCAAAGTTGATTGCAAAGTTTGGCTGTAGCAGTGCAATAGATTGTGTGAAGTGATTACGCAAGAAAGAGCAGAGTGTGCGGAGATTGCAAAGGTGAAGTAGATCGGCTTAGAGTCTTGCAATAACAAAGGTATTTGTCAAACATTTTCATTCAAAATTGAAGTCTAGTTGGTGTTGGCAAATTAGGGGTTGGTGCTCCTTTTCGTTGGTGCGAGATAAATAAGGGGTTGGTGCTCCTTCTAGTTGGTCTTGGTAAACAAATTGTAAAGTTGGTGCTTTGCAAGAGGTCTGGATTTGGATGGTAGTCCAAGCAGCAGTTCTTTTTTGAGGAGTAGCCATTTTGGTGAACCTCGTTAAAAATCTATGTTGTGTGATGTTCTCTTGCTGTACTTATTATATTTGTTTATAAGTTTTAATTGTTGTGGTTTTTAGAGCTGTTAATTCATGGATTTGGAATGCCACACTGATTCACCCCCCCTCTCAGTGCCATACTAAGTACAACACCATTGTATCTTTTAAAATACCCAAATGTCTTCCAAAAAAATTATTGATAATTTGCAATACCTGCCCACTCCAAAACTCTATTGGAAGTGCATACAAATGGATCCAAACCGGGATAGCAGTGGATTCAATTCGAGGATCAAATCCCACTCTCCAGGGTTGAACAAATAATCTTGCCAAACCATGATTCCCCTTTTCTAATTTTAAAGACCTATTTCTAGTGGCAAGTGAATAAAAAATAACAATAAAATATCCATTGCTAATAAAACACAAAGAACACTCACCAAGAGGCTTCGAGTTTTGCTAAACCCAGGAATGGAAAAAATTTAGGGTAGGGTGAATACCTATGATTTATAGATCAAATTATGATTGGATCTATATAAAATTATTTCTTCTACCATCCTTTGCTCAATGACAATCTTTGGCCTTGATTTTGACTATGGCTAGAATCCATTAACTCGTTAAGATGTTGATATAATTCCAACAATCGTAAAGAGCATTTTTAATATAGTTTTTTGTGCTTCTTCAACCTTTGCTAGAGATATATTCTTTAATAAATCTGCAAAAGAACTATGTATCTCTAAAAGAGTATCCAAATGTGTTCTCATTTGGCTCTCCTAGGGAAAAAATCTTGTCTTCAATTCCACAACAATAAAAAATATCTTCTTATGCCCTATATTTCTCTTCAAGAGCTCTCGGGAATATAAAAAATATATTGTATTTCCTCTAGAATTCCATTCTTAAAATAATATTTATTGTGGCTTCTTAAATTCTCATGTGTTACAACCATATTAAGAAATGAATGTCATTCTTAAAATAACATTTATTTAATTGAATATACCCCATTTTAAAACTTTAGCTTATTAAAATTAATATTTAAATTGCTAATATTACCTTAGCAAAGGTATTATTAAATAATTTATTTACTTCTTCATAGCTTTAAGTTAATTAACACTATTATTAATTTTTTTATCTAATGTTAATATTATCTATTAACATTAATATATATATATATATATATATATATATACTAACATTATTATTAATACCTTACTTCATCAGTCAATTAAGATTTATACTTTGAAACACAAATATTAATGCATCCTAAAGATAAATTAAGAGCCTAAGCAACACAAGGGCTCTTGCTTAAAGTTGTTCTCACCCAAATTAAGATGCAATCAATAATAAGCAAAGATGCACAAATATAACCATTCCCTAAGAGAGAGGTATTATGATAACTTCAAGGTTATCAACCACCTACAAAGGACCTCTAAACATAGAGGTAAGGGCTCTTTTGCTTTTTATAGCAACCTCCTTACCCAATGATGTATTCAATCCTACATACACAAAATGCAAATGCTCCACAAATACTCCTACATGATAATTTTAACCATATGGGCTATCAACTGAAAATAATTCATCATTTTTTATTTTTTATTTCTCTAACTCTGATGGTTAACCCATACAAATCCACCCGTCAAAGTACTTGTCCTCCAACCTAATATTCATCAACAATACCATATTCTAAAAGTAACATAATTCAACTTTAGTAAGCATAAAGTACAACTATCAACTCATCTTAATAGAACTAAATAATATCATGCATTTATTATCAACATATCAATAAATTAATCAAAAAAGAAAGAAAAGTTCTACCAAAATGCACCATTAAATTTTGATTGTCTATTTCTTTTCTATATTGTAAAGGATTTTAACCCATAAAATTTTATATTAACACGTACGAAGACATCCAACAAAGAACATCTAGAACTCTTCCAACAAAGAACATCTAGAACGACATCCAACTCATACATCACTCACTTCTCTTCAGCCTTGAATGTTGGGAGTAATCCTTGATCCAGATCTTCTATATCACATATCATCCTGTTTACTGTTTTTCTTACTTTATTTTCTCTGGAGCTGCATTAGGCACTCCGTTGCTTTGTATATGTCTTACTTTACCGTCCTATTGACTTCTTTTTATCACCAATGGACATTAATTCAAATTCAAATTCAAACATAACATTGAAAAAATAATATCATTTTGCTATTCCTTTATAATTAACGACTATTCTAAATTTGTTGTTTAAAAATCCAAAACTAAAATTTCTTCCATTCCTGGAAATGCTCATCTATAAGAAAGAATGTAATGCCTTTCTTATCCTCCATAATGTTTATTATGGATGGGCGTGGCACACCGAAGAAGCAAGACAAAAAAAAAAAGTCTCAAAACTACAATAATAAAAAGAAACCCTAACAAAAATCATGTTCCATCCCACTTTAGTATGTTACTTAAAAAAATTATAAACAAATAAAACTTACATATGATTTATCGCTAGCTTAACTAATTGTAAAATTTTAAAAAACAAAATGCACAATATATTTTTTTAACCTACAATTGCAAGATAGAATAATGAAATTACATTTTTATTCTCAACCCAGCTGCATCTGATGATGACCAAAATGTCGCTATTCTGTTGGAATTCAATAACAAATCCTTTAAATTTTGTTTGTAGTCGTGATCCAACAAAGGATCAAATTCTTCAGTCATAAATCCCCGCGAGGAATCAAATTCAATAATATATGCCAAGAGTTTAAACAAATCTTTGCAAATAATTTGCCGGACAAACAGAAGCTAATTATAAGACAAACGCTATGTTTTATTGGAATTGAGACGCTCTATGCCGTTCAGGGCACCAAGTCGTCGCTTTCGCTAAGAAAATTAAAAAAAAAAAAGTCTTATACATTTTTAACTCATAAACTTCTACTTATCAAACGGCAATTTTTAAATATAATCCAGATAAACTCCATTTCAACCATGATGCTACATATATATAGATAAGCAGGGTTGAAGACTAGTACTACAAGTTTCAATTGTGTAAGCTACGATGATCTTCACGGAGAAGAAACGGGTAACGGCGATAATGATAAGGTTGAGAGTATTTCAGACATTGGATATGATGAGAAGAAGGTTTCCAAGAAGAGGAGGAGACTACCAGTCATAACTCTTGGAGGTAAGAAGTCTTTTATAGATAAGATGTGTGGGAGGCTTGTGGTTCGAATATTAATAAGACCATGTTCGACCTTATGGAAAAAAATAGAGAGGTTTTATCTTCGGGTCGTATCAGAAGCCGGAATAGAGGTGTTGAATTGCGGTGCCTTCGTCAACATCAGCTTCGCCGGTGGTTATCTGCCTTACTCTGCAAGTTCCATGGGTCATGCGTGTAAATTCTAATGAACTCTGCACAATAAGATGAATCCGTATTCATGTTTTTCGAATCAGTACCTTAAACTTCATAAGCAAACAGTAGGTATATATGATCAAAAGTTCGTTTCGCCTAAGGTTCTGCTATTGTATTAGATTTACGGATGTATCAGAGTGATATATTTACATTTTTATGGATTATAAATGTTATGGGCAATTCTTTTCGTTGGGAATTGGTATTAAGTTAGTTTTTTTCTTTTCTTTTTTTCATAAGTTGGACCAGTGGTAACACAGTTAAGGGAGGTTTTTTTTTTCGAGGTCGAAGGTAGTGTAAGGTTGGATGGTTGATGTAAAATTTAATAAAGGATTAATATAATATATATTTTTATTATTTAAATGATGATTGATTCATTTATGAAGTATAATATTTATAAACTAAGAAAACAATGATAAATAAATTAAAAATGTATTAAGTAATTAAATTTCAAGAACACTGAACTAAAATTATATAAATATAAACAAAATGTAACTAAAATTGCAGAAAAGGACATGTAATTGAAATGACATAATTTTTTGAATTGCATTTCATTATCATATATCAATCCCTATAATCTTATCAGATTATGTGAATGGTTTTCAAATAAAATGATCATATTAATTAGTTAAATTTTTATAAAATGTAATTAAAAGTCTATCGATTTAAAATAAAATATAATTAAAATTTCATTAGAGGAAAGTAATTGAAATGTTCTTTTACACTTTCATTATTTCATCCTATATTAATCCTTTGAATTATTTTCTATAACATATATTGTTACAATCGTGTAATCAATGCATTTCATATCAAAAGGATAGTATTAAAAGAATATGATAAACAAACATAAAAAATATAAATCATCATAAAATATAATATAAGAATGACATTCAAAATAACTTTAACCAAATGGTTAGAACAAGTAGTTGATATAGCCCACACCAAAGTTCAAATATTTGGGATGTCAAATAGGTCAATGTGATTAAGTCAATGTAAAAGAGAAAGGGCAACCCTTTCAAAACCTCTCTCTCTCTCTATATATATATATATTCTGGAAAACATCCCAGAAGGGATGTCACTTTTGGGTAAGACCCAAGGAGGCAGGGGTATCTCTTCCGCCAAAAACACCCAGGGCTTGCACTTAACCTACCACCTTTGATACATGCAAGGTGGATACCCGAAACAACACAAAACAAGAACACACAAACACAAACACACAAAAAACTAAAACAAATAAAGCATACTCCTTGAATGTGTCGACAAGAAAAAGCACAATCAAACACACACAAAAATAATTTAAAAAAAATACGAACCACATAGAACAAACACACAAACAACATAGGAAAACACAATAAAAAAACACACACAATAAATAAATAAATAAAATTAAAAAAATGACAAAAATAAACAACCCCAAAACATGAAATACATAGAGAAAACCACCAACACAACATAACAAACACTACCATAACAAAACAACAAAAAGAAACAAAAAACCACATAACACGAAACACATAGAAAAATCCCAAAAACAACAAAACAACACAAAACCAAAATAGAAACAACAAAATGAATCAAGTACACCACAAACGAAATCAAGAAAAACAAAAACAACAAAAACTAAGCCAAAGGAGCTATTGATAAATCCAACAAAATATGAGAACACTAAAAAAAAAAAAAGCTTAACAGAATACCAAAAATATCAGAAATTGCTTAGTAAAATATCCAGAGCTTCCAACATTGCCATAAAGAGACTGACTAAAAACCTTATGACTATGGTATCCTTATCCTTTTAATCATATCTTGCTTCATTCTGGTTGGGACTATAGGCTAGTTACTTGGTACCACCACACTACTATTGGAATTTGTATGGTCTTTTTGAGGATCCATTTTGTTTGTAGTTTGAATCTGCCCTTTTGTTTTGCACTTGGGTTGGTTTTCTACATTGTACTTTTTTATCCTTTACTGTTAATTTTGAGCATCAAGGCAAGCTCTTTTAATGATTTCTCATCATGCAATCCTTCCTATTCTCTCTCTTCATCAAATTTTGTCTCCATAATAATTGTTTCCATTTGACCATCCTCATCATCTGTTTGCTCATCCATGGGAAGAATTTCAAATGTGTTAGGATAAATTATTGTTTTCTCTTTTGTTGCCATTTTTTTTTGTGTTCTTTTGTTTAGGGATTTGAACCCTGCCAAGTCCCCATCCTATTTCAATTTATTAAGGATCTTATGTGGATAATCCTTGGCTAGATGACCATAGTCATGCCAAATTCTGCATCTAAATGGAATATTTTCATAATCTACTACTTGCTCTCATATTTCTTCTCCATATTGTAAAGTAATCTTCTCTAGAAGTGGTTTGTCAAAATCAATCAAAACATAAATCCTTGCATAAATCATATGCTCTAAGTGTTGGGTGTAATCAAAATTCATCATGTAAACTCCTAAAGAATTTCCAATTGTTGCAAATATCTTTGGATGTCAATATTCTATCGAAATACCAAATAAACAGACCCAAACAAGGGTAGTTGATGGCATCTCTTCCTCAACTTTGAACTTGGTATGCCAAAGCTTCATGAAGAGCCCTGTCCTACCAAAAAACCATGGCCCCCTTGAAAAATGATCTCCCTATCTTATCGATAGAGCTCCAATTTTTGGCAGCCCATTGCTTGAAGGTACCAAGAATCGGTTGAAATCCCATGAATCGACAAATTAGGCTTTTTCTCTCAATCGCATCTATTCCTTTCTAGACATCCATTATTTCCAAATTCACTACTAGACATCCATTATTTCCAAATTAACTACTAGGGATCCATTAGTTGCTTTCATGCAACCCATCTTTGTTTTCCTGGAATCGACCTTTGGCATCCTCAATGGTTTCCTTGGTAATCATTGATTGTGTTACCCTCCTGTTTGAGGTGGTCACTGATAGATAACTTCTTTAAAATTTATTTTTGGCGTAATGCATGCATCTTTGTTGAAACCCTCCATCCCAAAATCCAACAAATTAAGTTGCATGAAACCCTAAATTCCTATATAAACCTTAATATTGCAAGGACCTATGTTGAAACCCTCCATACCAAAATCCAACAAATTAAGTTTCATGAAACCCTAAATTCCTATATAAACCTTAATATTGCAAGGACCTACAATTTCACATTTTGATTGTCGCAAGGACCTGCGATTCAATCATGTTTTTATTTTTTGACGTATTTTCGATGATGGATTCTTTAATGCCAGTGATGATTCTTGAAGCCTTCAGCTGAAGATTACAACAAATTTTATTATCGCAAGGACCTACGATTCCACTAGGTTTTTCTCTCTATATATATAATTGACCACCAAAAATCTTTTTTGTTATCATTAAGTTAACTTCAGTCTTCATGGTATAACATAATATGTTTAATGTAAATATTAACATCTAATAAAATTAGTCAAAAATATTTTTTATTATCATTAAGTTAACTTTACTCTTAATGGTATAACATAGTATGCTTAATGTAAATATTAAAACTTAATACTAAAGTTTTCAACATAGATAATAACAATATTTTAAACAAATTTTCATAATTTGAGTCCTTATAAGTTAACGTCTAAAATAATCATTGTGTCATGATATAGGTTTAGAGGTTGAAGTCTATTTATTTATCATGTTGGATTTCTCATTTTGATATATTCTATTATTTCTCATGAGTATTGCTTGGATAGTCAAAAAATAAAAATAAAAATGGAAAATGGAAGATATTTTTTTTGGTGACTCAAATAGATGTCCCTAATGGATTGTGCTTGATATATAAAAATTCTAAAATGATCCAATAATTGAATAAGGAACAAGTATCCAATATTGAGATCTGATAATGATAAACATACTATGAATAATATGATCTATATAAGTCTACAAATGAAAATTTATAATAATAATACTATAAAATAAAGGCAAGAATAAATGAGAATTATTTAGACATGTAAATGGTAATATGCAATATATTTATAATCAAAATATAAACTTGTTAGTATTGCTAGCATGCTATTATCAAAATAATCACATGTAATCCTAAAAACTATAACAATACTTTAGCTTTTAAAACATCTTAAAAATTATGTTAAATTTCTATTATACTTTATAAATCATAGGTATAAGTAAATAATACTAAATAGAATAATAACAACTAATTAGTTTATATGAAATTACTCATACCTTCCTATCCCTAATTAAACAATAAGTTGACCTTTTCTATTAAGTTGAGAATGATTATAAGTCCTAAGGTATACAATACCTAAGGATCTATTTTTAACACCAATGAGGCCTTGGTTCAATGATTGAGACATATGGGTGATGTACCCCACATCAAAGTTCAAATATGAGTAGCACCAAAAAGGTTGTATAGCTCGATGTGACTAGTTCATATGACTTATTATTGTACTAAGGGAAAGAAAAACCCTTTCAAAGTCCTAAAAAAAGAATATTTTTTAGGATTGAATCTAGCCTTACCCATATTACATCATGACCACATAGTGGTATTACAGTAACTTAGTATTTATTCATGTATCACTTGGAAAGCTTTGAACCTAAGTATCCTCTTTAAAAGTAGAGGAATTTAACCAATTGACTAGTGTTCTTTGACATACTTAAGTGTCTTATTAATAATAGTTGCTCAATAATAAATTATTTGACTTTAATTATTATTATACCCAATAATTATAGCGTAAGGAATGAGGAACGAGAGTTTCACATTGTCATCTAAAGATTCAATCCTATAGAGAAGTACATTACAATAGCCATAGGGATACCCAGTAGTGTAAGTCAAACTTTTGAGCTAGTGCATGAACTTAGGGTCAAGTTTAACCATATGACAAACCAAGTGAATCCTAATGTTTCCCATGAAATCTACCTTATGCTTTATCATAATTTATTGTTGTCAAGTGGTTTTGAAACAAGTTTTTTGGATTTCAAATATTCATATCATATTCGAAGGTTCTAAACTAACTTCCAAAAACCTTACAGTAGTCACCAGGGAATGCAAAGGTAAGGATCAAACGTATGCCAATTCATGGTTCCAAAGTTGAGTGTAACCATATTTTAGATCTAATTCCACCTCCATAAAATTTTATCCTAAGGTTTCCCTTAACATTTAAGGTCAAATAGGTTAATATCAAATGATAAAAGTATATATGCTTCAAAATGAAGATAAATTACAAGTTTTGTTTTTAATAAAAAATAGATTTAATTTTATATCAATTCATGCTTTTTTTTATTATTTTAATAAAAAATTTGTAATTTCTTGATAGTCTTTTAAGAATTTCCAAATGAAAAAGTATTGGAATATATAATATAACTTTATTATTCCAAGCTTGACAATGATTAAGTTCTTATAAGCACTCTTGATATAGCTTATGAGCAAGTAAAATGTAATCCTATGATTGTTTTATATTTAATCCCATGAGTGTTCTATATGTAAGCCTACACATGATTTTTATAAGCCTTCAAGCATTTTATATATAACCCTCTAAGCATATTCTATGCAAGAATAATGAATTTTTATGTAATCTTATCAAAAATCTTAATGTATTCACTCGTAGTAAAATTAGATAAACCAATGTATGGTTAACCTCAATTAAAGGATTTAATACATTTAATATGTTATAACATAACCTTCAAGTTAGGTTATGTCCGTAAGGTTAGTATTTAATTAAGGGTTGGATATCGCTATGAACACCCCTAATGACTGATTTATTGTATTAGTGAGTGATATCCTATTATAGAGGTTCCTACAAGTAACGACACCTTCTTCTGTTTTAGTTATCTCTCTATTTGTCATCTATGTGCTTTATTTATTATCATTCTTCTATTATTTAGTATATGATTGTAGTGAATGTATGTTTTGTAATGTTCATGAAAAATATTAAGAAATCCAGCATGGTATCATAGCCAATTTAGAATTGCATCACTTAGTTATGCAATAAAAATATCCTCATTAATGCAAATAGAAGAAGTAAAATAGAAAGACTTAGATCTAAATTAACTTTTCTAATTTGGAGGAAAATTTTAAATCTATCTAAAGTTTTCAGCATATTCATTGGTAGGAAAATTATTAATTATTTTCTTCATGCACAAGTCACAAGTTTGAACCCATATGATATATTTTTCTTGGTTGGATCAACAAGCTTCTCATTAGAAAGAAGTGTATTTGAGTTTGTTCCAAAGTCATTATTGATGATTGTGGCTAGTGAAGCTTTCTTAAAACCTTTTCTTTGAGAAGAACATGGTTCTATTCCTCACACATCTCCTCTTTATGTGTGTATGCCTTTTATGATCCAAAGGAACCATATTGGGTAATATTCTATGACTTTGTTTCCATCCAACATTTGGGCATTCTAGATAATATATTAATTTCTAAAACCTCCAACAATAGCGTGTTGTAAGATCTATTCCACTTACATCTATTTTTATTTTTTGTGCATCCATGAATATGATAGAAAGGAATATCAAGTTTCACTAAATCCAACATAGCCACAACATTTATATTTATTATTATTAGCTTAGTCCCTAGGATAAGCTAGTCAAATCTTGAGTATTGGGGTTAGTTTTTTTTTTTTAATTAGTCTATAAATAGGAAGACTGATGTTGTAGTTGAAATCATCTTTCATATTTGAATCATAGTCACCTTTATTGTGTATATGAGACATTTCCCTCTCTAAGTGGCTATGACACTTTACTCTCTCTAATTTTCTAGGATTTGTATTGATTTAGAATATAGAATTTATTACTTGCATTACTATTTTTGGTATTGAATTGATTATTATTCTTGTGGATGATTACTTTTGTACATTATTGAATTATTATTGCTAATATTGTATTTTTGGATTTTGTTTCATTACACAAGTCTTGCCACCCTCTCTCATTCTAGTGACCTAAACTATTAGATATAAAAACCTCTTTTAAAAGCCTCCCTAACTAGGATGTTATGGGTTCAAAACCCTATGATTTATCTTCAAGGTAATGATATATTTTGGAGCTGAGACTATATTATACTTGGCACTATCATTTTCTTTCCATCCAATGTATAGACCATTATGGTCATTGTAAATTTTGTTAAATGCCTCCTAAGAATGAGGTTGTGGGTTCTATTTCCCACTCTCTTCAGAGGTATTAACCATATTCTTCAAGGTTGATTTTGAGGTTCTTAAGTTGTGATGGCTTCCTATTCTCAAATGAAATATATGTCATCTTGGTTAGTGTGACTTCTTTAAATCCTTTCTACTATAAATATTATGGGTTCAAATCTTCCACATTGTTAACTTTCCAAAAAACGGTTATCCATTTTTATGCATTATGCATTAGAATGTGTCTTGGTTAAGGCCTTGGAAAACTATGTCCAGTAGAGTGCTCCACTTTCTTGGTTAGTAGAGGTATATTTTGGAACTCTTCTAGTATATAACTATAGATTTGATTATTTCGAGTACCTAGTTCATAACAATTCAAATACTTTTGGGGTGTATATGCTCAATAAACCACTTGACATATGTGAACATAGTTGTTTATTATCAAACACACTTGGTGACTTTATGGCCAATTGAATGGAACTTAAGACTATAGTCATCTAAGCAATCCTAAGTTTGAAATATCTTTCCTATAACAATTTTGATGACAAGGATGCCAATGTGGTAGTGACATGGGCTCATGATAATATTTTCTTATATTTAAAATAATTTCAACTACACAATCTATGACATATCAAATGCCCACTCAACATAGTTGGAAGCCTAGAGTGATGATATCTACATAATGTAGGTGGTATTTGTAGGATGTAACACAAGGTAGTCCTTGATTGTTGAATTTCTCCCTAAGATATCAAAGTTAATTTTTTATAACCTTTTAGTGTTGATATTCCCAACCTTCTAGTAGTCATAATTTTGCATAAAGAAAGGGTTTTGAGCCTTATCTTTAGATTACTCTATTTTCAATATATATGCATTAATGGCTTTTTAGATACAATAGGATTTGGTTTTGGATGATTAGTGTAAGGGGTGACTTTTTTCTATCTATCTTGTTTTAACCATGGGGGGTGATTATTAAAAATTTACATATTGCTTGATGATTCAACTACTTTATTTTATTTTTATAGGATATATTATGGTTGGCATATTTTTACTAAGGATATTATAATAGGAATCTAAATATCTTGGATCCAAAATGTAGAGTCATTTACATCTTACACTTTGGCACTTGTGCATTTATTACAATATTTGAAGTAACTAACTAACTTTACTCTAAAGTAAACTTCTACTCTAGTTATTTATCAAAGGTGGTACATTGATATGTATCCAATAATTTAATATATTCTCTAACATCCCATGTATTATATTATTTGGGTATTGAATACTTTAGGATCTTTATATTTGCATTCACTCTTCAAGTAAATTTGAATTTTATCTTCTACTTGAGCTTCATCTTCAAATGTTCTCCATCTTAATCTGGTTCTTTGTATTATCTTTAATTTACCATGCACTATCTACCTCCTTGATCTGGTTCCTCTTCTTCTTATTTATTCTTGTATTTGGAGTCAGTATTTGCACTTTCATAGGTGGATGTACTATCACCTGATTGTTGCAAAAGTATCTTCTCTTTGCCTTTGTTCCTTTTATCATTTTCGAAGTTCTGTATCGAAGCTTCTAAACAAATACTTAAGGCATCATGATAAAATTTTGTGTTAATATAACTTGAAGTATCAATACTACATGAGGATTGAAATATCTTCTCTAGGTATGATTCACCCATTTTTGTTTTTATTTTAAGTAATTCTATCAATTCTTTTTGTTCTACATTCTCATCCATATAACATTTGAATGTAAGTAATGTCATATATAATATGCTATCAAAGTCTAAAGGAAATTTAATATCACTCTTTTCATTATCAATTGCTTCAGTGAGTCGAGCATGTAGATAATATTGTATGGTTTCAAAGTTATCTTTTAAAGCTTCACTATGAATCCTTTTTGAAATAATGTCTAAGTCTCCTTCAGACTTTATAAGTAAATTCTTGATTCCAATTTTTATGACACTTGGTATTTCCTTTCTAATAGTACTGTTCATATCATTGTTCACTATATTCTTTAAGGTAGACATAATCCTTATTTTTAGCTCCTTATATTTTAAAAACACTTTTAATAGATCCTTTGTAGTATACTACCTTATGACTCCCTAGTTTAGAGTATGTGAATTAATTTGATAAAACCTTTCCAAGACTTAGGTTTTGTAGAATCCTTATGTCTCCCTAGTGATTGGAATGTGCTATAAGTTTGATAAAGTGCTTAGCAAGTAATAGTTCACTTTTTGGGTTGATTTTGTATATTTTTTAAATAAAAATAATCAAATCCTATTTCACCTTATCTCTCCTAATGAACTATGCAGTTATCAATTTGAAGTTCTCTATGGTTGGATTTCTTTTATCCCTTTAGTATAAGTATGAGACAAGTGTAAGTAAATAATTCCAACTCCTTTAAGTAAATAATGGACTTATTTTTATATATCTTAATATCCAATAGTTGAATATTTCTAAATTCTAATAATATATGTTTGATGAAGTATACCTTATATCTCCCTAATTTTGAAATTTTAGAAAATAATGATATTTGCAATAACAATAATTTATTTTCAAGTAGAAAACCTTATAGCTCCTATGATATTAATTGTAAATATTGTATTTTAGTTAGAGTGATAATACATAATATTAACTCCTTGATTTTCACTCAAATCTATTAAGGTTGATTTTACAGATAGCTTTAAATGCAAAATATACACCCAGGTGTTGTAGGTGAGTTGGAGAGGAGAGGGCAATCCTCCAAGGGAGGTTCCAGGTTCAAATCTCCACCCTACCAAAAAGCTAAATTGGGTATCAAAAATCCAATTGATAATGTTGGTGCGGGCAGGGTCGGGTGCGACTCCCGGGTGACTTTGACGGTGTAGAAACCCCTATTCGTGGTCTCTCAGACCAAGGCTACCTCGTAAGGGGTTTTTCGCTTAAAAAAAAAATGCAAAATATAATGATACTTTCAACCTTATATTATCCTTTATTACTCCTTATGAAAGCAAATTAATCAACTTATATAGAATAATATCTTAGTAAGGTTGATGAGCACTAAAACTCCTTGAGATGTGTTGTATCCTCTACTGGTTTATGACAAGCTAGTGCACATCCTCATATAACAATCTTAAATGCATATTTGAATCCTTGTCTTCAATATTTGAATACGCTTAGGCTTAATGTAGGCTTAGAATATATTTTGACTCTCTCTAAAAGAGCTCATATTTATATTGATACAAATGTGCTACCTCCTTATTGATGGGTGTACCAAGTGGTATGAGATGTTACCAATATTATTTTGTCTCCTCATTGAGTAGCACTTGTATTTGAGGAGCGTTAGACCACATGGTGTAGCATGAATTCCTTCTTGTTGAGTGTTTGAAAAATATTGGATGTTAGGGCAATGATGGAAGGTGTTACTTAGATGGGTGCCTTTCTCTTGAGCATTGGAGATAGGATGAGTGCGTTACTTGGTTGAGTTCTCTTCCTTCTTGAGCATGGGTGTTAGGATTTGAATATTCTCTTACACTTTATGCCAAGTGGCATAGTATTCAAGACAAGTGTTAGAACCTTCTTTGATTGCACTCTTACCTTCAACGTACCAACATCTTAAGGCTTTCTCAATTTATTCTTGTCAACTATTGCAATCTTTATTTTACCTCCTATGTGATAGAAAATTATGATATGGCCCCTCCTTTTCTCCAATGAAGGTGGATGATGTATTACAATAAGGTTGGATCCAGGTATGAAGATTCTCAAGCATTGCAATGGTGCTCTCTTGGCTAGCGGTTATTCCATGTTAGAGCTTTGGTAAGACACTCCTTGTTATATGTAGGATGTTTTGTGTTATACTTTGTATTTTCCACCTTGCAATGAGATCTAGTTTCTTACGTATAATTGTTGTTGTTGCTTGTTGTGTAGATACCGATTTGGTGTCTTGATACACCTTAGTGATATGAATATCGAGATCTCTAGGACCGATTCTATTCTCAAGCACTTTAAGTGTACTTTCACCTTGCTAGTGGCAGACATTGAGCCCTTTTGTAATGGCTCTCTACTTTGCTTGAAGTTTTCTTCTCAAACTTTAGTGATGTGGTCGCTTGAAGATTGTGTCTTTTTGCTTGTAATATTATATTTTAATACACTCTTTCTTTATCCTATTTGCTATAATTGAAGGGACAAAGTTAGTTCCAAAAACCTTTTCAATATTATATTTTGCATTGAAGTTATACATCTCTTATTGAAGCTTCCCTTGCTTCTTAAATATGGTGGCACTCTGCTCTATTCCTTGATGGCAAGATTTAATGTATCATTACCTTCTTTACTAGACAACACTAACCTCTAACTCTTTACTTGGATAACTTTATCACCAATGAATCCAAGTTCTTAACCATGCAACTAATTGTAGAGGTTTAATTTTGCAGTAATGTTCACTTTAACTAAAAATCCTTAGTGAACTTTGAATATTAATATAGTGCAATAATAGTTTCTCCTTATTACACCTGTAAATGAGCCTTAAATCATGCACTAGTAATATTTGCAACTTAATATATTCTTCTTTGTTTGAGCTAAACAATTAGAAGATGATATTTTTTTTCTATCAAAATATATCCAACTCCTATTTAATGTGCAGGTAATAATATTAAAATAAACTCTCTTATGCACTCCCTTGAAGACTTTAAAATGAATCCACTCCTTGCAACATTTAAACTGATATGGTGCTTAATGAATCTTAATAAACCAAAAAACTAAAGTTCAACTAATGAACCTATTGCATCCAATTTGCTTACCTTTTAGATCTCTAGAGATGGTGGATGTCCTGGTGATTCGATTCACCAAATTACCACCCTTAATTGGATGAACTTGCAACTCTATTTGGTTGTCTGAAATAGCTTTCTAACTCGCCTTTTTTGTAGATTTAAAAACCCTCTAACTTGCTACTCTTTAATTATAGTAGGTGACTTTGATTCTCCTTCAAGATGTATCCTAGAAATCTGGACCTTGATTCTATCCTAATTGTTGCTCTTTCATACTTAATTTTAGAACTTAAATGCCATCCTTGAAACTCAAAAATTTGGTAGGGAACTCCCTCAAATCATAGATGATTTTTCCTTCAAGAACCCCTTCAGGTTTCTACTATAGAAACTAGTAGATATCATTTCTCCGAATGAGCCTTCTAGCCTTCAAAGGTAATCTTCAAACCTTTCATGTTTGGTAGTAATGTTAGGCTCATTATGTATTTGTTCTCCTGTATCATCCTTATTAAAGTCTATCTGCAATCTAGACCTTCTTCTTAAGAATCTAAAATTCTTGAGGTATTTTGAAGTTTGGTTAATTCCTTACCAAATATTTCTCTCTTGGTCTTGTTGTCACATGGCAACAATTGTCCCAATTTCTTCACTATCAAGTACTTCTACTTGGTAGTGAATTTCTCCAATGATTTCTCCTAGGAACTCCTCCAATGGCCTTTTATGAACTCTATAATAAGGCTCTCCAAGAATTCTTCTTATTTCTCCTTGAGACCTCTCCTAGGTTTTCAATCTCGTAGCTCTTATGGTCTTCCAAATGAAACTTTTCCTTCAACCTTCTACTATGGAAGTGTTGGGGTAATGAGATCTTCCTCTCATATATTTGTAATTTATTGCTTCTAGAATCTAGAACAGGGTCTTGCTAGTCCTTCTACTATTTACGGGATTCAATAGAGATCACTAACCTCCAATATTCCAAAACATGGAGTTTTTAAATGAAACCTCTCCTAGGTCTTCTTTAATTTCTCAAGTTCATTTCTTCAATCTGTAATGGATATCACCAATCTCCTATATTCTTTTGGACTCTTCTCTGGAGTTTCTTTTTTTAGCAATAAGGCTTGTATGGTTTTCTCTTCTTCTACACTTCGTAGATTTACAATCTCTAGAAATGGGACCATTTTTTTAAGCCTCCAAATCTCCAATATTCTACTTATTGCTTCTAGTGCTAGATTGCTTATTAATAATATATTCTTCCTATATCTATGTAGGAAGCTTACCAACTCACTTTGAATCACCTTTCCCTACAAAAAAGTATTAGGACTATAATGAAATAAATTCTAAATCTAGAGATGATCAATCTTCACTAGTTGATTTGTCAATCTAGTGGAATCCTTGTTGAGTCCTAGTCTTCATGAGTTTTTCTACAACCTTGTGGAAATACTCTAGCCAAATGTAATCTCAAAAATTTTGTAAATGATATTTTTGGATTTCTCTCAATCTCTCTTGTGGCTCTCCCTATATTCTAACTAATCTATCGTGGCTCTGATACCACTGTTAGCTTTTGATGAGATGGTAGTATAGGAAATACAACCACAAGATGAAAGATAACTAATCTGAAATAACTATAAACTAATGACACAATAATATATCAAAAAATAATGAGATGAACATCTGCAAATAACTTAGAAATATAAATTTAATAAAAGTTATAAAAATAGTGCAATGCTATATAATGGAGGACATGAATAATCCATGAATAGATATGAAATGACTATATTGTACGATACTACTGAACTATACCACACACTCTATATTTATTACTCCATTGAAAACACTCACTTTAAGGCCTTTATATAGGAATATGGATTTCTTTGTCCTTACTCTACCTATCTACCTAATGTACAAGTGGACTCCTTGTACATTTACGTCTTTCACATTGATACTTGTGCATTTATTACAATACTTGAAGTAACTAACTAATTTTACTCTAAAATAAACTCCTACTCTAGTTATGTACTAGAGGTGGTACATTGATATGTACTTAATAATATAATATATTCTCTAACAACCTTCTAGTTCTTTCTAAATACCTCTTTTCTTCACCATTCACATTTCGTATATATATTAGGAGGATATAGAATTTGGTCACTCATCCTTTTGGAAGTACTAGTTGGATTGAATGATGGTCATACACAACCATAGAATGGATTTCTTTCTTAGATATCTTTGTAAATGTATTGCCAATTTTAGGCATCAGTCAATTACTAATCTCAAACATGAATAGACTTAGGCTTCTCGATAGCTTGAGTCTTACACTTTTAATCATGATATTTAGCAGCATGTGATGCGATTTCATCATCATATTATGCTAATTGAACATTATGATGCTAATGGATCTCAAATGAAGGCCAAAATGCATTGGCTCAAAATTATAAATAGTGTCTTTAAGAATTTTTTCAATTATCTTAGGCCTTGTTATCATAGTGCTTGCATAAATACCATTTAAGAGGTTAGGGTTCAAATTACCACCTTTTCATATGTTACTCAAGCCATTTTCCATTGCTACAAGTAGGTATTTGCCTCATAGGAGCGTTAGACTAGAGGGAGATAGCCTTCAAATATTGTCTTTCTATGGTCCCCAACAAACTCTCTCATGCTTAAGATATTGAGTTGCCTTATTTACTTCTCTCACATGAAGATCTACATGAGACCCTCTCTCAAATGGATAAGGATAAAGCTCTTGGGCTAGATGTATTTCTCTATGAATTTTATAAATCCCTTTAAGGTCTTTTAGGCCTTGATCTACTCTAATTTTATTGAGAAGCTTTTATAAATGGCTCTTTTGGATAAAAAAGTAACAAGTGTAATATCACCCTTCTCAATGTATCATCCAAGATTATTGTCAAATTCTTAGCCTTATGTCTATACCATTTTTCTTCCTATCACCATCAGACCAAAGAAAATAGGTTTCATCAAAAGCATATATATATTAGATAATATTTTGGTTGTTGGGAGGGAATGTAATGGGATAAGAAATCCAATCAACTAGCCATTTTTCTCAAATTTGAATTTGAGAGAGCCTATGACCGCATTGAGTGGTAACTCATTCTTACCATGATGAAAGCCCTAGGTTTTGGAAATGGTTTCATATTTGTAATCAAGATGCTCTTTACATATGTCTCTATTGTCCTCACTATCAACAAAAATCAATCAGAGACTATTGACCTATTCTACTCAATCAAACAAGGTTTCCCTCTTATCCCCTTCTCTCTATGTCATTGTAGTTGAGGGTTTCAGTTATCTCCTAGCTCATCAAGCCAGTTTGGGCCTCATTATGTCTATTTCTCCATCCAATAGTCAATACCAAATGATTAGTGGAAACTTTACAAATGATTATTTCCTCACATCAGTTAAGGATGAAGAATCCTTATCTTAGGTCATTCACTATCTGAATACTTTTTGTCTTGCATCTGGCTCTAACATCTAGTGGTGAAAGACTCTATTTTTGATAGTCTACATCTCCCCTCCTAGCTTGGTTGACTCAGTTTTAGTGGAGATGGATATAGGATGGGGAAGTGTTTCAATTCTTGGGTATCCCCTTTGCCTTCCATAGTTCTCCTTCAAAACTCTAGTAAAATATCATACAAAAAATTGAAGATAGTATTTATTACTAGACCACTAAAAAATCTACCTTATTAGCAAGTTTTAAATATGCTCCAAGATCCTTGTTGCAACCCACGCATATGACTCCTCATATTTGGTACCATCAAAGGTTTATTATCAGAATCTTGAGAAGTTTCTTGAAGATTTTCTCTATGTGAGTTCTGCCTATGGCTCTTGTTTCTATAAAGTAACCTAGAAATTTTGTTCTTTACCCAAGAAGAATTGGGAATGGGTCTTCTTGACTACAAACACCAAGGCATGGCCTCATGTGCAAAATGGATAATCAAAGATATCAGAGACTAGGAATCCTATAAAGTGCTAGATTGACACTACATTACCTCAGGTTCTCCCTATGGATGTAAAGGATGGAGAGATCTAAATTTCCTCTCCCTTCTTGTTACCCTAGTTCTCATCAATATTTTAGGGTCTTTTATCAACTATAGTATTTGGAAGGCTTTGGAAAACATCAAATCATGGATTGAATAGAAAGACAATGGTTTTTGGGATGAGCTTTCCATCAACTCAATGAATCTCTAGTGGTCCCCTATCTTGACTATCTAGGGAGCCCTTTTTCTCAAATCCCCTTGATGCATGCACAAAAATTCTATAAAAGAGGTATCTCTACAGTGGTAAACTTGTTTGCCTTGTTGACTAGGGATTTTCATCCTTGGGATTATATCAAATTTAGATTTAGAATCACCTCTATCAATAAGGTAATATTTGAGGTAATTAAAGCAAACATGTTTGATTCTATGTTTCACAAGATCACAGTTTGTTATTAGTAACCTTAGTGGAAGGACTAATAATGATATCAAGAAACACCTCACCTTAATTATAAGGCTAGCTTGATTTAAGAATGGTTATCACCATACTTATGCATGATTGACAAACTAAATGTTTATTGGGGCCTCTCTTCACGTAGGTATATTTGAGCCCATCGCTTTCACACATGTTGGTCTCCGTATCTCGAATCCAAACAAGTTGTCTTTGACTAAAGATTAATTCACTAAGGCCTCTTGTTGGTAAATGACTTATCTACATTGGGGTTCCTAGCCCACTATGTCCATTATGTAATGAACCTGAAGATCTTCTTCACCTCTTTTAGAGATGTCATAGGGCTCAGGATGCATGAACGTGGATTTTTTCGTTCTTCTATCCTTTTCTCCCATAATGGTTCACATTGTAACTGATTCTCCTTGGAGACCCTTCTCTTCTTCCTTTGGTGTTTCTAGAATTTTGGCACCTCTTCAAGTTTGGCATTTTATTTTCTTTATGAAAAACAAGAAATTATTCCTAGTTCTCTTATGTCTCTGTTGTTTCATTCTACAATGTTGTTGAAGAGGTCAATGTTGTTTCTTTAGTGTTGTTGCAAACATTAGTGCAGGTCAAAAAAATGATAATGAAGTTACATGATTTTATTGAACACTTGAGAATTCTCCATGCACTATTTTCTCACATTGATCATTTCATCAAGTGGATACACAGAGCTTAAAACTGAATGTGGTAGGTTTGACCACTAAGATGGCTCATCCTCTACGCCAGGTTGGAACACATGCCAAAGACAAGAAGTGACAAGGGGAGCAATATACCAAAGACAAACCTCTACAATATTTGTAGATGTGATAAAAATAGTTAGTGGTGTGAAACTTGTTTGACTTCCATTTTTTTGTGAACAATTAATGACTTTTTAAAGATATATTTATTCAGGTATTTTTTTATTGCTTGTAAAATTAATATATTCTAGTTAATATATGATTGTCTAAAAAGAACACCTTAAAATGAAGTATATGAAATAAAATTTATAACCTACAACAAAGGATCAAATTCTTTATAGTAATACATTTTTTTCACCTATTTTTCTTCCCTCTAAAATTATTGTATTTTAGTTAATTGTTTAAAAAAGAAAAAATACACGTTCATATGAAGAATATGAAACGACGTTTGTAGCCTGGAACAAAGGATCAAATTCTTGAGAGTCCTACATGCCAAGAGTTTAAACGAATCTTTGCAAATAATTTGCCGGACAAACAGTAGTTGATTCCAAGACAAACGCTACGTTTTATTGGAATTGGACGCTCTATGCCGTCTAACGCACCAATAAAAATAAACTTAATTAAAAATATTATATTCAATTTTTTAATTATTATATTAATAATATACAATTAAGATGTAATCCAAATAAATCGCCATACATAAGCAGGGTTGAAGACTAGTATTACAAGTTTCAATTGTATAAGCTACGATGATCTTCACGGAGAATAAAGCGGTGAGTTTGGATCCGGTTAACGGCGGTTATGAGAGGATCGAGAGTATTTCAGACATTGAAAATGATGAAAAAGTGGTTTCCAAGAGGAGGAGGAGACCACCAGTCATAACTCTGGGAGGTAAGAAACGTTTAAAAGATAAGATTTGTAGGATGTTTGCGGTTCGAATTTTGATAAGATCATGTTCGATCTTATTGAAAAAAATAGAGAGGTTTTATCTTCGGGTCGTATCAGGAGCCAAAATCGAAGTGTTGAATTGCGGTGCCTTCGTCAACATCTGCCTCGCCGACTTCGCCGGTGGTTATTTGCCTTTCTCTAAAAGTTCCATGGGTCATGTGTGTAAATTCTGATGAACTCTGCACAAGAGGATGAATCCATATTCATGTTTTTCGGATCAGTAGGTTAAATTTTATAAGCAAACAGTAGTTCTAGTCGACCAAAAGTTCGTTTCGGCTAAGGTTCTGCTCTTGTATTAGATTTATCAGAGTGATAAATTCACATTTTTATGTAGTACAATTGTAACCGTGAATTCTTTCGATTTCACTCATATGATATGATATCACGATGATAGAGTAATAGAGTAATATTTGAATAGCGTAGCAATTAGTTTAGTTTTATTTTTTTTAAGTTAAGAAAGTTAATTGTTTAACCTTGTATTACTTAATAACCTTAAAAATTATGTATTACTATTAATGATAAATTAAATATAACATTTTAAGTTTTAATAGTAAATGTCAATCTTTATCAACTCTAGTTGCTTTATATTCTAGTATATTTAGAATTTAGTGGAATTAAATAGATAAAATTATGATTTTTTTTATATAAAAGCTAGTTTTAATTAGTTATAGGAGATGGTGCTTGAGAGGAGATATGAGGATTTAAACTGGGGTTTCAGAAGTTAGGGTAGAGGTCTGCTAATAGTAAGGACCACGACCAAGAATGGAGGACATAGGTACTTCAATACCAAATCCTCCAAATGAAGGAATCTCATTCTGGGATAAGCTATGTGGAACCCAAGATGGCAAAGAAAATCATAAACACCATGGAAAAGTGACAAAAGGAGGATTTTTCGCCTGGTAGGGTGAATGGATGTCTACCACAAGAAAAATAAATACGAATATTAGAGATAGCTGAGGACATTGTTTATAAATCAAAACACAACCTGATAGGTAAATTCGTGGGTTTTAGACCATTTGTGCACTTCCTCCACACGTGGATAAGGAAACAATGGCATCTGGAAGGAGAATGTGAAATTCTAACTCTCCCAAATGGGTATTTTTTTGTAGAGTTCACATCGATGGCAGATCGACAAAAATTATTCGAGGGAGAGTCGTATCGTCACGGGTCAGTGAGACTATTATTATAGCCATGGAATATGGGATTCGACCCGAGGGTGGAACTAACTACAGTACCAATATGGGTAAGATTATTTGCCCTACCCCTTGAATTTTGGAAATAAGAGGTACTCGAGGCAATAGGCAACTTACTAGGGCATTATCAAGGTATATTAAGAGAAACTGTTTTAAGAAGATCGGCAATTTTTGCTAGGTTTTGTGTAGAAATGGACCTCATAAAACCTCTTCCAATAGAGATAGACCTAAAAATAGAGGATTTTATCTAGCACCAACAATTGTATTATGAGACTATTCCATTCAAATTTCAGGTGTGCCACGCTCATGGATATCTAGCTAGAATGTTCCTAGTAGTTAAGGATCATCAATCTAAATAAGATGGGACAAAGCAAATATTAACATGATGGGTCAATCTCTTCAGAAAAAGGGAAATCAAAAGGAAGGGAAAGGCCCAACAGAAATTGAGGGCTTTCAAAAAGTGATGAGAAGGCCAAACAAAAAAAATGAGCACAGTAACCAGAGACGAGGAGAAAGAGTTGTAAGAACAAACAATAGATATGAGATATTCAAACAATTGGAAAACTTGGAAATAGAAGGGGATTTTCAAATGGAAGGGTTAGAGAAGGATACTCAAAAAGTCACACCAGTTGATTAGGAACAATATTACAATCTAGTGTCAAGGAACAAGCAAGGAGCAGAACCAGACACAACCTCTCTCATGGAAGAGGATATTTAACCCACGAGGGAGACCATGGGAGGGGAAATATAGTAGAGGATAATTTTAACATAGGAAATAGAGATGAAATAAGAAAATAATAACAAATAAATCCCTACTCTAGGGATTCATCAAGTGGATAATAAACAAAAACCGAACCAATTTGTACGGAGGAAGTCAAACAAGAAAAATATGGAGGAACAGGGAAGAGATTTGAGCCAGAATGGAAAGGTAAAATCAATGGCTGATTTTTTCTCTCCTAATTCTCAATGATATTAATCACTTGGAATGTGAGGGGTTTAAGCAATTTCCCTAGACAAAAGGCAGTTAAAAATATTATCATAGATATGATTCTGTTGGCAATTTTGGGTTTGAGATCCTAGCTTCTTGTCTATGAGTTGTCATTGATGTCAAAAGGAAATGGCATTAATGTTAAGAGGATGTGTTGGCTTCAAAGGTGGAAGATTCCAAGAGAATATTTTTAAGAGAATCCGGAGAGATTCCATTGGCAATGGTTTTTATTAAAACCAATGGAGGTTCTCTTTATTATTTATTTAATTATTATTTAAAACCCTTCAAGGTTTTAATTAATTAATTATTTAATTAATTAAGGGAGAAATTATTTTTAATTTATTAAAAATACTTTAAGGGTTTTTAAACCCTTTAGAAAGCAAATTTCGATTAAATTCGAAATTACTTTTCTTTGCATCCGACGTGTTCTAAAGTCCACGTATGGACTATAAATATGAGAAGGTTCCTAAGGTTAAACCCACTTGGAAAATCGAAGGCAATTAATTGGTTTGGCTGCGATCGAATGTTTCGTTTACGCTGCGAAAGAGGAGAGCTCGTGGTTTGAAAAGCTTTCGAAAAGCTTGACCGTTTATGTGGAAGGAAGTCCGTCTTGGACTTCGTAAGCCCCTTGTGGGCTAGTGGCAGCGAAGGCTGCGTTTGGGCCTTGCGTAGGCGGAGGTCTGCGTTTCGATCCCCGCGGAGGGAGTTGTGCATGGATTAGTCACGTTTTTATTAAAACGTGTTTTGTGCCGCGAATTTCGGATTCTTCAAGGGCAGCCATTATAAGGTGTGATTATTTTCTTGATATGATTTTTGGCATTGTTTAGCATTGTTTAAAAGACATAGGAGAAATAAGGGGATATTTCTTTGGTTGTATTTTTGAGATTAGTCTTTTGCTATGCTAAATTTAAAAATGGAGATATAAGGTGTAAGTTTTGGTTGTTGTGTTTTTGGCTTCTTTGGTGGTTGTTTTTAAAGAAGAGGAGCTAAAAGGTGTATTAAGGAAAGTTTTTATATATGCTCATTTATCTTGGTTCTAACCCTAACTTGGTTGGAAGTTTGAGGGTTGTGTGTGGTGACAACTTTAAGGATCAATTTTCTTCTACTCCAAAAAGGTATGGGCACATTTTCCTTATGAGTATGATTGGTGTATGTTTTTCTGAAATAAGGTTGGAGTGAAAAGGTTTTCAACTAGGTTTCCTTTGGTTGGGTGTAAATCCTATTTTCTGGTTTGTTGAAGACTTCTTATGCATTGTTATCCTTGATGAGAGTTTTGGTGAATGCATAATTCTGGTTTGAGGTAGTGGAAGCATTGTGCACTAGGGTTTATGTTTGTGAGTCTTGCTACTTGCATTGAGTTGGTGGAACCCTTGGTTGGCTGTTTTGAGTTTGATGGTTGAGTTGCTTCCATAGAGGTTGTTTGATCAAGTTATTGCTTTACTTGATTCATGATATTGGGCTTACTCCATTGAGTTGATTTGAGCAAGTTATTCTTTGCATTTGGTGATATTGTGTTGGTGGCTGTTTTGTTCAAATATCTTTGGAGGGAAAAGGATTTCTACTTGTTTCCTTTTCTTGTGATGATTGGTTGAATGCTTCAAGGTTGATGTTGAGTTGAATGGTGTTGGTTGACTAAACCTTGTTTGATGAGCATTGTTGTTGAAACCCTAATTGATGGTGAAAAGAACATGAGTATCATTGTTATGTGATTCTTTGCATAGTTGGCAATTGTTGGGGTTTCATGTTCTTGAAAGAAAACATTCTATCCTATCCATTTCAGATATTGAGTTGAGTTTTCAGATTTGAGATTGAGATTGAGCTGAGTTGATTTGAGTTGAGTTTTGAGATTGGGATTTGAGTATAGAACATATTGAGTCTCTAACAATTCTCTTTATGCTTCTATGAGTTTGACAAATCACATTGGGTCTCTAACAATTCACTTTGTGATTTCCTACTAAGAAAGTTTTTCTTGGTGAGCTTGCTGAGTTTTTGGACAAGTTCCAGTGGGGACTTGTGAGCAGTTTTGGACAGGTTTTGGTGGGGACTTGTGAGTTTGGACGGTTTGGGGACTTGTGGTTTGGATAGGTTTGGATGGGGACTTGTGAGCAGATTTGGACAGGTCCTAGCAGAGGACTTGTGAGCTGAGTTTGATAGTTCTATCAGAGAACTTGAGGACAGAGGTGCATTGGTTCTATGAGAAGAACTTGAGGACAGATTTGGCAAGTCTTTGAGAAGGCTTGTATGCAGAGGATTGATTTGTTCAAGAGTTGGACAGATCTGACAGACAGAGGAAGACTTGTACTAGACCGACTGACTGTGTTTGGTACAGGTTGTTGAGCTACTGTGGACGTGATCATAGAAGGCAGAGGTCTCTTAGGCTAAGCATTGAGGACAGGAGGTCTTCGGTGGAAAGGAGTTCCACGTGCTGGCAAGAGGTAGAGGCAGTTGATCTTCTGAGGGATCATTTCCCGAGCAGAGGGGAAGGTATCTCCTTTGAGCAGAGGCTCATAAATTTGATTGGGGAAGGTATCTCCTTTGAGCAGAGGCTCATAAATTTTGATTGGGGGAAGGTATCTCCTTTGGGCCGAGGCTCATAAACATTGTAATTGGGAAGGATTCCCAAAGAACTTTGAGATAACTTTTAGAGAAAAGTTTTGTGGACGTAGCCCAGCCATTCCGGGTGAACCACGTTAAAATTGGTGTCACTTTGTGGATGATATTGTGCATTGCTTTGATATTGCTTTGGGTATATTGCTTTACTATTTTGAAGTATAAAGGAAAAAGTAAAAAGAGGTCTTATACTGTTCACCCCCCCTCTCAGTATAAGCTTGTGTTCTTCAATTGGTATCGAGCAGGTGCCTTCGAAAAGTTTAACAGCTTGAAGGAAAAGCTAGTAAAGAACACAATGGATCATTCAAGTGGCAATGCAACACCTATTCTTGATGGGTCAGATTTTGGTCTTTGGAGTGCAAGGATGAAGGTTCATCTAATGGCACTTGGGAATGAGGTTTGGGAAGTGATTGAAGATGAGTACACTATTCCGAACATGGTCCTAATACTAAAGAAGAAAGGCTCCTACATCACAGCAATTCAAAAGCAATGAATGCAATCCCGAAAGGCTTACAGAAAGCAGATCTCACCAAAGTGATTCACCGCAAGACAACTAGTGAAATGTGGAAACAGTTGAAGGTGGTTCATACAGGTGATACAAATGTCAGAAAGGCCAAGTTGAGACACTTCAAAGGTATGTTTGAACAACTCAAGATGAATGATGATGAAAATATTAGTGACTACATGCTTCGTATGGATGAGGTTGTTAACTCCATGAAAGACTTAGGTCTTGAGCTTGCTGAAAATGATGTTTGTGATAAGATTTTAAGATCTCTTCCTAATAGATTTAGTGAAAATATTTCTGCTATTGAGGAAGCTAAAGATTTGGATAAGTTGAAAAAGGATGAGCTCCATAGTATACTTGCAGCATTTGAGTTGAGAACTCAAGTGAAGGTTGATGTCAAGAAAGAGGCAGCTTTCAAGGCTACCAAGAATTCCAAGGGTAAACAACTTCAAGATAGTGATGAGTCTTCTAGTGATGAAGAGGCATATTACAACAAGAAAGGCAAGTTCTCTAGAAAGCACAAAAGTATGAAAAATATAAGATGTTTCAATTGTGGAAAGTTTGGTCATTATGCTACTGATCGTACTGTTCCCAAGAATGAAAGTGATGAAGATAAACAAGATTCTAAGAGCAAGGATTCTAAAAGCACAAGCATCATAGAAAAACAAAGATGAGCACAACAATCAAGGAAAGAGGTATTCTCACAAGCACAAGAAGAGTTTCTACCTAGACAAAGCAAGTAAGTGTTCTAGTAGTGATAGTGAAAGTTCTTCAAGTGATAATGAAAATGAGATGTTGTTCATATCAGAAAAAGAGGAAGAACCGAAACATAGATTCATTATCATGAAATGTCTTAGATGTGGAAATTTTGGTCACCTTGAGGATGATTGCACAAATAATGATTTGGTTTCTAGTATGTATGAGGATGCTTCAGAAAACTATAAGGAAGATGCATGTATGGTTTTTGAAAAGGGTAGCACCTCTAGTGATAAGAAATCTGAAAAAGGCTTTGATGATTCAAAAAGCAATCAAATAAAGGATCTTGAAAGTGAACTTATTAGTGCTCTTAGTGCTTTGAAAAAGGAAAGAAAGAAGAATGCTAGACTCAAGGATAAGTTAGATGAATGTTGTATGGAGAGAGATGATCTTATAGAAAGTCTTGACTTCTCTATAGCTAAGACACAAGAACTCAAGGATGAGTTAGAGTCTAAGGTTCTTGAGTATAGTGAGTTAGAACAGAAAATGGCTTCTTTGAAAGAGGAAACTAAAGAGTACAAGGATAAGCTTTACAGGTTTCAAGATAGCTCCAAAAAGGTTAAGTCACTCATCAAAGGTCAAAGAAAGACAACAGATAAAACAGGCCTTGGTTTTGTTAAGCCACACAAGGAACAAGTTGGAGAGTCTAGTAAGAGACTCCAAAAGGAAGAGAGTTCTGATGAGGAAAGTATTTCAGAAAATGAGTCCTTGAATGATAGATGCACAGAAATAGAAAACAGAATTCAGAATGAGAAGAAGAAGTTTTCAGAACCTAAGAGGTCAATTAAAGGAAAGTTTCAAGGCAGATGTTTTGCTTGTCACAGGTTTGGTCACATGGCTTCACATTGCATGGCTCAAGTGAAGGAGGTAAATGACAGTTTCAGAAGTGCTAGTTACTTTCAAGGGTATTGCTACTCTTGTCAACAGTTTGGGCACAAGGCAGTTTATTGCAAGGCAAATAACAGGAACAGGTTTGGTCAAAACAGGTTTGGTCGAAAGGTTTGGCTAGAACAGGTTTGGTCAGAACAGGTTTGGTCAGAACAAGTTTGGTCAGAATCGGTGGATTCAAAGATCAGGTTTACCTCAGAGAAACAACATCGTCAAGTGTTTCAAGTGCAACAATGAAGGTCACATAATCAGACAGTGTAGAGCTGAAATTCTAGAATACAGGAACAGGAACAGTGGCATGATCAGGTCCAAGGATCAAGGCATGGACAAGAACAGGGATGAGAACAAGAACAAGAACAGTGACAAGAATAGGAATATGGACAAAGAGTTCAAGAGAAGGCCCGACAAGGAAGTTATAGACGCTGATGATGATCAGTGCCTAATGGGAGTTTTACTCCCACCCCAAGAATTAATCACCTCATCAGGAGGTGGGGGAGGGACTAAGCTAAGAGGCTCATTCTTAGTCCCGAGCCCCAAAGGTGACCCTTTGCCATTGATGACAAAGGGGGAGAGATTTGAGTAAGGGGGAGAGCCTCAAGACAGGGGGAGCTGTTTATGTTGAGTTTCTGTGTTGTTGAGAAGCATGGTTTGCCATCAATGACAAAGGGGGAGATTGTTGGCAATTTTGGGTTTGAGATCCTAGCTTCTTGTCTATGAGTTGTCATTGATGTCAAAAGGAAATGACATTAATGTTAAGAGGATGTGTTGGCTTCAAAGGTGGAAGATTCCAAGAGAATATTTTTAAGAGAATCCGAAGAGATTCCATTGGCAATGGTTTTTATTAAAACCAATGGAGGTTCTCTTTATTATTTATTTAATTATTATTTAAAACCCTTCAAGGTTTTAATTAATTAATTATTTAATTAATTAAGGGAGAAATTATTTTTAATTTATTAAAAATACTTTAAGGGTTTTTAAACCCTTTAGAAAGCAAATTTCGATTAAATTCGAAATTACTTTTCTTTGCAGCTGACGTGTTCTAAAGTCCACGTATGGACTATAAATATGAGAAGGTTCCTAAGGTTAAACCCACTTGGAAAATCGAAGGCAATTAATTGGTTTGGCTGCGATCGAATGTTCTGTTTACGCTGCGAAAGAGGAGAGCTCGTGGTTTGAAAAGCTTTCGGAAAGCTTGACCGTTTATGTGGAAGGAAGTCCGTCTTGGACTTCGTAAGCCCCTTGTGGGCTAGTGGCAGCGAAGGCTGCGTTTGGGCCTTGCGTAGGCGGAGGTCTACGTTTCGATCCCCGCGGAGGGAGCTGTGCATGGATTAGTCACGTTTTTATTAAAACGTGTTTTGTGCCACGAATTTCGGATTCTTCAAGGGCAGCCATTATAAGGTGTGATTATTTTCTTGATATGATTTTTGGCATTGTTTAGCATTGTTTAAAAGACATAGGAGAAATAAGGGGATATTTCTTTGGTTGTATTTTTGAGATTAGTCTTTTGCTATGCTAAATTTAAAAATGGAGATATAAGGTGTAAGTTTTGGTTGTTGTGTTTTTGGCTTCTTTGGTGGTTGTTTTTAAAGAAGAGGAGCTAAAAGGTGTATTAAGGAAAGTTTTTATATATGCTCATTTATCTTGGTTCTAACCCTAACTTGGTTGGAAGTTTGAGGGTTGTGTGTGGTGACAGCTTTAAGGATCAATTTTCTTCTACTCCAAAAAGGTATGGGCACATTTTCCTTATGAGTATGATTGGTGTATGTTTTTCTGAAATAAGGTTGGAGTGAAAAGGTTTTCAACTAGGTTTCCTTTGGTTGGGTGTAAATCCTATTTTCTGGTTTGTTGAAGACTTCTTATGCATTGTTATCCTTGATGAGAGTTTTGGTGAATGCATAATTTCTGGTTTGAGATAGTGGAAGCATTGTGCACTAGGGTTTATGTTTGTGAGTCTTGCTACTTGCTTTGAGTTGGTGGAACCCTTGGTTGGCTGTTTTGAGTTTGATGGTTGAGTTGCTTCCATAGAGGTTGTTTGATCAAGTTATTGCTTTACTTGATTCATGATATTGGGCTTACTCCATTGAGTTGATTTGAGCAAGTTATTCTTTGCATTTGGTGATATTGTGTTGGTGGCTGTTTTGTTCAAATATCTTTGGAGGGAAAAGGATTTCTACTTGTTTCCTTTTCTTGTGATGATTGGTTGAATGCTTCAAGGTTGATGTTGAGTTGAATGGTGTTGGTTGACTAAACCTTGTTTGATGAGCATTGTTGTTGAAACCCTAATTGATGGTGAAAAGAACATGAGTATCATTGTTATGTGATTCTTTGCATAGTTGGCAATTGTTGGGGTTTCATGTTCTTGAAAGAAAACATTCTATCCTATCCATTTCAGATATTGAGTTGAGTTTTCAGATTTGAGATTGAGATTGAGCTGAGTTGATTTGAGTTGAGTTTTGAGATTGGGATTTGAGTATAGAACATATTGAGTCTCTAACAATTCTCTTTATGCTTCTATGAGTTTGACAAATCACATTGGGTCTCTAACAATTCACTTTGTGATTTCCTACTAAGAAAGTTTTTCTTGGTGAGCTTGCTGAGTTTTTGGACGAAGGTTCCGGTAGTGGGGACTTGTGGTGGGTCAGGGGTGGAGGTTTCGATGGGGACTTGTGAGCAGTTTTTTGGACAGGTTTCGGTGGGGACTTGTGAGCAGATTTGGACAGGTCCTAGCAGAGGACTTGTGAGCTGAGTTTGATAGTTCTATCAGAGAACTTGAGGACAGAGGTGCATTGGTTCTATGAGAAGAACCTGAGGACAGATTTGGCAAGTCTTTGAGAAGGCTTGTATGCAGAGGATTGATTTGTTCAAGAGTTGGACAGATTCGACAGACAGAGGAAGACTTGTACTAGACTGACAGATTGTGTTTGGTACAGGTTGTTGAGCTGCTGTGGACGTGATCATAGAAGGCAGAGGTCTCTTAGGCTAAGCATTGAGGACAGGAGGTCTTCGGTGGAAAGGAGTTCCACGTGCCGGCAAGAGGTAGAGGCAGTTGATCTTCCCGAGGGATCATTTCCAGAGCAGAGGGGAAGGTATCTCCTTTGAGCAGAGGCTCAGGTCCCTTTGACCTAAAATTCTGATTGGGGGAAGGTATCTCATTTGAGCCAAGGCTCATAAATTCTGATTGGGGGAAGGTATCTCCTTTGGGCCGAGGCTCATAAACATTGTAATTGGGAAGGATTCCCAAAGAACTTTGAGATAACTTTTAGAGAAAAGTTTTGTGGACGTAGCCCACCCATTCTGGGTGAACCACGTTAAAATTGGTGTCACTTTGTGGATGATATTGTGCATTGCTTTGATATTGCTTTGGGTATATTGCTTTACTATTTTGAAGTATAAAGGAAAAAGTAAAAAGAGGTCTTATACTGTTCACCCCCCCTCTCAGTATAAGCTTGTGTTCTTCAATTCTAAATATAATTTTGTTATAGGAAACCAAAATGCAAGGAGAAGATTTACAAAAATTAAATAGGAGGATATGGCAAAAAGGAGAGATCCTTACTCAATCGATATAGGGGAAATCATGTGGATTGACCACTATGTGGAATCACCAACTATTCCTAGAGATAGGGGGAGCCTCTACGATAGGGGTGTTGATGGTTCGGTTACAAAATAGGGAAACTGGGAAAATTTGGACTATAGTTAATTTTTATGGAGCACAAATAGTTAGATTATAGAGGGATCAACGAGCAGCCATCTAGAATTTTAGAGACAACTACTCGAAGGACCAATGGATTATGGGAAGAGACTTCAATGCAAATCTTAGAATAGAGGAACAACAAGGAGGCAGAGCCATGTTGGAGGAAAAGGATAGTTTATTTTCAATAATAACATGTCAAATGAATCTAATAGATATCTCAATTGTGGATAGCTCCATGACCTGGACAAACAGAATAAAGAAAGGGGAGATGGTCAAATATTGCTTGGATCATTTCTTCATGGGGAAGGAATTATATTTGCATACCAAGCATCAAGTGAGGGTCATGGATAGGTTTTCTTCATATCATTTTCTAATAAGTGTAACCATAGAAGAAGATAATCATAAATTTATGGTAAATTTTAAATTTGAGCTATGGTGGCTAAAAGATGAGGAGTTGGGGTACCGTATAAAGGAATGGTGGAAATTACGGAAACCACTATTTGGAACAACCCAATTCAAACTCCACAAAAATTTGAAATATGTAAGGACCCAACTAAAGGAGTGGAGTAAACAGAAGAAGGAAATAACTAGAATCCAAAAGAATGAAATCAAGGATCAAAAAGAGAAGATTGCTCGGGATATAAGACAAGGAACTATTACGAAAGAATTGTTGCAATGTGAGGCAAAAATTATTAGGAGAGAGGAATATTTGGAGGAACAAGAAGAAATATATTGGAGGAAAAGAGCCAGAACCACATGGTTAAAGGATGGGGACCAAAACACAACATTCTTTCATAAGACAACAATAACTAGTAGACAACAAAATAGAATTACAGGTCTTACAGATATGATGGGTCAGGTAAAAACCAGTGGAAGTGAAATGAAAATTGTAGCAAATCAGTACTTCCATACTCTTTTTAGCAGCAATAAAAATTTGAATGCAATATGGTAGGATAATATACTAGAGGCAATTTCATAATTAGTCAAACCTGAACACAATAAATTATTAATGAAGGAAATTTCTTTGGAAGAAACCTTGTAGATCATACAAAAAATGCAAACAGGAAATACTCTAGGACTGGACGAATTACCCATTGAATTTTATCAAAAAAATTGGAAATTATGGGCCAAGCAATGGTGGAGGTACTGGAGGAAATCAGACAGAGTAAGCAAATGTTAAAAGCCTTGAATCATACTTTTATCACTTTATTCCTAAGGGCCCACCTAGTGAGATTATTGATAATTATAGGCCTATTTCACTATGTAATATAGTATACAAGATATTGACAAAGCTTATGGCAGAAAGGTTAAAACATTTTTTTACCAAATCTGATTTCAAGTGAGCAAGGTGGTTTTGTTAAAGGCAAAAAAATTCTAGATGGAATAGTAGTGGCCCAGGAGGTGATACACACAATGTCAAAATAAAAGGAACCAGGTATGTTTATTAAATTAGATATTTCTAAAGCCTATGATAGAGTAGACTAGTCCTTTATGTAAAGGATTTTAGAAAAAATGGGCTTTGGAGAGGGGTGGAGAGATTGGGTAAAAGCCTATACACGGACTACATCATTCTCAATTCTGGTAAATGGTAGTCCCTCTCCCATGTTCACAGCAAAAAGGGGGTTGAGGCAAGGGGACCCTCTTTCCCCTTACCTTTTTATCCTTTACATAGAGGGTCTCGGGAGACTATTAAAAAAAGGGAGACAAGAGGCTAAGGGGCATGAAAATAAGTTCTCGAACTGAGATAAATCACTTCCAGTTTGTGGATGATACTACTCTTATTATTCAAGACAATCTCATAGTATAAATAAACATAAAAGAATTTTTATATGGGTATACTCAAGCTACTAGGCAAACTTTTAATGAAAAAAATCTCAAATTGTTTTTCAATACAACGAAGAGAGTGAGAGATAAAATTATACAATTGTTGAAACTCATGGAGACTCCTTTACCCATACAGTATTTAAGAGTACCTTTATCTACAAAGAAAACAAAAAGCAAGGAGTGGAAATGGTTGATGGACATGTTTCAAGCTATGTTGAGCATCTAGACTCACAAATGGCTAAGCTTGGGAGAAAGGGTTAATGGAGCTCTTTCCCCCTCCTTCCCTCTTCAACGGTCTATCAAACAAGGTTTCCTCCTTGCTATTTTTTTGTATATTTTGGTTGTCGATGCTCTTGGTTATCTTCTTTATAAGGCTCATTTTGATGGTCTCATTCAGGGTATTAAGCTTCTTGGGGATAACCATGCTCTTAAATCTTATTTTGCTGATGATTTACTTCTTTTTCTTCAAAATACCCAACAATAGGTGGAAAAGGCTAAAAAAATTGTTCAATTAGTTTGTGATGTCTTTGGTTCTCGTATTAATGACTTTAAAACTAAAGTCTTCTATACCTCTTCCTCTTCTTGTGGATGCATCTCCTTAACTGAGTGGAAGATCATCCTTTATGGTATGATTATGTGTTATTTGGGAATTCCCTTTGGGATTAATATGTCTTCTAAAGATATGTGGAACTAGTTTATGGAAAGACTTAAAACAATATTTAATGCTTGGCCAGCTCGATTTTTTTCTTAGCAGGAAGAATTAATGGTTGCAAATAAAATTATGGTAGCCTCTCATGTTTATTACTCCTCTTTTTTGATGGCCTCCAAGGTAGCCTATAACAAATTAACTCAGGCCATTCGTAAATTTTTATGGACTAAATGGGATGGGGAGGTGGGAATGACACCCATCTCTTGGAAAATTTGTACTCAACCTAAGGCATTAGGAGGTCTAGGCATCATTAATCCTCTTACCCAAAGCAAAATTTTGGCTGCAAAATGGGTTGCTAGAGCCATTATTGGTGATGAAAACTGGAAACACCTATTTCATCACATAATATCTATTGCTACTCAAAAAGGTAAATGGAAAGAAATCCCTTGGGAGGATAAGGTCCTTAATGCACCTTATTTTATAGTTAAAGGATCTATTCCAGTTACCCAAAATTGGAAAGCTTGGCAATTAGTTTCTTATTTATTGGCTTAGAAGTCTGACTCCTTAAGACATGGTATGAGCATCGATCTAAATAATCTTTGGTGGAATAAACATATCCTCCATAATGATAAACCTTTAGCTTTATGCAATGCTATTCATGGTCTAGCTTTTTTGAATAAAGGAATTAATAGAATTAGAAATATTTGGGATCCAGGTAGCTGCTTAATTCTTACCTAGAACTAGATCTGCAATTATTGCTCCCTTCCCTCTAGTTTCAAAGAGTCTTATGGCTTAGTTGTGGCTTCCATCCCTTGTGAGGTCCTTATGAAGTTGGGAACAATTGCCCATAATATTTGGAATGATTGGAGATGGCTTAATGATCATAGAATCTCTTCCATTACTTCTAGTTGGTTATACAAAAATATTTTGTGTCCCCCTTATTTATACTCTAAGCTCAATGTCAAGTGGCAAGTGAATTTTACCAATGTCCAATGGCAATTTTATTACTACTCAAATTTGGAAAGTTCCTATTGAATCCAAAACGTAACTTTTTAGATGGCGAATTTTGCATCAAAAACTTCCAACTACTGAAATTTTGGCTACTATTTTACACATTCCCCCTTAATGCAATTTTTGTAATGCTTTAGAAACTCTTATTCACTTATTTTGGTTTTGTGACATGGCTAAACATTTTTGGGATGTCTTCTACTCTTTTATTTTTCCCTCTTTCACTAGATCTTGGAAGCTTTCTTTGCTTGGTTTTTCTCAACTAGATCAGTGCCCCAAAATATGGGATGTTTGTAGACTCATCCTTCTCAAGCACATTTGGAAGTGCAGATGCAAAAATGTGTTTACTGGATTTACTCCTCCATGGGATATAGTTTTAGCAAACTTGACCTTTGATCTTTTGTTACATATGGGATGCATTCATTCCCAAGTCTATGGAACTTCCAGCACACCTCGAGATGTTATTGATAGACTTCATCAAATTTCTCATATGATTCAGGATCTTTAGAAGGTCCAACATGAAACTAAGAAGAAGGCAATTAACAATGATGAGTAGGTTCAGGTTTTGATTACTTCTTTTTCTTCTTTGAAGACTTCAAAAGATATCACGGAAGACATGCCCAAAATTTCTTCGTATGATAGTCTCTCCACATATGAATGTTGATATCTGATGTATTCCAACAAGATATAGCTATAGTATTTTTGTTGATATTAGCTTCTATTCTTATGTATATTCGGTTATGGATGCTTTACTCCTAATCCACCTCATTTTTTTGTTTATTAGTTGGTGGAAAGTGCTAGCACCAAAATATTGTAATGTTCCACTTAATGAATTAATATAATCTAGTTTTTTTCTAAAAAAAAAACAAACAAACAATATTTCCAACTTAGTCTTCATGGTATAACATAGTATTCTTAATGTGAATATTAATATCTAATATCAATGTTTCCAACATGGATAATAACAATATTTTAAACAAATTATCATATTGGGAATCCTTATAAGTTAGTGTTATGATATAGGTTTAAATTTAGGTTTGGAGGTTGAAGGCATTTATTCATTATGTCATTATGTTTTATTTCTCATTTCAATATATTTCATTATTTCTTATGAGTATTGCTTGAAAATTCGATAATCTTAAAAAATGGAAGACAATTTTTTAGTCACTCAAATAGATGTCCCTTATGGACTATGATTGATATCTATAAATATTCAAAATGATGAACAAGAAGCCAATAATGAGACCTAATAATTATAAAAATTTATGAATAATGTGACCCTATATATACCTACAAATGAAAATTTATAATAATAATACTTTAAAATTAAAAGAGAGAATAAATGAGAATTATTTAGACATGCAAATAGTAATATGTAATATTTTTATATAATCAAAAGATAAACTTGTTAGTATTGCTAACATAATATTATCAAAACAATCAAATGTACTTCTAAAACTATAACAATACTTGTAGTTATTAAACATCTTATAAACTATGTTAAATTTTTATTATATTTTATAAATCTTAGATATAAAATAAATAATATTAAACAAAAAAATTGCAACTAATTAATTTATAAAAAATTATCCATACCTTCCTATCCTTAATAAAGCAATAATCTAACCTTTTATGTGTAAGTTTAGAATGCTTATAATTCCTAAGATATATAATACCTAAGGATATTTTTCTAATGCCAATGAGGCCTTGGTTCAATGGTTGAGACATACACTAAGGATCAAATCCAAACAACACCAAAGGGTTGTATACTTGAATGTGACTAGTTGATGTGACTTATTGTACTAAGGGAAAGAAAAACCTTTCAAATCCCTACTTTATCATTAATACCAAAAAATAATCTTTTTAGGCTTAAATCAAGCCTTACCCATATTACATCATGACCACACATTACCCATATTACATCATGACCACACAATGGTATTACAACTTAGTAATTATGCATGTCTCACTTGGAAAGAGTTGAAGCTAGGTCTCCTCTTTAAAAGTAGAGGAATTTAACCAATTGAGCTAGTGACATTTGGTATACTTAAGTGTCTTATTAATAATAGTTGTTTGATAATAAATAGTTTAATTTTAGTAATTGTTACTATGCCCAATGAGTTTGGGGAAAGGAATGGTTATGGGGAGTTTCACATTGTAATCTAAAGATTCAATCCTATAGAGAAGGACACACTAGTAGCCATAAGGACACCTAGTAGTGGAGGTAAAACTTTTGAGTTGGTGCATGAACTTAGGGTCAAGTTTAGCCATATGACAAATCAAGTGCGACCTAATTTTTTCCATGAAATCCACCTCATATTTTATCATAATTTATTGTTTTCAAATGGATTTAGAGCAAGTGATCAGAAGTTCAATGATTCACATCATATTCCAAGGTTTTAATCTAACATACAACAACCTTATGGCATTCACTAAGGAATGCAAATGTAACGATCAAATGTATGCCAATTCATGGTTTTAAAGTCAACTGTAACCATTTTTTTTAATTGAAATTGCTATCAAATTCATATTAGCAAAAATATTAAGGGAATAAATACAATATAAAAGCATATTATGGTCTGGGTGCCCACATCCAGGCCTGAACACCTAAAAATATCAAAACCATGATAGACTTCCCTCTAGTAGAAATAAAGCAAACACAGGCGCATTCATAGGGCCATGCAGGGCACCCATCACTAGAAATAAGCACACCGAAGACCATCCATAATCTCTCTAGAAATCGGATAAGGTGGAAATAAAATAATGCTTGATTATTCTTATTATGCAGAGCCTATTACAACAAATTAATAGAACATAGGAAATAGCCACTAATTTATATGAAGAGGGAAGGGAGGAAGTCGACGGAGAGGAAAAGAAGGGAGGTTGGAGGAATAAGGGGAAAGGAGGTGGAGTGATAAGGAGGAAGAGGGAATAAAGGAGGGAATGGAGGGATAAGGGGAAGAAGAGATATTCAAATTAAAAAATCATGCCGACATTTGCCGACAACTAAACTAACCTAGCCTAACCACTAAGCTGACTATGTGTTCACACTTGCTACATTCTCCCCCTTAAAGTTGAGAGGACTGACAAGACAGTCTCTCAGCTTTACAAATTGAGCTTTAGCCAGCGCCTTGGTGAAGATGTCCGCAACATTCTCCAAAGTGTGGCAATAGTGAAGCTCAACAGTTTCAGTTTCCACCATATCTCTGATGAAGTGGTACTTCATATCAAAATGCTTTGATCTACTATGGTGGACAGGATTGTATGCCAACTGAATGGCACTAATGTTGTCACAGAATATCCTTGTTGGACCACTTTGCTGCTCTCCAATTTCTTCTAATACCTTTCGTAGCCATAGAGCTTGAGTACTAGCATGAGTGACCGCTATATACTCAACTTCTGTTGAAGATAGTGCTACTACTGTCTGCTTCTTGGAACTCCAAGTTATTAGTCCCGATCCCAGACTAAAACAGTTCCCTGAGGTTGATTTTCTGTCATCAATGTTGCTACCCCAATCACTATCACTGAAGCCTACAAGCTTGATAGTGTTACATTTATGGTAATGGATTCCAAAATCCCATGTACCCTTTACATATCTAAGAATTCTCTTAGCTGCCTGCAAATGCAACTCAGAAGGGTTAGACATAAATCGAGAGACAAGAGAAACAACATACTTGAATATCGGGTCTGGTGTTGGCGAGAAACATCAAACTCCCAACCATGCTTTCGAAAGTGGTCACGTCAACTTTTGATGCTCCATCATCTTTGCTTAATTGGATCCCATGTCCAACTGGAGTTGCAACTGGTTTGCAATGCTCCATAGCAAACTTCTTAAGCATGTCCCGAGCATACTTATGTTGACAGATGAAGATCCCTGTATCTGACTGATGAACCTCCATTCCAAGGAAGTAGTGCATTAAGCCAAGATCCTTCATCTCAAACTGCTCCATCATGGAGTGTTTGAACTTCATATTCAGTTTTTCATTACTACCCATGAATATGAGATCATCCACATACAAGCAAACTATGAGGATGTCATTTCCTTGCTGTAGGTAGTAAAGGGTGGGTTCATTTCTACTTCTGGTGAACCCAAATTCTTTGAAGTACCCATCAATGCGTGAGTACCAAGCTCGTGGTGCCTGCTTGAGGCCATAAAGTGCCTTCTTCAGTTTGTAAACAAGATGTTCCTTGTCTTTCTCTTCAAATCCTTGTGGTTGCTCAACATACACTTCTTCTGTCAAGTAACCATTTAGAAATGCACTTTTCACATCCATGTGTTGGACTTTCCATCCCTTATTTGCAGCTAAGGCAAGAACTGTTCTAATAGTCTCCTGTCTGGCTACAGGAGCAAAAGTCTCTTCATAATCAACTCCATATTTCTGAGTGAATCCCTTTGCAACTAGTCTCGCCTTGTGCCTTTCAATGCTACCATCAGCATTAAACTTGGTCTTGTAGACCCACTTACATCCAACACATTTCTTGCCTTTAGGAAGCTTTACCGACTCCCAAGTGTCGTTGTTTTTTATAGAGGTTATCTCCTCTTTCATGGCATCTTGCCAAATTTTTTGAGTACATGCCTTCTCATAACTAGAAGGTTCAAGTTGTGCACTAGTTAACAAAGCATAGTTAACTTGATCTCCCCTAGGTTCCTACTGGGAGACATCATCACCATACAGGTGCATACTTTCTAATCTGTGTAAAACAGAATCCATTTCACTAGCTTGACTCCTAGTGTATCTTCTTGGAAAAATTTTATCCAACATCTGAGATGATGGATGATACTGTAGAGTTCTCTTACCTCTGGATGGAGAATCAATGTCCATTGGTGAGGAACGTACAGATCGCTGTGGAGAAGGACTTGGTGAAGAAGAGGAATCAGAAGATGAACTTGGACTTGTTGGAGGAGACTGCTTTCCTTTCTGTGGTGTCTGTTGTTGCACCTGCTTAGAAACTACATCAGTGGATTCAACATCACTGAATATTTGGGGCTTACCCCATTCTCCCCCTTCATCAAAAATCACATCCTTGGAAATCACAAACTTTCTAGTCCGGGGATTATAGAGTCTGTAAGCTTTTGTATTCTCACAGTATCCTACAAAGATACATGCCTGACTCTTTGGATCGAGCTTCTTCCTAAGCTCATCAGGAATGTGAGAATAGGCCAGCGAGCCAAACACTCTGAAATGCTTAACATTTGGCTTTTTACCATACCATGCTTGGTAAGGTGTCAGTCCTTTCAAACTTGAAGTAGGACTTCTGTTCAAGATATATACGCTGGTCCTGGTTGCATCTGCCCAATATGAATTAGTCAAATGCTTCGTCTGAAGCATAGACCTTGCCATCTCCACAATGGTGCGATTCTTCCTCTCTGCGACACCATTCTGTTGTGGAGTGTAGGCAGCAATGAACTGCCTCTTAATGCCATGTTGCTTACAGAAATTCACAAACTCATTAGAGGAGTATTCTCCTCCCCTATCTGATCGAAGACATTTTACAAAATATCTACTCTCACTTTCAACTCTTGTTTTGAAATCGATAAAGCATTCATATGCTTCATCCTTATGTTTCAAAAAATATATCCAAGCACATTCTAGTATAATCATCAATAAAGAGTAGAAAGTAAGAGTTGTTACCCAGACTATGTGTCTGCATCGGACCACAGATGTCGGTATGCACTAGCTGGAGTGGATAGCTGGCCCGCCATGCTTGTCCATGAGGAAACTTTGATCTGGCATGCTTCCCAAGAGCACACCCTTCACAGACTTCTTTACTATCCTGAACTTTAGGAAGTCCAGTGACCATGGCTTGGGAAGTTAGCATTTTCAAACTAGCGAGAATTCAAATGGCCATATCTCAAGTGCCATAGAACACTTGGATTGGAAATAGCAACACTTGCTAACTTATCTCCCCCTGGCTGGCCAAACTTTAAAGGAAACAATCTATTCTTTGACATTGGCACTTGAGTAATGATTCTATTATTGTTATTTTTATCAAAAATAGTGCATTTACCCTCATCAAAAAGCAACTTGTAGTTCTTTTCTAACATTTGACCAACACTTAAAAGATTATGTTGGAGATGGGGTGTATAATAGATATCACTTACTTGTTTGACTCCTTCTTTAGTTGGAACTGCCATAGCTCCAATGCCTTCTACTGCCAATGATTTATCATCTCCCAATTTGATGCTGGATTTGTAGGAGGAATTTAGAGTAGCAAAGAGCTCTTCTTTGCCACTCATATGGTTTGAACACCCAGTGTCCAAGATCCATGTATCATTCATGTTCTGATCTGCTCGACCATATGAGAGAAAGAGATTTGTGGCCTCTTCCTCTTCTCCAAAGTTTCCAAACTGACTGCTCTGGTTGCTACTAGCTCCTTGTGAAGTCTTAGTCCAACAGTCACGAGCATAATGGCCAAGTTTGCCACAATTGTAGCAAGATTGTTTTGACTTATCTCCTCCTTTACCTCTGCCTGATTGTTTCCCTCTATTTTGTTGTCCTCCTCTATTCTGCTGTTGTTCACTATTGTTTGAGAATCCTCCTCTGTTCTGATTTCCTCCTCTGTTAGGAGTTCCACCTCTCTGATTATTTCTGCCTCTTCCTCTAGACTTTCCTCTGCCATGACCTCTACCTCTGCCTTCTTGAGAAGCAAAGGCTTTATCATCTCCTCCATGACTTGTGGAAGGAGTTGGTTGTAATCTCTCCTCATGTGAGAGAAGTGAGCCAATGAGGGTTTCAAAAGACAGAGAAGTTAGGTCTTTAGATTCCTCTATAATGATGGCTACTGAATTCCACTTAGGAAGAAGTGTCCTCAACACTTTCTTCACTATAACTTCAGGCTTTACATCTTCTCCTAAAGTGACCATCTTATCTACTACGGCTTTCACACGCACGCAATAATCACCAACCTTTTCATTTTCTTGCATTTTAAGAGTTTCAAACTCTCTTTTCAAGGTTTGGAGTTTAACTTGTTTGACTTGGTCACTACCCCTATAACTTTCTTGTAAAGCATTCCAAGCAGATTCAGCAGTTTTAAAAGAAGCTATTCTAGGGAAAATACTTTTATCAAGGGCGGCGTGAATGTGATAAAGGGCAAAAGAATTATTCTTCTATGCTTCTTTTCTAGCCCTTTTATCAGCACCACTCAAAACTGCCCACTCAGCAGCTGAAGGTTCAGTATATCCCTCTTCAATCACATCCCAAAGACCTTTGCCAATCAACAGAGTTTTCATTTTAATTGACCAATACTCGTAATCACCACCATTGAACTCAGGGATTGGTAAACTAGTATTGGAAGCCATTTTAGAAAGCAAATTTTATTTCAACTTCAAACAAGTTGTACAAAGAAGTACAAAATAGATCATGATTTATTTAAATCAAATCTAGCTTTCTTAAAATGCTCACTGATTTGGCGTTCTTCTTCTTGAGGATTTCCCAAAACTGGAAAGGTGAAGTTGTCTGCTTCGTCGTCACTGATTATAATGACTTCTTTTGTTGTTGTTGCTGGCTCAAGATGCCTTTTGAGAACAACTCGTTCTTCAATTGCAGGTTTCACCTCCACTGGTTCTTTTTCCTCTGCTTCTGCTGGTTCTGAATCAGGAGAGCGAGGTGTATAGCTCTCACTCGTTTCAACTTCAGGCACTGCAGGAGTATAACTGTCACTTGATTGTCCTTCAGGTACTATTTCAACCGTCTCGGATTCAACTACTCTTTGCCCGAAGATATTATCTTCAGAATCCGCCTCGTATCCAGAATCTGGTTTTCTCTGATGTGCAATCACTTGGTTTTCCAACTGACAAAACACTGTATGAAGTCCACTCTGTTGGACTTTCCTGTCAAAGGAATCAGGAGTCTCTCTTCTCAACAGAGAGAGCAATGCATAATAGCATCCAGATGACCGAATCATCTACCCAAAATTACATCGCATGCACTGGGTTACAATAATGATGCCAAAAAAAAACTTTTCACCCTTTTATTTTTTTAAACAATTTTCCAAAATTTGTTTTAATAAAGCCCTTAAAATTTTTAACAATTTTCTATATATATATTTTAATTTTTTATTTTTAAATAAAAGTTTATTTAAAAAACATAATAAAAAATATAAATAAAAATTATTAAATATTTTTAAAAAACTTTAATTAAAAACAAATAATGAAAAATTAAATAAAAAACCTTTTTTTTTTCGAAATCCCCGACGGGATTCGAACTAAGGACCTCCGCTTCCTACCCGCAAGCACTAGCCGCTGCACCATGTGGCTCCGGTGAGAGGAATGCAAACCTCCCCACTTTTAAACCTTGCTATGTTCGGCGATTAAAAAAAAAAAAAAAAACTTGTTTTTTCCCCCGAGGGATTCGACCCCGGGACCTCTCTTCCCAAGCAAGAGCTCAACCACCTACGCTACCGCTTGGTGGAGAAGAAAGGAACTTATGTTCCTTATACGATGGCGGTTTTAAAAAAAAAAAATATCGTGGATTTATCCCACATGCAGTGGGAGGAAGACAATTAAGTCTTCAAATATGCGCGCGACGCATATAACATCGATTGCCTTCGGGCAATCACTCCTCAACTCTATGCTTGCTCCTCGACCAATCTGCGTTCGCCACGTGTCTCCTTCAGACGAATCCGCTTCCGCCACGTGGACAAACCAATTTTTGCCACGTCACCAGACGCTCAACCGCCACGTCAGCTCGCCACCTCTGCTCGCCACGTCAGCTCCCGGTTGCCGCGCCGCCCTCGCCCGCCATCACTGCGCCACCACGTGTCAGCTATCGCCACGTCAGCGTCCACCTCAGCTCCTCGAGCTACGTGTCCACGTCAGCTGTCGCTCTGCCTGCCACGTGTCACCTCAAAATCATGCCCAGCTCTGCCACCTCCTCGATCCGATCACCCAGCTCCTCGAACACGGTGCACCCTCGAGATACGTGCCCAGCACGCTCGCCAGCCAGTCACCGTGCGACCTCGGGATTCATGCCCGTGCGACCTCGAGATTCGTGCCCAACACGCTTGCCCGACCAGCTCTGATACCAAATATAGAAATCGAATAAGGTGGCAATAAAATAATCTTAATTATTTATATTACTGCAGGAGCCATTACAACAATTAACTAGAACATAGGAAATAGCCACTAATTTATATGAAGAGGGAAGGGAGGAAGTCGACGGAGAGGAAAAGAAGGGAGGTTGGAGGAATAAGGGGAAAGGAGGTGGAGTGATAAGGAGGAAGAGGGAATAAAGGAGGGAATGGAGGGATAAGGGGAAAGAAGAGATATTTAAATTAAAAAATCATGCCGACATTAAAATCATTTGCCGACAACTAAACCTAACCTAGCCTAACCACTAAGCTGAATGTGTGTTCACAATACTACAATCTCCACTACTATATTACAACATGAGGCCATGAAGTACCAACACAAAGGAAAAATGAGAAATATTGTGACACTTAGGGCACCCGACTACAAGCATTATAAGAGAATAGCTGCACAAGTGATCTCCTGGTGACCCATGTTAAAAATTTGAGATATCCCCAGTGGTTGTTATGGGGATGAAAAAGCATGCCATCACCAAGACAAAAAAAATTCATGTTGACATAAAATCAAATGACAAGAGATTTTTGGGTTGCTCCCTCTAATGAGCGGCATGTGCACTATCTACTGAGAAGAGACAACTACACTCTACTAAAATAAAAACTACAAAGAAATAGCCAAATTGGGAAAACATCTACTAAGAAGAAGAGTCTAAGTGACTTTGCTCCACCTCATGTTGTGATGAGAGCCTAATATGAGGATTGAAATGAGTGTTGTTGGATTCTAATTCCACTTGACCCAAATGCTTCATCAAGTGTATTTGATTATGCATCATTGAGCTGTGTTGCTCAATTAATTCACCTACCATGTTCTATAATTTGTAAATTCCATCTAATTTATGAGTCGAGGTCTCACATATATACTTCTTTAGAGATATGATTTATTTTTGTAGTGTTTTCTTCTTACGAGTGCAACCTATTGACTCAACCTGCAATTGGAATTTTCCAACAGCAAATATGTTAGCTACTAAGAGATTAGAGATATCTTCTTCATCAGTGTAACCATATTTTAGAATCAATTCCTCCTCCATAAAATTTTATCCTAAGGTTGTTGGATAATATTACATTATTTGGTACATGCTAATATATCCCCATAGTACCTTCATGGTACATTTGTAAATAATAGATTATATTTGAGTCTATAGTTTAGAGTGTGATTTATATTTCCCCTTTTATGTAAGTGTGAATGTGTAGGAAATGCACAAGTGTCTTGTATGTAAGAGTGCAAATATATAATGTAAAGATATGCACAAGTGTCCTATATTATAAGTGCAAGTAGAAGTGTAAGAGTCGTGTAGAGGTGTACAAATATTATAAAGTCAAGTGTTCATCAAGTATACAAGTGGCAATTTGAGAAGCCAAGAGTCATAGGAGAGTAATAGTCAAGTATCTAAAGAGTCACATTACTATTACTCTATTATGGATATGATGCTCCATAGCAATATGAAATAAGGAGAAGAATAAAGTATTGATAATCCAAAGTTGAAACAGAAAGAGGAGCAATAATTTTGAAACAGAAAGAGGAGCAATAAATTTGAAACAGAAAGAGAACAATAAATTTGAAATAGAAAGAGAGCAATAAATTTGAAACAAAAAGAGAGCAATAAAGTTACAGAAAGAGGAGCAAAAATATACCTCATATTATGCAATGAACCTGAAGATTTTCTTCACCTCTTTTAGATATGTCATAAGACTCGGGATGCATAAAAGTGGATTTTTCTTTCTTATAGCATTTTATACCATAGTGGTTCACATGACAACCGATTCTCCTTAGAGACCCTCCTCTCCTCCTTTTGGTGTTTCTAAAAGTTTGGCACCTCTTCAAGATTTGTATTTTGTTTTCTTTATGGAAAGTGAGAAATGATTCCTTGTTCTCTCATGTCTCTGTTGTTTCATTCTACAATGTTGTTGAAAGGGTCAATGTTGTTTCTTTTGTGTTGTTGTAGACAACAGTGTAGGCCAACAAAGTGATAGTAAGGTTTGTCATTTGTAGGATTTGATTGAACACTTGGAAATGCTCCCTGCATTGAACTCTAATTGCTTTATATTCTAGTATATTTAGGCTTTAGTGAAATTAAATAAATAAAATTATGGTTTTTTTACATAAAAGTTAGTTTTAATTAGTCATAGGAGATTAAAACAGTTCTACTCATATTTCAATGACAATTTTACATATTTTTAATAATATTTAAGCTTGTTTTACTTGGTTTTCTATAGTGAAAGAAAATATTTTTAGTTTAAGAGAAAGATAAAATTTTAGAATTTGTAAATTCCTTTATTTATTTTAAATTGTCATGCAATTCAATGTATGTGATTATTGATCCACTTATGAAGTTCATACACCTTATAGATTTTAGTGCTTAGTTAAAGTATAGTATCTACAAAACTAAGAAAACAATGTTCAAATAAATCATACGATAAATTAATTAAGAGCGGAGCAATATGGTACGCAGGGGAGAGCAGAGGAGCTAGAATTATTGTTTGATTATGATCATGCTTCTGATGTCCTTGGTAATATGAAGGGGTTTGGTTCTCTCTCGACCACCCTTGTTTCTTTTGTAAAGGGGGTGAATGGTTCATTAGGTGGTGATGTTTTTACCCCTTGCTACTTTCACCCTGATTGATCCCATTTTATTCTCTTCGTCTCTCGTTCTGATGGTGGTTTGCAGGAGAGAGGAAGAACTGTGTTGGTTTTTCTGATCGTTGAAGATGGTGCACATCCTGTTAGTATTTATCTAGTGCTGGGATTTATAGAATCTCTTGTTCCAGACTTCCCCAAAGCTCTGTTTAGCATGTGGTTGGATGGTGGTCAATGCGGTGAGTTGTTAGCCATTATATATTTAGAGGGAATTGTTTGGTTGGGCTATAGTTGTTGGGTTCTTTTCATGGTGGAATATTTATTCTTCTGCATGCCTATGGTGTTAGACCCTACAATATTTGAGGTTTCCTTTTTGTTGGTTTCCTATGGGGTTTAATCCCATAGGATTCAAGGTTTTTGGGTCCTTATAAAAATCCTTCTCCTTAACCTCTAGAGTTGGTTTTCGAAGGAGGAGGTTTTGAAGTTGGATGGTGTTGGTTCTCCTCCAGGTTATTTTTTGGGGGAGGTTCTTTGTTTTGAGTTGTTTATTCTCAATTTGAGTGGGTTACAGGATTCTAGTGAGATGATTTGCAAGCTTTATCCATATGATCTTGGTCCCACTATTTTTGGGTTCATTTTCATCAAGGTGGCTTGCTCGGATCCATTGTTTTGTGGAAGGACCCTTATCAAGTTGTGCTTGGTCGTGAAGGGTTTGATTTTCAAGTCTGGGTGGATTATCTTCCACCAGATTCTTGGTTTCTTCGTTGCACCTGATTTAATCCCTTGGAGTTGTTGTGGTTGTGGTTTCCTTGTAAAACCATCAATTTTTGGTGCTCCTCTTCTTTGGTGATTCTTGCAAAGCTCGAGTGAGTTGGATCAGCTTTCCAAGGTCTATGTTTTTATGCCGACTTGGAAAATTTTTGAGTTCCTGGTTGAATTTTTGGTTGGTTTTTCATCATCCTCTAGATGTTTGTTGGCCTGGAAGCTACGGCTCCCTATCCTTTCCATTAGGTGGGCCCTAGTTTGTTTTGAGTAGGAAGGTTGTTTTAAATTTTAAATTTCTTTTCTTTCCTTCCCACTCCTTTTCAAATGATTTAATTTCTTCTCTGAGCGAGAATGGTTCTTTATTTTGCATTGTAATATTTTCCACTCGTGTTTATTTTATTGTTAGTCTAGCGAACATGTGGGTTTTCTAGTTCTTTGTGTACGATGTTTGGAGTGCTCCTTTTTTTTTTAAGTTTGGTGTAAAGTTTGAGGGATGCCTTTCATTTTCTTGTACTCGTGTGGGAGTTGTTGTACAAGGTTGTGGGATGCCTTTCAAAACCCTCTTTATAATTAATGTTAGAATTTAATTGTATTACTCCTTCGTAGCTTATTAGATCAAACAAGTTAGAGAAAAAGTAGGATTAGGTTAGCATCTTCTAAGTTAGGAAGAGGTTATGTTATTTCTACAAATTGCCTAGGTTGAGCTATGCTTTGTTGTGCCCAAGCTCTATAAATTGTAAATTTTTTGCTAAATAAATTCATGTAATATGTGATTCTTTTTCACATTTGGTATCAGAGCTAGAGAATTGAACTCTCATTTTTTGAATTGCCCATCATTTATTTTTGAGTTCAGTCTTGGACAGTGGAGATCACAGTCAATTGGATTTGATGAATAACAACGTGAGCCTGTGTGAAGGCCAGCAACGTGGAGAGCCTATGTGTATTGAGCAATGTTAAGAATCATGGAGAGGAGACCCATTATTGGTCATCCACTACAAGAGAGACGTCTGTAACTATAACCAAAGATGTGGTCAGCACTAGAAGGCATTGAAGGTGTTAAGTTCTACTGAGATCATGATAGTGCAATTACGGAGATCGCATGTTGTTGCTTGTCTTTTTGAAATCACTGATTTGGGTGTTGAAGGGTCCATAGAAGAGCGAGTCGAAGAGCGAGTTTAAGAGCACGTTGAAGCCAGACGTAATAGCCTACGTGGATAGATGTAAAAATAGATGAAGGGGATATAAAAATATTTTTTTATTATCCTGCGTGACTATTTTTGTAATCCCTCGTGAGGGAGCTACGGTAGCTTGGGCACTATAAGTGCCAGTTACAGTTACGTGAGAGTGATTTGGTGTTATATTGGAGGCATCTTGAGCGCTAGTTTCAGCTAAAATGTGGTATAAGCAGTTCCACGTGATGATTAAAAAAATTTAGACGTTCTAGGTGATCGCTGCAAAAGTTCACATAGAAATTGTCAGTTACAATCATTGTAGACATTCAAAGTGGAGATACCTGCACACGTTGTGATCTGTAGCAGCGAGCTATTATGTGATGTACGCCTGAGTCAAAACAAAAATCACTGTGTTGTGTGGAAAATATAGCGAATGTTGTATTTTTATCTTTCAGAACACCATGCAGATTGGAGTGGAAGAAAGACCAGCTATGTGGAAGACCATCTTGAGAGGGTGTTGAAATTGTGAAGTCAATTGCTACGATGCATGCTTGTTTTTGTAGATAGACTATTGTGACAAAGAGGATAAGTAGTCCACGATTGCATTTCGAAAGCCTTTTGGAGTGCCCATTTAGTACTTCCAAAACGTGCACACTACCCCTTGGAACCCCGTTCAAGGGCCTAAATTTGCTAGAGAGAGAGGTATAAAATTTTTGTTTGCATTTTGTTTTAAATTTATTTCAATTTTTTTTTAATAATTTAATACTTTTTTTGCTTAAAATCAATATACTTTTAAAAATATAATTGATTTTTTAGCTTAAATATTTTATTATTAATTAAAATTATTGATTAAATTTATTTCTACAAACATAAAGGAGTAAAATATTGTTTTTACTAAATATTGTTACTAATGGCTGGTAACAATAATCTTCCTATTCCTAATTTCAACTACCAATATTATGAGTAATGGTCTATCAAGATGAAGACCCTACTCATTGGAAAATGACTATGGGATATAGTTGAAGAAGGTTACACTGAACCATAGGATTGGGCAACCTTGAGTGTAGATGATAAAATTGCAAAAAAAGATGCCCAAAAGAACTCGTTTACCCTCAATCATCTCCAAGAAGCCTTGGAGAAGAGCATATTTCCAAGGATTACCTCTTTTTTATCTGCCCAAGATGCATGGAAAGCCTTGAAAGATGGCTATCAAGGGAGCGATCAGGTGAAGCAAGCGAGGCTTCAAACCTTGAAGTGAGATTTTGAGAATCTCAAAATGCAAGAAGATGAGAAAGTTGGTGACTACTATGTGAGAGTGAAATCAGTTGTCAACAATATGGAGACCCTTGGAGAAGACATAAAACCTGAAGTGGTTGTGAAGAAAGTATTGAGAACACTTCTTCATAAATGGAACCATATTGCTATCATAATTGAGGAATCTAAAAATTTGGCTACTCTAACTTTTGATGCACTAATAGGTTCTTTGATGTCTCGTGAAGAAAGATTGTAGGATGTTATATATACAAGCTATGGAGGTGATGAGAAAGCCTTCTCATCCAAAGAAGGTAATAATGCACAAGGAAGAGGACAAGGACAAGGACAAGTACAAGGAAGAGGCCAAGGAAAAGGCCAAAGGAGATGCAAAGTAAGAGGAAGAGGTAGCTCAAGAGGTGGCAATCAAGGAAGAGGAGGTGACAAAACAAAGAAATCTTGCTACAACTGTGGCAAGGTTGGTCATTTTTCTAGAGATTGCTGGTCCAAGCCTTCTCAAGAAGGGCAAGGTAATAAATATGGAAACTATGGAGAAGATGAAGGAACTTCAAATTTATTTCTAACATATGGAAAATCATATCATATTCTTAATGAGAGTTGGATTTTGGATATTGGTTGTTCCAATCATATGAGTGACAAAGAAGAGCTTTTTGCTACTATGGATTGCTCCTACAAATCAAAGATCAAATTGGGAGATGACAAAGCCCTACAAGTTGAAGGTATTGGATCCATGGAGGTTTCAACAAAATAAGGCACCAAGAAGGTAAATGACATCTATTACACCCCCAAACTCCAACATAACTTACTTAGTGTTGGACAGATGATGGAGAAAAATTATAGGCTTGTTTTTTATGAAGGCAAATGTGTAATTTTTGATAATAACAATTGTAATAGAGTTGTTAACCAAGTACCTATGACACAAAATAGGTTATTTCCTCTTAATTTTGGGGAACAAGGAGGTGCTCAACTTGCTAGTGTTGTTATTTCTAATCCAAGTGTGCTTTGGCACTTGAGATATGGTCATCTCAATTTTGTAAGCTTGAAGATGTTGACTTATCAAGCTATGGTGAGTGGACTTTCGAAATTTGATGAACACAAGGAGGTGTGTGAAGGGTGTGCTTTGGGAAAGCACTCAAGATCTAAGTTTCCAAGAGGACAAGCATGGAGAGCTAGCCATCCACTCCAATTGGTGCATTCAAATATTTGTGGTCCAATGCAATGCAAACCAAAAGCACTGGTAACAACTCTTACTTTCTCACTTTCATTGATGATTTCTCTAGGATGTGTTGGATTTATTTTTTGAAAACTAAAGATGAAGCTTTTGATTATTTCATAGATTTCAAAAATAATGCAAAGAATCAAAGTGATTTTGTTGTAAAGAGTCTAAGGACTAATAGAGAAGGAGAGTATTCATCTAATACATTTATATACATGTAATTTTTATGTATGGCAACAAGCCATGAAAGAGGAAATGACCTCTATAAAAAGGAATGATACTTGGGAGCTAGTGAAGCTTCCTAAGGGCAAGAAATGTGTTGGATGCAAATGGGTCTACAAGACCAAATTCAATGTTGATGGAAGCATTGAAAGACACAAAGCAAGACTAGTAGCAAAAGGCTTCACTCATAAGTATGGGATTGACTATGGTAGGAACCTAGGGTTCCTAGCACAAATAAGTTGATAAATAAATAAATCTAAACTAAAAGAATCGCTTTTGTATTTGTTCGGGAAGTCCCTTCAATAAATTATATTTCATATTCATGGATATCTCTTATGATAGAATAGTATGGTGTTTTATACCCACTTACGGTTATAGGTGAAAGGTTGCAATGCTTCCTAACCCTAACCTTATAATAATATAATAATTAATATAATTAATTATTATATTATTTATTATATTATTTTATTATTATAACCATAGGATAAAATATATTATTATTATTATTAATTAATGTTAGGATAGTATCCTAACATGCTTTTACGAAGTTCGCCAATCCCAACATCACAGGCTTCTTGTAGTTAAGTTTGTGTTTAGGGAAAAACTCAATTGTCACACTATAATGCACATTAACATCGGTCACTTCTCGTCTATTCACAACTTTTTTTGCTAGATAGTTGGTTAATTAAACCTTTGAAAATCCTTAATGAGGCAAATACCTTATTTCTCTAGGCTGTAAATTAAACGCTAATAACTTAGATGATGTTTTCACCACACAATTGTATAACTCATTGTCCAAATATATATTGCCTTTATTGCATGCTCCCCTTGCATACATTGCTCCTCTTGCTTATGTTTGTGTGAATGCACCAAAGTTCTTACATAAAAGCATTGAAGGCTCCACGTAGTTCGTCACCGCCTTGGGTCTACTCGCGTCATTGAACTTCAGTGCAAGCAAATTCCGCAAGAGGACCTTGGTGTAGTTTTATGAACACGATTAGTTATTGATAGAACTATGAACAACATATTGATTGTAAAAGTATTTACATAATGTTGGAATATTCCTTTTCTTCTCTTCATCATTTTATGGTGTTGTTGATCGCCATTTTCATGTGATTTTGCATGGCAGCCATGGATATCAAACTTATTGGAACTTTATGTCAATCTGGTTCAGGGTGCCCGTGTGACTAAGCAACTTGGGTATCTAGATGAGGGCTAATTTTTGGCCTAAGAATCCATGTAAGCATTGGGTCTACCAAAGAATAAGAGGCTTTTTATGGTAGGAATTTTAGATTTTTTGAAAACTAGGAAGGCATGAATAAGATCTCTGTAATCCTGCCTACGCAAAGTGGTGCTAAAAGGAGGACATTTGATATGGCGTCTGCTCCTCCGTTGATGTATCCGATGAAGACTATGGCGACAATTATAATCGGGAAAAATAAAAGTCTTTAGGAGATGGAGTGATTTTTATTTTTGGAATAAGTTTTTTTTTTTTTACATGACGTTTCTTCTCTTCTGTGTTAATTATATTATTGAATCTGGTGGTTGCTCTTTCTGAAAGCTTCACCTGCACGGATAATAAAATCAGGATCGTCAACTGCATTTTGAAAAACTCGCGTGAGGACGCCCTTGGCACACATTGATTGGATTGGAAATTAAAGGTTGAGTAATTGCATTAAATTTACAGACAACAATTTTAAGCATAATATATTGTTTTCTCATGCTGCAATATATTTTGTATGCTTAGATATTTTCTTTGTACACAGTAAACCACGACGCCTTCCTCCCTGTTGAGCGTGTCTCGCAAATGCGTTACAACGAACTGAATTACCTTAGGCCTGATGTATTATTCGAGTGTCGCTCGCTTCGCTGGACTATATATATTTTTTATTTTTTATTTTTTTAAATGTTGTGAGGTACACGGTGTATTACCACGAGTAGACGCATTGCTATGAGCAATTTTAGGAATTGGCGGTGGTTTTATAGATGTAGGATGCAGATGTTCGTTCAACTTCCACTGGATATCATTCTATGAGCACAATACTTTTGATATTTATACACTATGGTCATGATTTATTGATGTTCAGCTACTGATGCCTTTGACGTACAATATCGCACTTGTGCTATGCTGTTCCACTATGAATTTTCTGCTATTCTCCCACGAACAATGTTTGGAGGCTTCGGGTTGGAAAAATAGATCTGTGAACAGTGCTACCAGATGAAGTTTTCATGGGTGAGCGGAAGAGGAGGTGGCCATGGAGGAGGTCGTACGAAACTTCTTAGATATTGCAGATTGTGGAAACCAAGTGTAACATCACAACATGGGAAAACTATGAAGACACTCAACATTAGCAGATATTGGTTCCCATATATTGGAGTTCGGAATCTAAACGAGACTATGGTTTTGGGGAAATAGCTCTTACACACCTCCTTTCCATTGAAGGAGTTTTGTAGTAATTGCTGCACTTTTTGGGATGATCGAGAGAGTTTCTCTCTGGTTGCATTTTCTTTTATAATTATTTTTTTATTTTTAGAGTTTTCATAAAAAAATTCTTCTTTTTTCTTCGGAAGAACATAATGTACCCTTTGAAATTTTATGGTTTTGGGCTCTTTCGAGAATAAAAATTTAGGGTTTGAATTATCTTCTTCATTCGGACGAAGTGCAATAGGTATTTCTGAAAGTTCTTTGGTTATGGGCTCATCCAAAGAAACAATTAATTTAGGGTTTGGAGCAATATGTTCAGTTGTATTTTTTTCTTTCTTGGGAAGAGCAATGTGTACCACCTGAGATTCGTCGGCTATGGGTTATTCCTCCTCTACCTGAGATTCCATGGCTAGGGTCTCCTCTTGCATTTCCATTAAATATTGTATAATACAATTAGAACGTTCCATTTGTTTTTTTTGTTTTTGTTCAATCATTCTTCTAATTTTTGCAATGTCATTTTTCATTTCCTTGACCAATATGGTTGGATCCATAAGGCTCTGATACCATATGGTAGGAACCTAGGGTTTCTAGCACAAATAAGTTGATAAATAAATAAATCTAACCTAAAAGAATCGCTTTTGTATTTGTTTGGGAAGTCCCTTCAATAACTTATATTTCATATTCATGGATATCTCTTATGATAGAATAGTATGGTGTTTTATACCCACTTACGGTTATAGGTGAAAGGTTGCAATGCTTCCTAACCCTAACCTTATAATAATATAATAATTAATATAATTAATTATTATATTATTTTATTATTATAACCATAGGATAAAATATATTATTATTATTATTATTAATTAATGTTAGGATAGTATCCTAACAGACTATGAGGAGACCTTTGATCCCGGTGCTAGATAGGAGACAATCAGATCAATACTTTCTTTGGCTACCCACAAATGGTGGGAAATTCAGCACATAGATGTTAAAAGTGTCTTTATTAATGGGTGCTTGAATGAAGAGGTTTTTGTGCAACAACCTCAAGGTTTTTAAGAACAAGGTAAGGAGAACCTTGTTTACAAACTGAATAAAACACTATAAGGCCTCAAGCAAGCACCAAGGACATGGTACACACGCATTGATGGCTACTTTAAGAAGTATGGATTCACTAGGAGAAAAAGTGAGCGTACTCTCTCCTACATTAAACAAGGTAAAGACATTCTCATTGTATGCTTATATGTGGATGATCTAATATTCATGGGTAGTAGTGCTAAGATGAATGATGAGTTCAAGCACTCCATGATGAAAAAATTTGAAATGAAAGATCTAGGTTTAATGCATTACTTCCTAGGCATGGAGGTACATCAAACAGGTAAAGGGATATTCATATGTCAACACAAATAAGCTCAAAATATGATCAAGAAATTTGCTATGGAGCAATGCAAGCCTGTTGCAACTCTAACCGATCATGGGATCCAACTGAGCAAAGATGATGGAGCACCAAAAGTTGACATGACCACTTACAGGAGCATGGTTGGGAATTTGATGTTCCTCACCAACACAAGGTTGGATGTACAATATGTTGTTTCTCTTGTTTCAAGGTATATGGCTGATCCATCTAAACTTCATTTACAAGCAACTAAAAGAATTTTGAGATATGTAAAGAGTACATTGAATTTTGGAATCCATTACCATAAATGTAATTCTGTAAAATTAGTTGGATTTAGTAATAGTGATTGGGGCAACAATATAGATGATAGAAAATCTACTTCAAGGAATTATTTGTCTTGGATCAGGACTAATTACATGGAGTTCCAAAAAGTAGACTATTGTAGCATTATCATCTACTAAGGTTGAGTATATAGCAATCACAAATGCTATTACTCAAGCTTTATGGTTGAAAAAAGTCCTTGAAGAAATTGGAGGGCAACAAAGTGGTCCTACAAGATTATACTGTGACAATATAAGTGCCATCCAATTTGCACATAATCCTATCCACCACAGTAGGTTAAAGCACTTTGATATGATGTATCACTTCATTCGAGATATGGTAGAGAAATAGGTGGTTGAGCTACGACATTGCAACACTTTGGACAACATAGTAGATATCTTCACCAAAGAAGTTGCTAAAGCTCAATATGTAAAGCTGAGAGACTATCTTGTCAGTCCTCTCAACTTTAAGGGGGAGAATGTTGGAATTTAATTGTATTACTCCTCCGTAGCTTATTAGATTAAATAAGTTAGAGCAAAAATAGGATTAGGTTAGCATCTTCTAAGTTATGAAGATGTTACGTTATTTTTGCAACTTGTCTAAGTTGAGCTATGGTTTGTTGTGCCCAAGCTTTATAAATTGTAAAATGTTTGCTGAAGAAATTCATGTAATATATGCTTATTTTTTACAATTAATAGTACCAAAAAAAATCATACGATATATTAAGATCATATTAAAATTAAGATAAATTAACTAACTAAATCTCAAAAACATGTGACTAAAATTACATAGATTTAAATAGAATGTAACTAAAAATGTTATTAGAAGAAATGTAAATGAAATGCCATTAATTTTTGAAATTGCACTCCATTATATAGTAATCCTTATAATGTTATAAGATATGAAATAATCTCCAAATAATCAAGGTGTTGAATTGGGGTGCCTCCATCAACATCTGCTTTGCCGACTTTGCCGATGGTTATTTGCCTTTCTCTAAAAGTTCCATGGGTTATGAGTGTATATTCTGTAAATTTCCATCAACATCTGCTTTGCCGATGGTTATTTGCCTTTCTCTAAAATTTCCATGGGTTATGAGTGTATATTATGTAAATTCTCATGAACTCTGCATAATAGGATGAATCCATATTCATGTTTTTCGGATCAGTAGGTTAAATTTCATAAGCAAACAATAGTTATATTGATTATATTAGACCGAAAGTTCATTCCGACTAAGGTTCTACTTTTGTATTAGATTTATAGATGCATCGGAGTGATAAATTTACATTTTTATGTACTACATACAAATGTTACGGTGACTTCTTTTGGTTTCACTCATATGATATGATATCATGATGATAGAGTAATATTTGAATAACTTAGCAATTACTTAGTAACACTAAAATCTAAAGTTGAAAATTTTAATTGTTTAATATTATATTATTTAATTTTATAAAAGTTATTTATATAATGTTAATAATAAGTTAAATATAAACTTTTTAAGTTTTAATAATAAATATAATTTTTTATCAACTTTAATTGTTTTATATTCTTGTATATTTAGGTTTTAGTAAAATTAAATAAATAAAATTATGATTTTTTTTACAGAAAAGTTAGTTTTAATTAGTCATAGGAGATTAAAATAGTTTTACTCATATATCAATAGACAATTTTACATATGTTTAATAATATTTAAGTTTTTTTTATTTGATTTTTATAGTGATTTTTTTTTATTGATGGAGGGGTTTTGAAAGGACCCAAAACCTTTTACAAAGCTAAACCAGGAATCCAAAAGGGATCACCAAAAGAAACAAAAACCAACAGGCTGGAAATTAGCACGGTTGAACAAAAAACAAAGGAAAAACACTCCCAACGCATCCCCCTAAAGATAGACAACCATAAACTAAGTAGAAATTGAAATACAGAGACCTGAAAGCAAGATCCAGGTTATTTACATCATCTAATCAGGGTTAACATTTACCTTACATCATCGAATCAGGGTTAACATTTACCTCTTCATCACTGCCACCAAGACAGAAGTTTTTAGATTCTAGAAACTGCCAAAAATACCCAAGATACCACACCTTCCAAGAGGTAAGGGATAGACATGGAGCATATTTGGATGGCTGGTGGGCCTAAATAACTGACCAATATTATTAACCATATTAAAGAAGATAAATTTTACCTCCACTGCTATCATCCGTGAGCCCCGATGGAAAGTTGGTTCGCCACACATGGAAGGATTGCTCCATGACACCTTTGTTACCCAGCAAGTCAACCGCCTTATTACCTTACCTATACATGTGCTGAATGGTGATACTCAAATGTTTGCTCAGCATTCTATTGCATTCACCGATGATGTTGTTAATGTTCCATAGTGGATGTTGGTTTCCCTTAAGCCAGTTAATGGCAAGCAAGGAGTCTCCTTCAACAATGAGTTGGTCAATATCAATATCACTTAACATCGTCAGTCCTTGGTGGAGGGCTCTCACCTCAGCCATATTATTCATTTGGATTTCTACATTCTCTGCAAATGCCATGAGAATTTTTCCTATGTCATTTTTAATAATACCTCCACTGCCCGCCCTACCTGGGTTTCCTTTCGCTATGCCATCAAAATTGAGCTTTGTCCAGCCAGGAGGAGGGGAGGTCCATTTGATGCTTGATCTATCCACTTGGTATTTGGGGGCCCTACCCAAAATGTGATTGAGTTTAAAGAAATAACACATATAGGTTTCAAGACCAGGTCTAGGACACTCTTTAAATGACACCATTTGAGCTTTTTATGACACAAAGGAAATGATTCAAAAAAAATCTAACTTATGGTCTCTACTACAATCATTAAAATTATGTTATTACATTCCACTTTTTCCAAAGGTAATAATGGATGCAAATATACCAAAGGAACTTGAGCTGGGAGTTAACAAATGGATTGGGCCATTGCTCAAAGAGGAGAGGAATGGAAGGCGGTTGGACCCAAGCAACATTGACAATCTCAAAGAGGGTATTTAAGATAGACCTGGAAAATGGGTATTCCAAAAATAGATGTTGGATAGATTTCCAATGGAGTTGCAAAGACAACAACGATTTGGAATGAACATACATTTTTTTATAAGGTTATTTGTAGTAAAAAAATTATTCTAGGATGTGAGCCACGGAAAAAAAGAGACTTTGGGAATCAAATTTTTGGGCCACACAAACTTTGCAAGGGGCCATCGGGCAACAAGAGGACCTTGGATGTAATATGTTGATTTGACTAAAAATTATCCGTCTTCATAGGGATTCCAAACAAGAGTGTCTCTTGGTTGATTTCTTGGGATCACATACACTTTGAGAAGATTTACTAAGGCTACAACCACAATTTTGCAAGTAAGATTGAGATTATTAGTCAGAATATATTTCCATTAGTTAAGATTTTGAGTGATGAAATTAGACACTTGGCTACCAAACATGTGGTCCATGAAAGGCGTTAAAATTGCTAAATGTTTGTCTTTAATGTCAGGTAAATCCTTTAGCCATGGATCCTCCCAAAACCTTATGCTTCTACCATTGCCAAGTTTCTATCTTAGACCCCTTCCCATAATGTTTTTAGTTTGGAAAACCGAATTCTAAAAGTATGATCCATTGTGAATTAGGACCTCATCCATGAAGGTATTTTGATGGAGGTATGTCCCTTTAATTATATATCTCCATGAATATTGGGTGTTTGAAGCAATTCTCCATCCCTGTTTTGCTAGTAGAGTTAGATTCATTTGATGAAATATTATGAAACCAAGCCCTCCACTCTCTTTTTTCTAGTAAATTTTATCCCAAGGAACTAATGGAAACCAAATCTGATTTTGATTCCTGAACCACAAAAAAAATCTTTGAATTTATTCGATTTTTTGACATATTGTTGTCAAAATTTTGAATATCCCCATGAGTGTGGTCTACCAGCAAGGACGCCACTTGCATTATCGGTGATGTGACCCGGGTTCAATCCCCATGGTGGATATGTATAAGAAGTATTACTAAAAAAAAAAATGAATATGAACATAAAAAAATTGGTATACTTTGGAGATAGGCTTGGACGAGACTTTGCTGCTTGACTAAACAATACCTTCTTCTAGCTTGTAAGTTTCTTCATAATTCTATCAATTATATTATTCCATAAATTCTTCGACGAGGGAAGACCAAGATAAAGTGAAAGGAGGTTGGAAATATCAGCCAAGAATTCTCACGATTTTTATCTGCCTTCGGATTGATGTGTTCAGAAAGAAAATTATGTTTTTCTCATAGTTTACCTTTTAACTAGTTGTTGCCTCATAGTAGTTGAGGATGTTTTTGATAATTTTAGCTTCTGGAACAGAGGATAGCGAGGCTAGAATAATATCATCAACAAATTTTTGATGGGTGACAACTCTGGATTAAAAAGAGGATTTGATTCTAGACATAAGACCGCATGAACAAGCTTCTTTTAGGGATCTGTCAGGAGATTCAACCATGATAATAAAAAGAAAAGGAGAGAGGGGATCATGTCTGATTCCTCTTGAACTTGGAAAATATCCTATAGCAGAACCCTTAACAAGGATGGAAAACCATGCCGAGATTACACATTCTTTGATTAAGGCTATCCAATCCTCATGAAACCCAAAATTGTGAAAAAAAAAATATTTTTAGTTTAAATGAAAGATGAAAATTTTAACAAATTTGTAAAAGAAAATATTTTTAATTTAAGTAAAAGATGAAATTTTAGGATTTGTAAATTCCTTTATTTCTTTTAAATTAACATACAATTCAATGTGATGATTGATCCACTTATAAAGTTCATACACCTTATACGTTTTTAGTTTTTAGTGCTTAGTTAAAGTATAGTATCTACAAAACTAAGAAAACAATGTTCATACGATAAATTAAGATCATACTAACTAGTTAAATCTCAAAAACATGTAACTAAAATTACATAGATTTAAACACAGTGTAACTAAAATGTTATTAGAAAAAATTAAATGAAATGCCATTAATTTTTTGGGATTGCACTCCATTATATAGTAGTCCTTATAATGTTATAAGAGATGAAATAATCTCCATTAGTGTAATTGTCAAGCTTTTAATTTTATGAAAAATTATAGGCGTAAAGGGTGCTCCGCTACAGGCTGTAGATTTGATAATTGCAGCAATATAAGTCACATGTTAATATTTACAGGGTCAGCTAACAAAAAGTCACTTTTCATTTATATTTTAGTTCCTGCAATGATTGCATTATCTTGGGTCTGGACATTAACATCACTTGCTTCCTCGTTTGTTCATCAACAGTGATTTTATATCATTTCATAGACCTTGCATTTTTTTGAAATAATACTTTTTATATTATTCATAATGGAAATTAAATCCAAATTACATCATCCATAAGCATAAAAAATTCAGTTGAATCTGCCATGAGAGATGGAAATTTGGGAGTACTGGGTTTTGAATTTTGTATTATTACTATTTTTATGTCCCACATTGTTGAAGATTGGAGGTGGGTGGCAGAAGAGAGAGTATAAAAATGGGGAATGTGGGAGAGTAAAGACATACTTACCTGGGCGGGGTCAATCGGTGAACAACAAGGCCGATGGCCTAGGGAAGGCACCTCCATTGCACATTGGGAGGGGGCGTTGCCTAGCATCTCCCATTGTGGAGAGTGCACGTCATAATTTGTGGCAGAGGGGGCTCGCGTTCGCGCGGCCCCCACTAAACATCCAACATTAAATTACGAATTGTATATAGTTTGTATGACTAGATGCTTTGTTGTTACAGTACTATTAACAATGGGGCTCTTCCAATGAGAAAAAGGGGACGTGTATTTTTTATTAATGGTAAAAAGGGATTTAGGCGACGTGTATTTTTTATTAATGGTAAAAGGGATTTAGAGGGAACAGGAATGTGTTTTTTTAAATGATTTTTAAACCTTTTACAGAATGTCATTAATTGTAAAAAAAAATTGAAAGGATTTCATGTTACCGATTCTTGATAAAAAAATAAGAGTAAAAAAGTTACAAAATATCAAGCAAGCTTACAACATTTGTCATTACCCATAGTTATAGTCGACTTGGAAGTTTTATTTTAAATTTAATTGGGCAACTTTATTGTAAGTACCTACAATGCTTTAAAACGGAGAATTCAAATTTATTACTGAATTTAAAATTTATAGTAATTTGTTTGCTTGAAATGATATCACTACATTATCCCTTATTCATAAAGTGAAACTAAAACAAAGATAGACTTCATTGTGTTATCCGTTATTCATGAAGTGAAACTGAAACAAATATAAAAAATTTAAGCACAACAATGACAATGAGAAGTGAAGTTCTTTCCCGCATAGATTTTAAAAGTAACATTCCATTTTAGAGTTATTAGTTTTAAAAGAAAAGCAATACTAAAGTTTCCATGCCTATCATTATTATCGTTTACCCATTTGCTATTTTGTTAGCAGAATAAATTCTTAGTCTAATATAATATCATAGATTTACTGCCTAAGTACTCATTTTAAAAGGTAAATTTTAAAATTTGTTATTTAAGTGGAATTTTTATTTTATTTTAATAAATTAAAATGTTAACTTCTAAAAATTTATGTAAACTTATTAAAAAATAAATTAAAATGTTAAAAAGATACAACACATCAACTACCAAAAAAAATATTTTCATGTTTTCTCTTTATTGCTAATTTGAAATAGGGGTTAGGGTTTTGGGGGCTCCGCTCCCGCTCTGTTGCTATGATCCTTCTGAGTGGGAGGCCACTTGTCTTCCCTATTTAGATCTGGTTGTTCTTTTGGTTTGTATGCTCGGTTTAGGCGGTGGGCGGTGTTTTTTTCTGGTCAAAGGTATTTCTAGTTCGTTCCGGATTTATTGAGTGCTCAGTAAGCCATTGTAGATCTGGCTAAGGTCCCTGAGGGGGATAGAGTCATATATCGGTCCAACCTGCGGGGTGATTTGGATCTTTTGTTGTGGTGCGGAGTGTTTTGGCTGGTGGTCCCCTGTTTGACCCTAGACATGCATTTTGGTTTGGTGAGTGTCAATCCGCTTGGGTTGGCTGTCAGTGGGGGTCTTGGTCAGTTAGATATGCATATCTTTTGGTTTTATTTTGCCATTGTATATCTTGCCAAAGTCCTTAAGGGGGATAGGGTCAAATACCGACCCAAACCCATTGGGGGTGATTTTGGAATGTTTTTGTTGTAGTAGTTCTTGGCTGCTATCCTTGGCTACCGTCGAGTCAGGGTTTCGGGTGCTCGAATAGTTTGGTGGTGTTTGTGGATGTTGAGCATCTTTCTCCAGATCTTGCTTGGGTGGAGCTGTTAGCGTGTGGGCTTGCAGTTTGACATTTTGGGTGGTTCCCAAAAGAGTTATAGTGACCTTCTATGCTTTGAAGTGGTTTCGCTGCAGGGTCTTGGCTTCCGATTTGTGCTGTGGGAGTTGGTTCCAATTTGCTATTTGGTGTGAGTGAGATTGTTTATTTGAATTTGTTTGAAAATATTTGTCGCTCTTGTTTGTTTGGCTGTTAGTTTTACCAACATGAGGGAATGCTAAATCTTTAAGTACGAAGATCGGGTTGCTTCTTTACTCTTGTTGAAGTGGTTGTATAAGGTTGAGGGATGCCTTTCAAAACCTCATTTCACTATCTTGAGTTGCGCTCCTACTATAGCTATTATACAAGGTTGTGGGATGCCTTTCATAACCCTCTTTTAATTACCAAAAATAAATAAAAGAGATTAAAAAGATATTTTAGGAGTATAAAAGAAAGGCAATGGTGAGTGCAATTTTAGTAATAACATTCTATCTTGGTCTTATGAGGATAAGCTCTAAGAGAAGAGCAAAAGTAAATTTAGAAATAATATTTACTTACTAAGGAATTTGAAGGACTATTTGATACAAGAAAGTTAAATTTTAAGGATTTTGCTTATGGACCAGTCAAAGCATAGTCCTAATTTTTTTATGCTATAGTTGACATATCATTGCATTAGGACCTAAATATGTACCTAATTATGTTGTTTTGCAATGTGAGACAACATGTAATCACAAACATTTTTTAAACAGTAACTTACCAATTACCTTAATCTATTTATACTCTTCACCATGCTTAAAGAAATCAAAACCCTCAAAGATTTTCCAAACATAATTCCTTGAAACACAACATGCAATATGAAACTAAAACATAACTTCCATGTGAAAATAAAGCTTAAATAAATCAAAGCCCTTGAAGATTTTTCAACCATAATTCCTTGAAACACAACATGCAATACGTAACTAAAACATTACTTTCATGTGAAAAATAAATAAATATAAAATAAAAATTCCAAAGTGGTGTATAAGACTCTTGTAAACAACATCATTATTATAAGGGAAGATATTGTAAGAACTGTGCGTGCCACCTTGAATTCCAAAAGTTTATATCACAAAAGCATAAGTTGACGAAAAGCTACAGGTATTATCCATTGTTTGTATTGCCTCTTAATGACTTGGTTTCCAACCACAAGCATCTTGACCAAAAATTAAGAAGCCTTTGCAACTTCAACTACTTACAAAAAAAACCTAATTCTCCATTGTTTGTATTGCCTCTTAATGACTTGGTTCCCAACCACAAGTATCTTGACCAAAAATAAAGAAGCCTTTGCAACTTCAACTACTTACAAAAAAACCTAGGTTTCAAACGTGCAAGATCCCCTCTTCATGCTAAGGGTATGAAAAAATCAACAATGAAATGGAACTTCCTAAAATGCCATATGACATCAAAAAAGAAATTAAGAATGGCTGGGGATGTAGAAGCAATTTATATAAGGGAGAAATTTTAACTTTAGTTTGAACTACTAAATTGACTATGGGTTCCAAAACAAATTGACTATCTTGGTTTAAGTATATTGGTATATCTTGGAGTAATTGTATGAGGTATCTCCATCTTTTGCTCTTGTAATTGTATGATATATCCATTTTTTTAGTAAAAATTTTGGTGAACCCAATGAGAACCCCTTTCTAAGGATTTTATCTTCCATTTTTAGCCACTATATTTTAGTAGGCTAGTTGTCATAGGTTCTATTTTAGTAGTTGCATTTTGTTGTAATCTGGTTGGTCCCACCATAAATTTCCTCTTTCTCTTAGGGCTTCTTTTAAAATCCATTTTGCTCCGTTATGAGGGTTTTTTGTAGTTTGCTTGCTTGAGGATAAAAACTTTGTGAAAACCCTAGTTTCCTTTGGGTAAGTTTTTTGCTTCCCCTTATGGACCCTCTTGCTTCTTCTAAGGAATTTGGAATGACTAGTAGGTCTAATAAGAAGTAGATTCCATAACTAGAAGAAGATTTGGATCATTCCTCATAAAAATTATGTTGTTTATTCCTTCTCAATTGGTCATGATAATGATGTCCTAATCAAATATTTGACTAATAGGGAAGAATAATTAGATTTTGAGGAGGTGGATCTAAGTAATGATTATAATGAACCCTATCAGTATGCCATAAGATCCAAAAATATTTTAGGAGCATCTACATTCATCACTTATGGTGAACATCACAATTTCACATGATTATCACTTAATATGGTAATTGCACCAAATTAGGTATGAATACAAAGAGCAAACACGGGTCAGGTCTCCCAAATGTCTCACCCATTTTCAAAGCCTCGTAACAAAAAACTAGTTGCATACATCACTACCCTTAAAAAATATCTTGCTTATTAACTAGATAATCATAATAGAGATACTAAGAAGCAAATAGAGGATAGTAGAAGAGAGATAGCTAATTAGATGTAGGATATGAGGAGTAACCTCGCTCAACTATTGAGTGTTAATAGAAAACTTTTAGTGCAAGTTATTATCCCTCCATAAATATTAAAACCTAATGCTTCTCCTCCTCCACCTCCCCTAGATAAAGCTCGGATGACTTTACCAAATTTTATTGATCCTACAATAAGAAATTATTAAAGTCAATTTCTAGCCTTTGATGTGGAAGACAAATTTGTCTACTTGAAGATTTTATTCCCAAAAAATATGCTCATCTAGATGAATATACCATGTTACATAAGTAGGTATGTTCTACCTACTAGGGACAACAAGAGTATTGGTAAGTGGGGCTCAAGGGACAACTAGTGAAGAAAGCAAAGTGGTATACTAGAAATTAGATCAAGCGAATATTTCCTCGTCTAGTTCAATTTCTACGTTTTGAGGGACCAAAAGCCTCCCATTGTGGAGGTGTGATCTAGATTGAAGATTGGGTCAAGCATAAAAAATAACATAAAGTCAATTTTTAGATTTGAAGAGAAATGTAAAATTGAAAGGTCATTGGAGAAGTAGTTGCAGTGGTAGGGACATGAATTTTGGCCTCCCATGCCCAACTTTTCTTCCCCTTTTCTAGAAAAAAAAGTATAAATTGGGGGTATTGTTGTGTTTCCCATCCATTAGCAAGGCAAGCATTAGTAGCAGTTTTGAGATTTATGAGCTACTTGTGCTCTCATTCATTAGGATATACTTTGTTCTAGTTCACACATATTGTATTTATACTAATTTTCAATAATATAAGCTATTTCATGTCTTTCTTTTGGGTTTTCTTCCCATAGAAGGTTTTCCCACTTAAATCCTTGGGTTCCTACTAGTTTTTTATGGCTTAAGTTTATTGTCAATGTTTGTTACTTCCCTATGCTACAATTATGCATTGCTTAGTTGATTCTTTTTCTTTTGATGCATTAAGCAAGGTGATTTATTTTTTAAAATATTTTTGTTAGAAGATCTGTGTGGCTAATCTATTTTTGAGGCTGCCAAAAATTTATATAGCAAATAATAATATTTTCACTTCTTACAAAGGAAGAACAAGAATAAGTATTTTTAATATTATAAGAAAAGAAGCCAAAGGTATCTCAAACTCAAGCTAAAAAAAGTAGTTATGTGAAAATTCTAAATCTTGCTCTACAACCACCCAAAAAATGAGTAAACAATGAGATAAAAAAATTGATGGGAAAATTAAGCTATCCTCATAGTCAACATATTTCCACTAGCATGACCTTCCCTAACTTATAAGAGTTCACTCATATGATAGATTTGAGGAAGCACACCTACATGCCTATTCACTAGTTGAAAAAACTTGTTATACAATGATACTATCCAAGTTCAATATCTTAGGCACTGCTATAATAGTTGTTTACAATACCTCCTCTATCAACCAATAATGAATGCTTTATAAATGATCACCCATAAAATGAGAGACTCAATAGGGTGTATATCATGGAATCCCTCATATATACAACCTATCAATTATATTACTCCTCCCATTTATTATTAGTCTCCATATGAGCACAATATAAATCATGATAGAGGATCATCCACATAAGTCCATCCCAATTGAAGTGGACTTTCTACTCTAATAACTTGTATATACATCTTCTAATGTATAATAAGAAGTGGTTGGTTGTTTTATTGTAGAAAAATTTATCCCAAAGCAACCTCACTACCACCTTCCAATATATGTATGGTGGAATGATCCTACCACCTTATATGTACACTATAAAAATTATACATTATTCCCCATTAGTTAGATAAGACACATACAACCTTGCCATGTCTCGAGTCATGATACCATATCTCCATGATTTTCTTATCATTGGTATAACCAACATGAAGCACACATACTCTAGAGTGAGACTCATTATGGACATCCTCCATCCTTGATCTCATATAAAGGCATTGGACCCAAGCTATCAAGTCGTCAAGAGCTCTACCACCACATGACTCCAAGATGTCACATATGAGCTTCTTTAAATCTATATCAATCGATACTCCTCTAAGTTGCATCAATCACCTTGTGACAATCATATTAATGCCTTGGGTATCCATAATGGATATTACCCTCACCAATCCTATTGTCCAACCTTGTGTGAACTACTAATGGATCCAATGTTGGAAGTTATAATTTGATTTTATTGGCCAAGGATGACATTTTATGATGGAATCATATATAAGCCTGTGGACAATAATTGTGCAATGTAATTATTAACTATTAATGTATAAGCCTAAGGACCCATGGTTAACTTTATTATGTTGAAACTCTAACATGTAATTTAACCTTAAGAATTTATGCTATGTTGGATTACATTAATGATATACTATAATCAATATTATCATTGGGGTTTAGGAATTGGTATAAATATCCCCATCCACCCAATCCATTATATTAGAGTGTTACCATTCTTATCCATGGATAATACAATGATTATGTGGTAATCAAAGTGTAGTGAACCCGAAGGAGTTTTATTTTGTGGATGACACCAAGATGGCGGGAGCAGGAGTGGGAGCAGGTGCAGGAGTAGGAGCAGGAGCAGGTGCAGGGCTGGGGGCAGGTTCAGTGCTTGGCTCAGGTCCCCGATCGAGATCTGGCTCGGGGTCGAGGACAGGCACGTCGGGGCCTGGTCCTGGGCCTACAGGACCCCCGATGGGCCCAAAGGATGGGTCTGCGCTTGATCCGTTTGGGGGCCAGGGTGTCCTAGGACCTGGCCCACAGACTAGCATCGATGCGAGTGTAGGGCTGAGGAATAAATCCCCTGCTCCTGAGTGGGACTTTGTCCCGAGAGGGCCCAAAACCTCCTATCAACAGATCTTGGCAGGCACCAGGACCCCTTCTTGGGCCCTGGGGCTAGGTCTGTCCCTCGAGGGCATGCACATCTCTATCCAATAGCTGGGTCTTATGCCTCCTTGGTTGGGAAATTCCTAGGAGGGCATCCTGACATGGAAACCATCTATAGGTGGGTCACTACCAAATGGAAGGTTTCTAGGCACATCCAACTAGTTGCCTTGACCAAGGGCTTCTTCATCATAAAATTAAACAACAATGAAGACATCGAAAAGATCCTATCGGGCAGGCCCTAGTTTCTGGGGTGCAAGAGCCTCTTCCTTAGGCGGTATGGAGTTGATTTTCAGCCCAGCACCCAAAGCATCAACTTTGACCTGGTATGGGTTCGGCTCCCAGACCTTCCCTTCCATCTGTGGCACAAAGACGTCCTAAGGTTTATTGCTCAATTGGTCGGGGACCTGGTGGCCTTTGACCCTGCTACCAAGGCAGGATCCTGGATGGTGCATGCCCAGTTTTGCATCAATGCCAATATTGAATCCGTGCTCCCCTCCTCGGTGACCATCTCCTCTAGGTCCTACTTTTGGAGCCAACCCCTGATATACGAAAACAAACCTGCCTTCTGCCCCACCTGTAGCACTCAGGGCCACCTACCTCACCAATGCCCTATTTCCAAAAAGGTGGAAGGCCCTCCCTCCAAACCCCCTTCTCAATCAAGTCAGGCCCCATCTTGTGGTCCCCCTCGCGGTGACCTCATATCCCAGGCCTAGACCACCAAGGGGCCCCCCTAGCCCCAAAGGATTCTCACATGGCCCTCGATCTAGAGGGCGATCGTCCTCAGGTTTCCCCTTCTACTGCTCCCTCCCCTGGGTCATCTTTCGTGGCCCTTATCCTAGGCTCTCCCGCCCAGCCCATTGTGAACCCCTCCCCATAGGGCCCTGCCTGCACCCTGGAAAGCGAGCTGACAAGGCTTTCCTCCCCGTTGGCTCCCTTGGTCGGGGCCCCCTCTCCCCCCCCATCCTCGCTCCTCCCTTGACCCCCTCCCGATCCCAAGATGATCCCTGTTGGGCTTCCCCCCTTGGAGTGCGGATCTGAGAAATTCGATGAAGAGATCAAAGCTAGTTCTTCGTCTGGGCCTGACGAAGTCAGTCCCAAGATGACCCGTAGCAGGTCTTTCACCACAGAATTTGGTAATAAACTCAAAAGAGGGCACTCCACCCTGGGCGATCAGCGGACCAGGAGAACTAAAGATGACATAGCCAATGGCCCTCAGGCTACTCTGTCTGACGTGGGGGCAAGCTTCTCCAAGACGGATGTCAATCGATCCAAACCCCCCATTCATTCTTGGAAGGGGGGCAAGCGACCCCTCAAGGGTGTAAAATGAAGCTCATCACTTGGAATATCAGGGGCCTCAATGGGGCCCCCAAGAAAAGGATCCTTGACCAACTTCATAGGGATCACCGTCCATCCTTCCTCCTCCTTCAGGGGACCAAAATTGATGAGGCTGTTGGCCGGCGTGTAGCCCAAGCTACCTGGCACAATTGCGAGTCCCTGTCCACCCCTATGGTTGGCTCAATCGGGGGTCTGCTGTGCATGTGGGACCCCCGGTGCTTCAAAGGAAGACTCATATCTTTGTCCCCCAGAATCATCAACATGTTGGTACACTACGTTAAGTCAAGGCGATCATGGGTTCTGTCCAATGTCTGCGCTCCCAAAAACCCCATCGAGAAAGTGGCCTTATGGAAGGAAATCAGCTCGATGAGAGAAGCCTTCACCCCCTGCCCTGGATCTTGGTCGAGGACTTCAATAGCCCCCTGTTCTTCTCTGATAAAAGCAGGGGCTCAGCGGTTCAGGGCAAGAGCATGGAGGACTTTGGTGCCTTTGCTACCCTTAACGAGCTCATGGATGTTAGCCTGAAAGGTGCCAGGTTCACTTGGACCAACAAAAGAGCAAGAGCAAACCATATCCAGGTCAGACTAGACAGAGTTTTCTTGTCCAAGGAAGCCCTGCCCATGTTTGCTGATGCCACCTTGCTGGCCCTCCCCAAAATTGGGTCTGATCATAGCATCCTCCTCCTGGAAACCGATCACAGGCCTTCCCCCAGGAGGCCTTTTTGGTTCGAGTCCATGTGGTTGCATCACCCTAAATTTTGGGCCCAGGTTGGGCACTGGTGGGCTCCCCCGATCCCTGGACGCCTTGCTGAGCAAATCTTCCATAAGCTGAGATGCCTTAAGTATCAACTCAAGGCATGGAACAAGGAGGTGTTCGGCAACATCTTCAAAAATAAAGCAATTCTCAAAGACAAACTCGAAGCCCTCGAGGCCAAATTTCAAGCTGGATCCCAAGACCCGGGGCTCAGGGCTGAGGAGCGCCTTGTTCTTAGCGAGTATCATAACATCCTAGCCTGAGAGGAAATATTTTGGAGATAGAAGTCAAGAGCACTGTGGCTCCAAGATGGCAATGCAAACACCAAGTTCTTCCATGCATCGACCCTCAGGAACAGGGGCTCCAACAAAATTGCTAAGTTGGTGGGCAGCGATGGCAGCATCATTAAGAAAAGGACATCTGGGCTGAAACCACTCGTTTCTTCCATGAGCTCCTGGGTGACAGCCCCCCCATGTCCCCAGATGTGGCTGACTCCCTTCTGGAGCACATCCCATCTTCTGTCTCACCCATGGCAAATCAGATGTTGTTGCAGCCTCTGTCTAATTTTGAAATCCATGCTGCCACATTTTCCATGAAGGCTGAGGCGGCCTTGGGCCCGGATGGTTTTCCCCCCATTTCTTCTAATCATTCTGGGACATTATCAGGGCAAAAGTGTGTGTTGCCATCCAGGACTTGTAGACTGCCCGATCCATCCCTAGAGGCATCAACTCCACCTTCATAGCTCTGAACCCCAAGACCCAGGCAACCCGATCCCTCTCATATTTCTACCCCATTAGCCTGTGTAACGTCCTGTACAAAATCCTGACCAAATCCATGGCTTCTCGTCTCAAGGACATCCTCCCCCTGATCATTGCCCCTTATTAGGGCAGCTCGGTCAAAGGTAGATTGATCACTGACGAGGTCATTATCATGCACGAGACCATTCACTCGGTTGTCCTATCCAAAAAGGCCTCCTTTCTGCTCAAGCTGGATATGAACAAGGCCTTTGACAGAGTTAACTGGGATTTCCTATCCAAGGTTCTCCTCAAGTTTGGGTTCCACCCTTCTTGGGTCAGGCTCATTAGCAACTGTGTGTCTTCCCCATGGTTTTCTATTCTTGTCAATGGATCCCCTACCAGATTTTTCCCCAGCTCCAGAGGCCTCCGCCAAGGTGACCCCCTGTCCCCGATCCTCTTCATCATCCTTGCTGAGGCCCTGGGGTGGACCATCTCGAGCATTGTGACCCACGGTATCATTTCAGGCATCAAGCCTGCGATGGGCCTACCCCCAGTCTCTCACTAGCAATTTGTGGATGATACCATCCTGGCCACTTCTGCTTCAATCCCTCAAGCCAAAATTCTCAAGCATATTTTGATCCTATACGAGGAGGCGGCGGATAGAAAATCAACCTCTGGAAAAGCATGATTTTCTTCATTCACACCCCCTTGGCCAGATAGATCAAAATCGAGCAGATTTTGGGCTAAACCCCTGGTTCCCTCCCCTCCTCGTATCTCGGGCTCCCCCTGTTCACAGGTGCATCCTCCAAGGCCCTGTGGGGCGGGGTGATCGAGCGAATTCAGAGGAAGTTGGCCCCTATAAAGGTCACCTCCTTTCGTAGGCTGGCAGAGCCACCCTCTTGACGATAGTCTTGCAAAGCATCCCGATATACTTCATGTCGATCTTCATAATCCTAGCCTCCATTACAGCTCACATCAAACAAATTTAGAAATGCTTTCTCTGGTCGAGAAGTGAAGACAAGAGGAGGATTCCCCTGGTCTCTTGGTCCCTGGTCTACCACCCCAAAGCTAAGGGAGGGATCGGGCTCAGGAGGGTGGTTCCCATGAACAAGGCTCTCATGGCCAAGCATGCCTAGAAGGTGCACACCAACACCCCTGATGAGTGGGTCAGCATTGTGCACAAAAAATACTATCATAGCCACCCCTTCCTTAGCGATTCTCAGCCCTAAGATGGATCAACCTTTTGGAAGTCCCTAATTTCCACCAAAGACATAATCTAGAAAGGAAGCAGATGGATCCTCAGGGACGAAGCCAAGATCGATTTCTGGGATGACAGATGGATTCAGGATGAGGACCTATCTTCTAACAGAGAGGTCCTCGTTCTTAAGCTAGGCCTTGCGGACAAAGGTCCCAAGGTTACGACCTATCTCTATCAGAACCTAGGGCATGCTACCTGGAAGCCCATCCTAGACCCTAGGCACCCACTTCAAGTTGCCAGACTCCAAGGCCTCCTCAATGTGACTGTCATCCCATCCTCCGAAGGAAATGACATATGTGTTTGGCATGGGACTCCTAGCAGAGTATTTTTTGTCAAATATACATACAATTTTTAGAGAGTCCCCGACGAGGCTCCCTTCCCAACCCGACAGGTGTGGGCTAAGAAGCTGATCCCCAAAATCAGTCACTTCGTTTGGGCGGTCGTCCAAAATAAGATTCTATCGATCAATAATCTAATCAAGAGGGGCTTCTAGATCCTGAACAGATGCTACCTTTGCTGTGATGCCTAGGAATCCACCAACCACCTCTTTATCAACTGTCCCTTTTTGTCTAAAGTCTTGGGCCTCATCCTTTCTCAATTCTCCATCCAGTGGGTGGGCCCCAAATACATTTATGACCTCCTATTACAATGGCCCAACCCCTTTGCCCATCCCTTCACTCGCTTCCTCTAGAGTTCTTGCCTTCCCCACATTCTTTGGTAGCTCTGGCTTGAGCACAATAGCAGAGCCTTTTCCTCCCTAGCCCATTCGCCCCTATGGATTGTGACTAAGGCTATGACCTTTGCCCTTGAGAACTCCTGATCCATTCCCCTGACCGAGGCACCCCGACGGCCAAGCGAAGCCGCCCTCCTTTCCTCTCTTGGCATCCAGATTCCCCCCCTTGACCCCCCTCGCCCCCTCTTGTCGATCTTTGACCAGATGGACTGCCCCCCTTGTTTGGGTCAAGCTCAACTTTGACGATGCATCTAAAGGCAATCTTGGGCCCTCTAGGGCGGTTGGGGTCATCTACGATTGCCTTCGGGTCTTGATCATGGCGTTTGCTACTCCGCTTGGCTTTCAGACTAACAATTTTACCGAAGTAGCTACTATGCTAAGTGGTATGACCGCCCTCAGGGAGTCTCCTTCATGATTCATCATTGAGGGCGATTCCCAAGTCATCATTAAAGTTGCTTGTAGTCTGGGCAACTGCTTCTGGTGCATCCAAAACTTCATCTGGGAAGCCCTCTCCATCCTCCAGGGATTCCCCGACCATAGCTTTCGGCACATGTACAGGGAAGGCAACAGGGTGGTCGACTTCATGGTGAACCAAGCCATCTCTACTGATGCATTCACTTCCTGGACCATGAAATTTCCTGAAGATCTGGTTCACATTACCACGCAAGATTAGATTAGCAATGTGGAGGACCCCAATGTCTAAGCTACCCTGTGATGGGGCCCCATATTTCCACTGGTGCGGTCTCCAGAGGACATAAGACTTCCTCCCCTATGGCGCCTCGTCGCCTGTTCTTGGCCCGTCTCCTGCTCGCCTGTTGGTCTCCCAGATCTCTCTCGCGATGGCAGGTGTGCTCGGCCACGTTAGAAGTTTGGTTGTTCTCGACGTGGAACTGCACTGCTCTGTTGGTGCCTCTGGAATTTCCATGACTATTTCCACATTGGCCTTTCCTAATTTTTTTTCTTCGATCGCTTCACGAATGGATCCCCATGCCATGTCAATTCCACAATGGAATTATCAGTTTGCACCACCTAGCGCGCTGGTAGTGGCCCCTCCCCCTGGCCCTACATGGCAATCGATAGTCGCACCCCCTCAACCCCTCCCCCCTCGTGTCACTCCCTACCTCAAGTGCCCATTCCCGACACCAATGGCTCCCCCCTTCTTCGGCCCCCTATGTGGTTTTAAATCCGCCTTGCATCGAGTCTTCCCACTGTGTCTGTTTCCCCTGTTCCCTACCCCTACACTTCTGGTCATATTTTCCCTCCCTCCCCTACCCCATGGCTGCCAAAAGTGTTTTCATCGAGCCTTCCATGCTCACTCTGAGTGAGTCGGCTAAGCTATTCTCCAATGCTAAGAATTTCACCCCCTACTTTAGTAAGTTCGCTGGAGCTGACGATGAGATTACCCAATGCTTCCTGGACTCGTGGAACGACGGTGAGGTTAAGGTCAAGGGGTTGCATTTTAAAGTTAATAAATAATTTCTTACAGAGGTTACAGGCCTCCACCATGAGGATAAGGGGCGTGTTGTCAGGTGGGACAAGCATAATTGGGAGGAGGAGCTGTCCTGCTTCTTGGAGCAGCAATGGGACAAGGCAAACCTATTCTGCTCCAACCTCCCGACCCCCTTTGATGAGGCCATCATCCTGGTAATGCAATACATTACCTGCGATGACCCAGATCAGAGGCTCTTCAGCTTCCACCTGATCTACTTCAATCACCTCCGAGGGGCCACGGTGGTCAGCACTCCCCATTTTTTGCTCTATTCCCTGGGTCTTTCCATTGACCGTGCTCGCAAAAGCCATTTTTTGACCTCCCATTAAGGCCTCATGGTTGTACTGTACAGGCACACTCTGGCCAACCAGTCACAACTCCATCGCATTCCTCCCTTGTATGTTGTCCCCCCCTGATGCGGCTAATTCCCCAGCTGGCTCCCCTGTTGCCTCCATTTCTAAGGAGTCCCCTCGCCCAAAGGCTCCCTAGCCCCGAAGCACCGCAGACCAACCGAAAGTGCAGGACTCCGGCCCAGGGCACAGGTGGGGGCCCGACTCCTGGGGGCACCCACAAAGGCCCCTTCCCTTGAAGCAACAGGGCTGCTGGCAGCGCTAAGAGGACCAATTAGGAATCCTCGAAGCCCACCGACGTTAGTTTTGAGACAGGTAGAAGAATGCAAAATCTAGCTATCAGATCCCTCCTCGACATGGCTATCGGCTCTCTGAACGCGGTTGCCCAAGCAGCCTCCTTCGCTGCCACTGCCCTGGCTGAGCTCCGACGTAGGCTGGGAGACGGCCCCGACAGGGAGTAGTATTGATCGGCGTGGGGCCCCGTCTGGCTAGGAGTGGTCGCTGGGCCCACCGGTTTACTGGCGTCCAGCTTCTGCACGGTTTTGGTGGCAGTTTCTAGTTTTGATGGCTTCTAGCCAGGGTTTTGCTTCTATTTTTTCTAGTGGTTTTTGTAGGTACCATGGCCAGGGCCCTGGGCCCCGAATTTTTGCCCTTGGGCGCAACCCCATTTTTGTTCATTTTTACAGCCTAGGCTGATGCTGTAACTAAGGTTTTGGGATCCTATTTAAAAAACCCGCTGTAAATATTCTGTTACTTACCAAAAAAAAAAGTGTAGTGAACCCAATAGAGAAAGATTGATTATAATGCTAGAATAATAAAAAAGAATCACTTTTATTAAGGAATCATTGTTGTATTGTATGGGGAACCCAACAATTAATTAATAATTATATTCTTCGATGTCTATAACTTACCAATGGATTGCCTACTTATACGCAACATAGGGTGCGATGTAAAGACATACCTATTCATATCTCTATTAGTGATTATAAAATAGTGAAGGTTAATTATAATTATTGTTAGGAATAGGGTCGTAACATGCCACCCTCCTTAAAAAGAGCTTTGTCCTCAAAGCTCAAGGGGAGGAGCTTCGTCCTTTGTTTTCCAAGACGCATTTGCTCATGTTCTTGCACAACTTTAATGTTTTTTTTTCGTAAGCAAGGATATCGGGAAGGGGAAATTGTTAGTGGTGGATTGCCAAGAGAAATAGGAGAATCTTCCTTAGGATAATTGTGATGATGATGGGAGGAGAACCTATGGGGGTCCTTAAACACTTCAAAATGATGCCTTAAAAGTGGTGGTATTACTTTTGTATCTTCCTGTTGTTTCCTGGGAGAGTCAACGGGAAATGAGTGTGTAGTGACCTTTTTGCTTTGTTTTCGGATAGGTTTTACCATTTGATGAGAACTCACTATTTGTGAGGAACTTGAGGGTAGTCTATTTAGAGTGTATTTTTGACCTTCATTGTTCACTGTATGGATGTTTACCTCAACCTTTCTTGGTCCACTGATCACTTCTTGTACATCGACCTTATTGTCTTCATTGTGGTGAGTAGGTGCACTGGCCGCTTCAAACACAATTACCTCATCTGCTTGCTCTATGGAGAGACAAGGATCAAATTCCTTCAATAAATACAATGTTAGTGTAGCACATTTATGGTGGGGTCCAAATTGCTCATCATAATTATCGCAAAGACCTTTCGCTCGTCGTTCCTTCATTTCCTCAAAGCTGAGACATTTAATTGGTAAAATTCGACTAGGTTTGGTGGTGGTGTAAGTAGTTTATGCCTTACCAATAGGTGTTTTTCCTAGTCGATGTTGATAATTGAATTTGTCTTCAGCTGATTTGGCCAATCCATAGGTCTGCATCATGGTATAGGGATTGAACCTTGTCACCTCCATTCGAATTTCCTCTTTCAATCCACTAATGAAGCCACTGATGAGAATTGATTCATCCAACCTTATGTTGTGTTTGGTGATATCCTCAAATCGTGTTTGATACTCACGCACTGAAGTGATTTGACGAAGGTTGATGATATTAATCGGTGAAAGCAGGTTGGTGTCACAAGATCTTCCATCGTCGATCATTTGCATAGTCGTTGTTTGGAAGTTGTCATTAATTTTCTTTTTGGAGCGACGACAGCTAGGCAGCGGTGGCAGAACAAGAGGTGCAGTGACGACAGAGCTTAGGGTGGGGAGCAAGGATGGTGGAGCACCGGTGAAGAGGCTCGGGCAATGAAAAGGTGAATGGCTCGGTGGTGGAGTAGAGAGGGGCCGAGGCGGCGGATGAAGCACAGCTCGGGTGGCGATGGTAGGAAAGGTGCTTCGTTCGGCAGCGTCGACAGTGAATGCTTTCGTTTGACAGTGATCGTAGTGATTGCTTCTTTGTTCGCAGGTCTTGTATTCGAGGAATGAGAGGAAAGAAAGGAAAAAATAATTTCCTTCAAGTTTTGGCTCTGAGAAACTAAACTTTGACCATATTATCTCTTCTTATTTTTTTTAATACTTTGTCTTTCCGTCACCTGAAACTATACGCCGATGCCGAAATTTATAAACGTTATAAAAAATTTATAATATAATTTTTTTTTTTTTCTTGTCAAACTATCCTTGATGTCATCGGTTTCTTGTAATATCTGTCGAAAGTTTCACATGCCGTCCAAAATTATTTAAAATACGCAGCTTGCTATATCTGATTTGGAATACACTGCTTTCTGTCTGAAGATTGTTTCACCAATTGATTTATCTGTGTATGCTGGGGTTTTACAACTGAAGGCTCAGTATTTCAAAAATTTGTAAGATATATCACTGGTTTGGTTTTAGATTAGTGTGGAAGCGAGAGAAACCAGAGAAAGGAATAGCTCTGATACCAGATGTAGTGAACCCAATAGAGAAATATTGATTATAATGCTAGAATAATAAAAAGGAATAACTTTTATTAAGGAATCGCGGTTGTATTGTATGGGGAACCCAACAATTAATTAATAATTATATTCTTCGATGTCTATAACTTACCAATGGATTGCCTACTTATACGCAACATAGGGTGCGACATAAAGACATACCTATTCATATCTCTATTAGTGATTATAAAATAGTGAAGGTTAATTATAATTATTGTTAGGAATAGGGTCCTAACACAAAGGTACCCATCATTTGTATCTATCACTTTTCTCTTTTCATTCTTTTATATTTTATATTTAAAATATAAGTAAATGGATTGCTTGTATTTGTTATTGGAAATTGGTGTGAAATCTATGGTATAAGAGTGGGTACAAAACATCATTACTTAGTCATGCAAAATGTTTATTTAGAGCCTTTGATTTTTATTTCAATTACTAGGGTGAATTACTTAAAGATTCATAAGCATCCATGGTGATGAAAGGAGCAAATAAAACAATTTATTTCTTATTATAATTATTTCTAGAAAAATTAAAGGAAATTAGAATAAATAAAAGATGTTTTTCAAAAACATGACCCTAGGACTATTTTCAAGGGCAAATTTACAAAGGCCATAAATTTTGCATATGAAAGCATTTTGAGCTCGTTCTTTTTCCAAACTACATGATTTTTTGAGCTCTTTGCATTGGAGGTATTCATATTAGGAATTACTATAGGTGGATATATGTATAATTATATGGTTATATTCATTACCTTAAAGGATCAATTTTACTGTATATTATGGAATAAGAATCTTTGGTCTATGTTCATGGGAGAGACAATTGGATATAAGACATAAAAATAGTTATTAAATTTTTTGAAGGTATACATAAAAAGGATATAAAATATGCTCTTATCAATCCCTCCTATTTATCTCAAATATTTTGGTTATTGGTTCATTTTATGCATGAAGATACAACTTTTAATGGTCTATCCTCTTTTATATTTTTTTGTCCAAGTATTGTTGAGGAGTTGTGATAGCTTTTCTTATAAATAGATTCGTGCAAATCCTTTTTTGGTGATGATAATAGGGTGGTCAAAGGGTAATTTTAAATATCTCATAATGAGTATTCTATAAAATAGAAGATCAGGTTTCCAAGCCTTAACTCATGTGATTATAGAATATTAGAGTGGTTCCTACAAGGGAGTGTCTTTGGATAATATTCCTTGTATGGATCTATAAGGAAGGTGTTCTTTGTATATGTGTTGGGTGTATTTAATATTTTTTGTGGTGACTATAATGAAGTTGGTGGATACTCTCGTGTAAGTGTAGGGGCATCTTCATGTAAGCAAACTTTCATATGATGAGCGGGATTCAAGTGAGTCTTCCTCAAGTATGGAGGCCCATTAGAGCATCGATTGTAATGTGAAGATGTTATTGTCACTAGTGTCTTATCTCCTTAGCCTCTTTATTTAAATTATGAGGGGATTTCAATAGTTATAATCTAACTTTATTAATCAAGATCAACATTGCATGATATAATCATGTGTAAGCCTATGACAAATCATTATACAATAAAATTATTAATTACATATTCGTAAGCCTAAGGGCCCATGTTTAAGCTTGTCATGATTAAATTATATCTTGTAATCAACCTTAATTATTTATTTTATGTTAGGTTACATGATATTTCTTTTTTTTTAATAACTTTTATGAAAAAGATAATTGCATAAAAAAGAAGCACAAAATTACAATGTTTAGTCTTGATTATCTAAATCAACCTTTATATAGGAGATGTTTATGGGGGACCTTTTATATAAAACCACATGAATAGCCATATTTTGAGCATCACCCTTTAGGGCATCCACCTCTACTAGCTCAACATAGATATCCACAAAGATGTACACCATGATATCCTCTCCCATATGCTCCTTTCTTTTTGTCTTAGTTTATCTATGAGATGGATCCTCTATATCCTTCCCAAATCCCACGTCAAGATCCTTTTTTGGTTATCATTATCAATTTATCACCAATATCATATACTTACATATCCATAATCTCTAACCTCCACCATAAATTGACTTCTCATCTACCTTTACTATCTATCTAAGCTACCTATGATACAACTCTTGGTGATTTCCTTTACCTTCAAAATCCAAGTGGTCTTAAGGGACATCTTAGTACCGCATACCTATCCTTGGTGTGATTTAACATGAATTATAAAAAATAAGTATGAATCCATCATACTTAAATTGTGTAAGCACCTGTTCATATGATGCCTCTCCATCATATACTTATGGTCGTAAATAAACCACTCTATTCCAAAATCCTTGTCAATATACACATAATATATCAAGAACCTTCCACAATATCTTCATATAAAATTTATATCTTTGGATCTAATTTTAATTACACAGCAAGGAGAAGTACACCCTCGAGCCCTGATAATTCGGCTCCCCGAGGCTCTCGTGATCGAGCTCTCAAATCCATTGGCGAAACTGGCAACTGTGACCGGGTCAACCATGGAAAGATGCATTGATGAGCCGTCTGGATGTCCTTGGTCTCCAGGTGCGGTGCTCGAGTGGCCTCAATGCTCGTCGGGCTCTTCATCATGGCTTGATACTTCATTCTCAATTGCCAAAAATGAGTAGTGAGCTTATCGAGCATGAAAAAATGCATTTATGAGGCACTTGATCGCCTCGGGAAAATACCCGACTTGGAGCGCGTGCCTTTGAGGTGCTTCACTACCTTTTCAACTTTGCTTCGCAATGGTCCTGTGTCGAAGCAAATTCTCCTTGATTTGCACTTCGCATGGTGAAGCTTCGCAAGATAGCTTCAGGGGTGATGGAGGCCGAAGCATATCTCCTTTGCTAAATGGGGTCTTCACTTTTCATTGCTTCGCTATGCCAAAACTGCTTCGACGTGGTCCTTGGGCCAAAGTAGATACTTCGCTAATGAGTCTTTGAGACACTTCGTCGCGATCCTTCTTCAGAACTATGGTTTGGGAGTATTCTGGCCGAAGTGCATCTTTGCCTTCAAAATGCATCTTCCACTTCGGATGAAAGTACTTCACATGAAAGTTTGCCGAAGCAGATGCTTCGCAATGATTTTTGGCGAAATAGAATTGGTTTTCTGATGCAGGGGCCTGAAGTGGATACTTCAATGACCTTTTGGCGAAGTGTTTTCAGTACTACGCTCCTTCAAATTCTGCTTCGCAAAAATCTCGCTCGAAGTAGCTGCTGGAAATGCTTCGAGTGCGAAGTAGTTTCATTATTCCTCCTTTGTATTTTACTTTGGCAACACCGCTTCGCTAAAATCTTGCCCGAAGTAGCTGCTAGAAATTCTTCGGGTGCGAAGAAGTTTTCTTGCCTTAGCCAGTTTGGACTGCGGTCTGGACATTTCTTCTTCAGTGAAGTTGTTCTTTTAAAGGCTGCTTTGCTCAACTTTCGCCCGAAGTAGTGGTTTGAAGCGCTTCGGGCATGAAGTTCTCTTTATCGTTCCCCTTATATTTTTCTTTGGCAATACTACTTCACAAAAATTTTACTCGAAGTAGTGGTGGAAATGCCTCGGGTGCGAAGCTCTTCTCATTTTCTTTCGGTGAAGCTCTTTCTTTTTCATTTTATATACAAAGGGGTGGCATTGAAAGCCAAAATTGCTGCAAATTTTCAAATAAAAAAAACAACAAAGAAAAACTTTACAAAACACTGTACAAAATTTTGATTTCCTTTTCTACCCCTTGAGAAATGTGACAAAATTGTCAACAGTACCCATCATTTGTATCTATCACTTTTCTCTTTTCATTCTTTTATATTTTATATTTAAAATTTAATTAAATGGATTGCTTGTATATGTTATTGGAAATTGGTGTGAAATATATGGTATAAGAGTGGGTACAAAGCATCGTTACTTAGTCATGCAAAATGTTTATTTAGAGCCTTTGATTTTTATTTCAATTACTAGGGTGAATTACTTAAAGATTCATAAGCATCCATGGTGATGAAATGAGCAAATAAAACAACTTATTTCTTATTATAATTATTTGTAGAAAAATTAAAGGAAATTAGAATAAATAAAATATGTTTTTCAAAAACATGACCCTAGGACTATTTTCAAGGGCAAATTTACAAAGGCCATAACTTTTGCATATGAAAACTTTTTGAGCTCATTCTTTTTCCAAACTGCATGATTTTTTGAGCTCTTTGCATTGGAGGTATTCATGTTAGGACTTACTATAGGTGGATATATGTCTAATTATATGATTATATTCATTACCTATCAACCCTATTTAAAGGATCAAATTTACTGTATATTCCGGAATAAGAATCTTTGGTCTATGTTCATGGGAGAGACAATTGGATATAAAACATAAAAAGGATATAAAATATGGTCTTATCAATCCCTCCTATTTCTCTCAAATATTTTGGTTATTGGTTCATTTTATGCATGAAGATACAACTTTTAATGGTCTATCCTCTTTTATATTTTTTTTCCAAGTATTGTTGAGGAGTTGTGATAGCTTTTCTTATAAATAGGTTCATGCAAATCCTTTTTTGGTGATGATAATAGGGTGGTCAAAGGGTAATTTTAAATATCTCATAATGATTATTCTATAAAATAGAAGGTCAGGTTTCCAAGCCTTAACTCATGTGATTATAGAAGATTAGAGTGATTCCTACTAGAGAGTGTCTTTGGATTATATTCCCTGTATGGATTTATAAGGAAGGTGTTCTTTGTCTATGTTTTGGGTGTATTTAATATTTGTTGTGGTGACTATAATGAAGTTGGTGGATACTCTCATGTAAGTGTAGGGGCATATTCATGTAAGCAAACTTTCATATGATGAGTGGGATTCAAGTGAGTCTTCCTCAAGTATGGAGGCCCATTAGAGCATCGATTGTAAGGTGAATATGTTATTGTCACTAATGTCTTATATTCCTAGCCTCTTTATTCAAATTATGATGGGATTTCAATAGTTATAATCTAAATTTATTAACCAAGATCAACATTGCATGATATAATCATGTGTAAGCCTATGACAAATCATTATACAATGAAATTATTAATTACATATTTGTAATCCTAAGGGCTCATGTTTAAGCTTGTCATGATTAAAATATATCTTGTAATTAACCTTAATTATTTATTTTATGTTAGGTTACATGATATTTTTTATTTTTTATAACTTTTATGAAAAAGATAATTGCATAAAAAAGAAGCACAAAATAGCAATGTTTAGTCTTGATTATCTAAATCAACCTTTATATAGGATATGTTTATAGGGGACCTTTTATATGGAACCACATGAATAGCCCTATTTTGACCATCATCCTTTAGGGCATCCACCTCTACTAGCTCAACATAGATATCCACAAAGATGTACACCATGATATCCTCTCCCATATTCTCCTTTATCTTTGTCGTAGTTTATCTATGAGATGGATCCTCTATATCCTTCCCAAATCCCACATCAAGATCCTTTTTTGCTTATCATTATCAATTTATCACCAATATTGTATACTTACATATCCATAATCTCTAACATCCACCATCAATTGACTTCTCATATACCTTTACTATCTATCTAAGCTACCTAAGATACAAAATCTTGGTAATTTCATTTACCTTCAACATCCAAGTGGTCTTAAGGAACATCTTAGGACCGCATACCTATCCTTGGTGTGATTTAACATGAATTATAAAAAATAAGTATGAATCCATCATACCTAAATTGTGTAAGCACCTATTCATATGATGCCTCTCCATCATATACTTATGGTCGTAAAACAACCACTCTATTCCAAAAGCCTTGTCAATATACACATAATCTATCAAGAACCTTCCACAATATCTTCATATAAAATTTATATCTTTGGATCTAATTTTCATACTAGGTATTTGCTTTCCATCCTTTATCAATGAATGATGAATGCATTACAAATGCTCCTCTATGAAACGAGTTACTCAATGAGATCTATATCATGGAAATCTATCATAAAGATGACCCATTAGTAATGTTATTCTTTATAATTATCATTGGCCCCCACATGGGCACAATATAAATTATCATAGAGTTTTTTCACAAAAGCTTATCCCAATTGAAGTAGACTCTCTACTACAATAACTTGTATAAAAACATTTCAATATATAATATAAAGTGGTTGGTTGTTTTATTGTAGAAAAATTTATCCCAAAGCAACCTCACTACCTTCTTCTAGTATATGGATTGTGATATTATCCTACCATATTATATGTATGCTCTAAAATGTATATATTAGTCCCCATGAGCGAGGTAAGACATATACAACCTTATCATGTCTCAAGTCAAGGCAACATATCTTCATGAGTACCCTATCACTTATACACCAAATAGGAAGCACACCTACTCTAGTGCAATACTCATCGTGTACACCCTCCTTCCCTAATATCATCTAAAGACATTGAACCCAAGCTATTAAGTCCTCAATATATCTATCACTACATGACTTCAAGATCTTATATGTTTTCTCCTTACAATATTTATCAATTCATACTTCTCCAAGGTCTATTAATCATCTTGGGATAATTTTCCTAACATCTTGGGGATCCATGATAGATCTTGTCCCCAACATGTCCTATTGTCCACCCTTGTATGAACTTCTTAAGGGGTCCAATATTAAAAGTTGTAATATGACTTTATTGGACATGTTCAACTTTGTATAATGCAATCATGTGTAAGCCTATGGATAATATTTATACAACATAATTATTAAGTATTTAAGTATAAGCCTAAGGTCTCACAATTACTCTTACCATGGTTAAACTATAACTTATAACTAACCTTAAGTCTTTATGTTATGTTGAATTAGGTTAATCATATTTGTATAAATACCCCCATCCACCCAATCCATTTCATTGGAGTGTTGTGATTCTTATCCATGGATAACATAATTATTATTTGATTCTCAAGGTCACCCATCAATTGTTTTTATCACTTTCTCTTTTTGTCTTTTTATGCTTTTTGTATAAGATTTGAGTAGACAAATTATTTCTATTAATTACTAGAAATTGATATAAATTCCAACATGGTATGTGAGCAAGTATGAAGCATTGTTGAGATACAAGCTTACTACAATTATAATGGCTTTGGCCTCTCTTTGAGAGGTCTACGGTTCAAAACCCACTTAGTATGAGGGGACTAGGACACCTTAGAAAAACATGTGTAAACTCATTTAAAAAGTATGGGGTATTGTTACTTTATCACACAAAACGTCTATTCAGAGCCTTCTTTTTCTTTCATTTATTAGGGTGAATTACTTCTCAAAGGTTCATAAACATATTGGTTGTGTAAGGAGAAAAATAAGGAATTTATTTCTTATTATTATTCCTTTTAGAAAATTAGAAGTTATAAAAAAATATTTCGTTTTAAATGCATACACATATTTTCTTACCATCCCCTTTTGACCCTTGTTGATCATGTTTGACCCCTTGTTCATATGCCTAGAAATCAATGAGATGATCGTTAGCAATTAAATCCCTCTTTCTAATATCTTACCACCCTTTTCTCCACTTCTATGACTATGATTTTTACACCCATGCAACTCCACCCTTGCATAGTAATTATTTGTTACCTATAGTTGACCATCTCGATTCTTATTCTTTATGTTTCTATATGATATTGTTGTACTTATTGACATAATTATCCTATTTAGAATAGATACATTTTTAATATTTTCTTATAGTTACATATTTTATCAAGTTTTGTTTAATGCTTACTCTAAAGCATATAAAAGAAAGCAATAGAATCATGCATTTATCCATGAAATGCTCTTAAAGTATACTTGAATCACCATTTCTATTTTTAATTTTTATAATCTACTTATGATGCAACTTTGTAAGATATTGTTTTGACAATACCTTGATATATCCTTTAGTCTACTTCCATATGAAGATGTTTTCTATTGTCATTGCATGTTGTATGTGATAAATATTTTGATAAAGATGAATATTTTACATAGGTTCCTAAGACCGATGAAAATATTTTTGACATCCATGATACAACCTTCTTTGGATTGAAATAGGCTCCACCTGTATTACATCATAACCACATAGTGGTATTACAATATCTTGGCAATAATGCATGTATCATGTGACAATATTCAGACCTGAATCCCTCCTTCAAAGTTGAGGCTGGTTGACCTAATACCATTTGAAAATGCAACCTTATTTAATAATACAACCTTCCTTGTTACCATTATCTTCACTAAAATTTTTGATAATTCTCATGCATTAACATCTTGATTTAGTGTAAGCATGAAGCTGTATTTTAATTCTATCATTCTCACTAAGAAATTTTTAGTGCTATGATTATAAATATTTTTTTTTTTAAAACATACCACCACAACAACATTCTCTGGATGAAAGAAAATATCTACTAAATTCACCATCATATATAACATCCAACTATCCATAAGATAATCTTTAACCTAATTAGAAGCCTAGAAAGATCCAAAAAATAAATATGTACTATCATCTTCATTGGACCTACATGTGGAAATGGTAGAATCCTAAAGGTTCTAGCACAATTTTAATAAAGAAATAATTAAAATAGCATCTAAATTAAAAGAATCGCTTTTATATATGAATCGCCTTTTGCATTGGTTTGGGAAATCCCTCCAATGGGTCTAAATAATATATATTCTTCTTGTTGGATGATTTGATATGGATGGCCAACCTAATATATATATCTACCCTAAAGCTACATTGGTGAAGAGACATGCTGGTTCACGTATGAAGAGACGTGATGGTTCACGTTATGAAGGGTTATGATGGTTCACTTTATAAGTTAATAATATAATAATTAAATGATTAATAATACTAACTAATAATGTTAGGATTGAGGATCCTAACACTGTCCATAAGATAATCTTTAACCTAATTAGAAGCCTAGAAAGATCCAAAAAATAAATATGTACTATCATCTTCATTGGACCTACACGTGGAAATTCAATATGTTGGACCAAAATTGCTTGGCTACATGAGGAATGATTGTAAAAAATAAAAAATAAAATACAATGAAAAATTAGTAAGGATTATTGTATAAATAATTCTTTATTGATATAAATTCACTTTTTCTTCTTATATTTATATTTCGTGCTTTTATAAGTCTAACTTCCAAAATTTTAAACTATAAAAAAATTAAATTCTTATCTCCACGATGCACTTGACAAAATTTTCTCCCTTATTGTCATATTACATAGTGTTGATAGTGTTACGTGATAGTTGCTAAATGAAAATCTATCATCCAATTCCTTCTAAAAATAACAATTTTATTTTTTATTTTTTTCCCTGAGGATAATACTATTCTTACTTTTCTATATTTTAATATGTTAATGTTATATATTTTAAATATTTTTTTTTTTGGGTATATAGGAGATTTGGTTACAACCATTATTTTTAGTAATTGTTAGTGCATGGTTCAAACCATAGGGACTATTCTCAACAAATCTATCTGTCTTGTTAACGTTGACCCGACGTGAGATGGAGACCATCAGTTACTCAAGGTTCGTATCGTCATCGTCGGTTTGACGTGCACTCAAAGGATTCATATCAAACTACTTCATATGCTAGGTTGGGCATGCCTACAAGGTTTGAACCTAGGTCTCCTCTTGGTAAGTGTCCAAAAAGTTACCAATCCACCTAGCCCTCGTGGACAAAGAAAGCCCTAATCGATCTCCAACCAGTCTCCCAAAAAAAAGTCCTACCCAAGTGATTATTCCATATATTTTATTTTTGTTGAAAACATTCACACACCTCCTTGATAAGGACTCAAAGGTACTATATACCTTCTATCCCAACCCTTCTATCAAATAAAACTAGTGTTGAATCTATTATTTTATCTCCCCATAATATTTCTCCTATAACATGAAAGTCAAATTTTAAAACATAGAAAAAACAACAAAGTTATTTTATATATATATATATATATATATATAGAAGCAATGGTTACAATCACGATTTTTAGTAACTACCAGTCAGCACTGGTAGGGTTCAAACTATCTACGAAGGCTTCCAGGACTTCCACCGTCTCGGTACATGGTAACCCGACGTGAGATGGGGACCGCCGGACGCACAGGGGTTGCACCGTCGTCATCAATCTAGCGCACCACTCAGAGGAATCGGATCTGGGCTACTGTCTATGCATGGGCAAGCCCATGGGATTGGAACCTAGGTAAAACAACAAAGTTATAATCATAATGAAAGTAAGAATGTTATGTATTATTATGCTTACACCCAAATAAATATCTTAGGATAATTATATTTGTGCTTATAAATTTAATTTAGACAAAATGTCTTATCTTAATCATAAGAGTTTATTATATTTTATAAACATAAAAATGTTCTGTGTTAATGGTAAAAGTTTATTATACTTTTATAAACATAAAAATGTTTTATATGTTAATCATAAAAGTTTATTATACTATTAAATTTAAAAAAAAATAAGTTTACAATAAAAAAATACTATAAACATATAAACTAAAATCTAAAACAATACAAACCTTCATCGAATGAAGTGGATAGATTGGATTGGAAGGAACTTAAATGCTAACTAATATAGCAGGCATATGTTCCACCTTGGAACGATAGGATTATAATAACCACTTCAAAAATTAACCACAAAAGTGATAGGATAAACCATGTACAACCAAAAACAAATAAACCAAACCTAACTTGTCTTTTTAATATTTTTTATTTGAAAAAAAAAAACAACCCTTCTAATGTGCTTAAGATTTGGAGCTTGTTCCTTGTCTAGTAATATGGGTGGCTTTTGAAGAAATTGATGTCAGAATAGTTGTTTTGGGTGAGTGGTTAAGGTGTGTGCCTGGTAAGTACATGGGATTTGCTCGCGAGAGTTCAATCTCTCGGTCGACGGTTTATTCATGTTGAACAGGGAAATGTTACTCTTTTTCTTAGTTTTTTTTTTAAATATAGTTGTTCATTTGAAAGTTATAAAAAAATAACCGCATTATTTCTTGCAAATGAATCTAAATAGAATAAACTGAGTAGCTTTGGCCGAGTGGTTAAAACATGTGCCTGCTAAGTACATGGGGTTATCCCGCGAGAGTTTGTTTGTTTCTCTTTTCTTTGGAGAAATTGTTTCAAGTTCAAGAGGAATGAATAGGCGTTTGTTCATGCAGTTGAAAATAATAATAAAAAAACAGCATTATGGTCATTCATTTGTACAACCATTCTTTATTTCTCTGGATTGAAGTGGATTTCTATCCAAAGCACCTATGGGTTTGTATGATTCCATCTCTTCACACAAAGGTACAATTTTAAAAATAAAAAATGCCAAAACTCATTACCCAACCCATTGAAAAGTCCATATCTCAACTTCTACTCAAATTTTACCACAATCTGAATTGTCAAAGACTATCCAAAGTGCTTATTACTCTGTTGCTTTTAATTTTATGAAAAATCAGATTACACCTTTTTTTTTTTTTTGCTTCTTGAAGGGCGCTCCGCTACAGCTGTAGATTTGATAATTGCAGCAATATAAGTCACATGTTAATATTTACAGGGTCAGCTAACAAAAAGTCCACTTTTCATTTATATTTTAGTTCCTGCAAAGATTGCATTAGCTTGGGTGTGGACATTGACATCACTTGCTTCCTTGTTTGTTTCTATCACATGATTTGCAAAATTTAGGCTGTCATCAAGAGTGATTTTATATCATTTCAAGGATTGTAGAGCTTCTGTGTTTTGTCTAATGGATTCAGTTTGATATATCAGTTGAATCTGCCATGAGAGAGATGGAAATTTGGGAGTACTGGGTTTTGAATTTTGCATTATTACTACTTTTTATGTTGGTTTTGGATACCGAAGAGGATATCTTGCTTATGGCAGTGATAGTGACACTTCAAAACTTTCCACCAATTGGTCTACAGTTGCTGTAAAGGTGGGATCTTTTATTCATATTTCCTGTCATGATGCATTCTGTTGAAGAAATTTTTAACATGAAATTGATGAAAAACAGCTGGTTTCCCAAAACATCATTCTTATATGTGTGGGCAAATGACTCTGTTCAAGATTCTTCGTGTGGGCATTGGCTTACCGTTTACTTACGTAGTGTGTATTTGAGATCCTCTGAAACGAACAACCTTATTATGTGTGCTTAGTACTTATCCCAAAGTGGTCTGGTTGGTCCTTTCTTTCATAATCTATCTATTCTATTTCCCATCCCCATTCTCATCCTATCTGCTCTGCTATGAATATAAAAGAGAAGTTAGTCCCACATTGTTGAAGAGTGGAGGTGGGTGGGAGAAGAGAGAGTATAAGAATGGGGAATGGGGGAGAGGAAAGGCATACTTACCTGGGCGGGGTCAATCGGTGATCAAGAAGGCCGACGGCCTAGGGAAGGCACCTCCATTGCACATTGGGAGGGGGCGTTGCCTAGCATCTCCCATTGTGGAGAGTGCACGTCATAATTTGTGGCAGAGGGGGCTCGCGTTCGCGCGGCCCCCACCAATAGTCAATATTAAAAAAGAACATTCAATATTAAATTTGTAGTCGTAGAGTATATGAGTAGGTGCGTTGTTGTTACAGACCAAATAAGGAGGAATAGTCTTCCAGTAATTTGTCTTCTGAACATTCACAAATTTTACGTGCTTTCTTTGTCTTCGTCTCTTTGATCACTCTTTGGTTAAGCACACTACTAAGAGTTCTTATGTCTTCTGGAGCCTATGTTTGCAAAAACCAACATCTCAGAGCAAATCAAATCACATTAATTAACGAAGTAGAGTGACGAATAACACACTTGACCCAATCTTATCTACAAAATGTCATAGAAGAACATAACGAAATAATCGAAGCATAAAAAAGAACCCAAATAGGGTTAACAATAATGAAGTAACCAAAATATTGTATCGGCCTGCAACTTAAAACATCTTCAGAAGAGACGTGCAACAGGTGATAGCCACCTTTAGATCACCTCTAAAACAAAACCCAAAGCACGAAAACCAAACAACCAAAACATTCTATAGCTTAAATAACGGAGCCTGCCAAACCTGAGGCTTCCCAAGGAAAATATACATTAAATAAATCTACCCAAAAGCTGAAGCAAAATAGTGAAAATAAATTCATAAAAAAATCAATAAGATTCAACATGAATTACTTCCATAACACAACATAAGAAGCAATCATTCCTTGGAGATAAACTAGAGAAAACCAAGCACCTCTATGATAGCCTCTCCAGGTAAATCCTCCTTCTGTAGAACTTCCTCTCCATGCCAATTTTTTTATTTCCGCTAGCTCCCCCCAAAATTCACAATTCCTCCCTCTACAATATATGTTTCTCAAAAAAAACCAAAAAGAATAACGTAGACAGCCTAACTAGCATGCAATATGTTAGGCTCAAGAGAGTAACGCTTCCAAGAACATTGCATGATTCCATTACTGCCAACTTTCTAAAATCAATATTCAAATATAAGCTCTAATATTGTTTGCATTACTTAAATTAATGCCCTTTGATCCAATATTAATTAAATCACTTTCTTATCATTTATTTTTTCTAATGCTACCTACATTAGAATAATTAAATTAACTATTCATCTAATTAATTTAAATACTATCAAATGCTAAAATGCTAATATTAACCATTAACAACAATATCAAACAATTCCACAAACAACTTAAAGGCTTTTGCTTAGCGGTTGATATCCAACTAGGATGCAATGAACAATATGCATAACAAAAAGTTTTCTTGAGTAGAAGGTTTTATGATAACTGCAACGTTATCACCATTTTAGGAAGGATGAATCTTTTGCTTAAATAGCAACCTCCTCGTCCAATGGTGCATTAAATCAAACATACACATATACAATGCACCTACATGAAGGGTTTCTTTTAACCCTTGAGTTGTTGATGAGCATGCCATCTATCATTTCCCTTTTTTCTCTCAACTCTGGTGGTTATCCCATACCAATCCACCCATGACATACCTGGTCCTACAACTACAAATTTTATTAGCAGTACCATATTTCAAAAGTAGTATAATCAAAGCATATAGAGCAATGAACAACACATCTTGATAACATAAAATAAGATTATACATTAGATATCATACAACAATATATAAATCAAGTATCAATAACAAGTTTTGCCAAACAGGGTCATTACACAATGGTTAAAGTAGATCCAAACTATCAAATCCACGTAGATAAGTTAAAATTCCTAATGAAATAATGATGGAAGATACAAAATATCAATGCTTAGTGGGAATTTTGATAGAATATCAATAATTCAACTCCAATATTTAGAAAAATAGATAAGGATGTGGACTTGAAGGAAAACTAGTATAAGGAGTAGGCTAACAAAGGAACAACCAATAGAGGTAGTGAAAATATGGCTAAGGAGGTGATTGATCAAGAAATATGGTAAGACCCCAAGGTATTACTATAAAATTATTAACAAATTAATATAAATGTAATCATAGGCCACTCAAAGGGGGCTCCCTTGTAATCGCTTTGCCACTATAAGGGGCTCCCTCCTTTAGAATCTATATTATTCTTCTTCTTATTTGATGATTTGATATAGATGGCCAACCTAATATATATATCTACCCTAAAGCTACGTTGGTTAAGAGACATGATGGTTCACGTATGACGAGACATGATGTTAGGACCCTCCTAACATGTCCTAATACTTATATTATTTATTAATTATATTCTAGGGTCACAACCCTTCACTCTTACAACTATTAGACTAGGTATTTAAATGCAATCCAAATATGATAATAAGGCATCATCGAACAAATATATAAATTAAGTCTATTGTGGGTTTTCTACCTTACAATCAAAAAGTGATTCAATATAAAAAATGATCCTGCTTCCCGCACTATTTAGTTTCATACCATCTGGATCAGAGCTAGATCAAGGAGCAAATTCACCATTAAAAATTTTTCCCACCGCACATTTCAGCCAGTCCACATTCGCGAGGACGCAAACAACATTCACGCTTCACGGATCCGTGTCAAAATCCTCATAGAAAATTAAACCTTCTCCTAAGGTACGAATTAAGTTGTCTTACACCCAAATTGCTCGACCTTTCGCGTGGTGACCGGTGGCTATTTTGAAAAAGCTAAAATCTTCAACGCAACATCAAGGTTTTCGACGTCCAAAACGCAAAGGAAAAAAATTAAAATTATTTTTTTAATTTTTTGCTCACCTGTACCAAGTCATATTGATCGTTACCTACACCAACCGCAATGGCTGAAGGACGACGATCACTGGATTCCATTCATGAGAAACATGAAAGGCTCGCTGAAGAAGTTCAACAGGAAAGAGAGGAGAATACCCGTAACACAAGAGAACTCTTCGAGAAAATATTTGCAATGGATGTTAAACTTGATGCCATCAGTCAAAATCAGGCAACAACACATGCAAATTCACCCAACCATGGGTCATCAAACCGAGCAATGTTAGGAGGTCCACAAACTTCCATTCTACCACGGACGACCAAATTAGACTTCCCAAAATTTGAAGGAGGAGACCCTACAAACTGGATCTACCAAGCAGAGCAATATTTCTCACTAAATCAAATTCTAGAAATGCAAAAAGTGCATATCGCCTCCTTCCACTTGGAAAACGATGCCATCCAATGGTACCAATGGTTCGAGAAAACTAACGGCACTCCGACGTGGTCAACCTTTACATAGAATCTATTAGTGCGATTCGGCCCTAGCAAGTTTCAAAGCTTTACAGGGGCCCTCACTAAATTATGCCAAACCACTTCGGTAAGCGAATACCAAGCAGAATTTGAAAGGCTAGCTAATCGAACATCCGGATTAGACGTTGCCTTCTTTCAAGAATGTTTTGTCAATGGATTAAAAGAAGAAATTTGAATAGAGGTGCAAATGTATAACCCTACAAACATGTTAGAGACCATCGGCTTGGCGAAATTAGCGGAGGACAAAATCAAGGCATGAAATCGGTTCACAAAACCAACTTGGGGGAAACCATCAAACACTTATACCAACCCCAAACCAATGCAAAATGGATGAACCCAAAACTCCTACACAACCCCCAAAATTAACCCCGCTCTACCAATTAAGCGTCTGAGTTTCGAGGAAATGAAGGAAAGACAAGCTAAGGGTCTTTGCTACCATTGCGATGAGAAATTTGACAGAAATCATAAATGTGCCTCACGAAAATTATATATTCTAGATGCCACGAGAGGAAGGGAATTCTACTCAAGAGGAACCTGAACTCGAAGTAGAGGTATTATCCAACACACTTGAAAGTGACGAAGAAAATGCACCAAAGGTTTCCTTCAACGCCCTTGCCGGATTTTTTGCCCCTCAAACAATGCGAGTAAAAGGGTATTTTAAGAAACAAAACCTTACCGTGCTCCTAGATTCTGGTAGCACGCACAATTTTATCGATCCAAAGGTGGCTAAACAAGCAAATTGTTTTATATACCCTTGCAATAACTTCGAAGTGATGATTGGAAACGGCGAAAAAATTGCATGCAAAGGAAAATGCAAAAATATAAAACTAACTATGGGGGTTTATAACATGAAAGGCGACATGTACGTCCTACCCCTAGGTGGGTGCGACATTGTACTAGGCGTACAATGGTTACGAACCTTGGGCGTAGTCCAATGGGAATTTGATGAACTATGGATGAAATTCAGAGCAAAGAACCAAACCTATATTATCCAAGGCTTGAAATCAGGACCTTCCCAAATCGTCAACTCGCATAGAATGGAGAAAATTATCCGAAAAGGAAACAAAGGAATGGTCACCCAATTATTTTCAATTCAACCTAGTCACAAAGAAGACGAGACACCAGAGTTACAAAATATTTTAGACCACCATAAGGCGGTATTCAATGAACCAAAAGGACTACCTCCACAACGAAGTCACGATCACACTATTCCACTATTTCCAGGGCATCAACCTCCTAATATTAGACCTTATCATTATCCATACCTCCAAAAGACCAAAATAGAGAAATTAGTACAAGAGCTTCTTAAGGCAGGAGTCATTAGACCTAGCAAAAGCCCTTACTCCTCTCCAATTATTTTAGTTAGAAAAAAGGATGGCTCGTGGCGTTTATGTGTCGATTTTCGAGCGCTTAATAAAATGACCATCAAAGATAAATTTCCTATTCCGGTCATAGACGAGCTATTAGATGAACTCCACGGGGCAGCTTATTTTTCCAAGTTAGACTTACGGTCAGGCTACCACCAAATACGAGTCAATGAAAAGGATATTCCTAAGACGGCCTTTCGCACTCACGAAGGGCACTACGAATTCTTGGTGATGCCATTTGGCCTGACCAACGCTCCTTCTACCTTTCAAAGTCTAATGAATAAGGTATTTCACCCTTTTCTTCGTAAATTTATATTAGTTTTCTTTGATGACATTTTGATTTATAGCAAAACATGGGAAGAACATTTGGACCATGTTAGACAAGCGTTCCAAATCTTGAAGGAAAATCAACTTTATGCAAAAAGATCAAAGTGTTCCTTTGGAAAACAAGAAATTGAATACTTAGGGCATATTGTCTCAAAGGAAGGAGTTATGGTAGATCCTTCCAAAATCGAGGAGGTGAAAAATTGGCCTATTCCAAAAACCTTAAAAGCTCTACGTGGGTTTCTTGGACTAACGGGATATTATAGAAAATTTGTCCAAAATTATAGTAAAATCGTTGCTCCTCTAACAACATTACTTAAGAAAAATGCTTTCAAATGGTCGTCTAAAGCGGATGAGGCCTTTATCACCTTGAAAACTGCAATGTGTACCACCCCTGTTCTAGCCATGCCCAACTTTTCTAAACCGTTCGTCATTGAAAGTGACGCTTCAGGAATAGGAATGGGAGCCGTACTCATGCGGGATGAAAGGCCTCTAGCTTTTATAAGCAAAGCATTTTCTCCTAAGAATTCAGCTCGCTCTACGTATGAAAAAGAGATGTTGGCGATTGTCCATGCTATTCAACATTGGAGGCCTTACCTTATTGGCCAACATTTCATTATACGCACTGACCATCATAGCTTGAAGTATTTTTTGGAACAAAGGACTAATACCCCGGAACAACAAAAATGGGTTACTAAACTTCTTGGCTATGATTATGAAATTACATATAAAAAGGGAAAGGACAACATGGCAGCCGATGCACTTTCTAGAAAATTTGAAGATATGCCTCAAGTCCATGCTCTTTCCTCCCTTATTCCTAAATGGGTAGATGAGGTGCATGAAGAATGGATAAATGATCCTACTATCCACGCCTTAATTCAACAACTTCAACATAATCCTAGTAGCAAACCTCCATACACTTGGAAGGACAATATATTAAGATACAAAGGGAGGATGGTCCTCACCCCCAATTCAACTTATCGTGAAAAACTTCTTCATGAGTTACATACCTCACCCACTGCAGGCCACTCAGGGTTCTTAAAAACCTATAAAAGAGCCACTACCTCCTTCTATTGGGTAGGAATGAAAAATTACATCAAAAACTTTGTAAAAGAATGTGAAGTTTGCCAAAGACAAAAGGGGGAGACCCTCGCTATTCCAGGATTACTTCAACCTCTTCCTATACCCACCAAAACATGGGCAGATATTTCTATGGACTTTATTGAAGGATTACCAAAATCAGGAGGAAAAACAACCATTTTTGTAGTCGTTGATCGTTTATCTAAATATGCCCATTTTTGTTTCATGGCTCATCCTTATACCGCTAGCACTATAGCCCACCTCTTCCTAGATAACATCTTTAAATTACATGGTATGCCCTCCACAATTGTTAGTGACCGTGACCCAACTTTCACTAGCACCTTTTGGAAGGAATTGTTCAAATTACAAGGTACTCAACTTCGTATGAGCTCCGCTTACCATCCTCAAACCGATGGCCAAACAAAAGTTGTAAATAAATGCTTGGAAACATACCTTCGATGTTTTGTTTCTACTCAACCACTCCATTGGGTAAAGTGGCTTTCACTAGCGGAATGGTGGTATAACACTTCATACCATACGTCCATCAAAATGACTCCTTATGAAGCACTATATGGTCAAACACCACCATCCCTCACTTCCTATATTCCAGGGACTACAAAAGTCCATGCGGTGGAAACGAAACTTGCTAATAGAGATGACATACTACGGATCCTAAAAGAGAACCTACACACCACCCAACATCGCATGAAGCAGCAAGCCGATCAACATAGAAGCGAACGTAGTTTCCACGAGGGTGATATGGTTTTCTTACGTCTCCAACCTTACCGTCAATCCTCTCTTAAACAAAAAGGTTCTCAGAAGTTAGCACCCAAATTTTACGGGCCGTATAAAGTTCTCCAACGTATTGGGACCGTTGCTTATAAACTAGAGCTTCCTCCCTCTTCCAAACTTCACCCCGTATTTCATGTATCTTGCCTTAAGCTCGCAGTTGGAGCCCATATCATGACACAAACCACTCTCCCTGAATTCTCCGATGATGGAGTACTTCTAGTCGAGCCAGAAGCTATCTTGGATCGCCGCTCTCGTCACCTTCGTACTCGCGATATCACGAAAGTTTTAATCCATTGGAAAGGTCTACCTTTAGAAGACGCAACGTGGGAAAATTTTCAAGATATCCAACAGCAATTTCCAAATTTCCAGCTTTGAGGACAAAGCTCCTTTAAGGGGGGTGGCATGTTAGGACCCTCCTAACATGTCCTAATACTTATATTATTTATTAATTATATTCTAGGGTCACAACCCTTCACTCTTACAACTATTAGACTAGGTATTTAAATGCAATCCAAATATGATAATAAGGCATCATCGAACAAATATATAAATTAAGTCTATTGTGGGTTTTCTACCTTACAATCAAAAAGCGATTCAATATAAAAAATGATCCTGCTTCCCGCACTATTTAGTTTCATAACGTGATGGTTCACATTATGAAGGGTCATGATGGTTCATTTTACAAGTTAATAATATAATAATTAAATTATTAATAATACTAACTAATACTAACTAATAATGTTAGGATTGAGGATCCTAACATGCCACCCTCCTTAAAAAAAGCTTTGTCCTCAAAGCTCAAAGTGAGAAGCTTTGTCCTTTGATTTCCAAGAAGGATTTGTGTAAGTTCTTGAACTCTTTTAATGGCATCCTTTCGTAGGCGGGGATATCGAGAAGGATGAAGCATTAGCGGGGGGTTGCCAAGAACAATAGTAGAATCTTCCTTAGGAAAATCATGATGACGATGGGAGGGCAACCCTTGGGGTTCCTCAAATACTTCAAAATGATGCATCAAAAGTGATGGTAATTATTTCATATCCTTTTTTGGTTCCTTGGTAGAGCCAACGGAGAAGGAGTGTGTAGTCACTCTACGTTGGTTCCGAATAGGTTTGGTCATATGGCAAGAACTCACTATTGGTGAGGAAGGTATGTGTAGGTCTTGTAGAGTGCATTTTTGGCTAGTATTAATCACTTTGGGTATGTCTACCTCATTCTTGCTTGGTACATCAATAACTTCTTGCACATCGACCTCATTATCTTCATTGCGGTGAGTAGGTGCACTGGTCACTTTGGACACAACTACCTCATCTGCTTGCTCTATGGAGAGACAGGGATCAACTTCCTTCAATAAATACAATGTTAGTGTAGCACATTTATGGTGGGGTCCAAATTGTTCATCACAATTATCATAAAGTCCTTTTGCTCATCGTTCCTTCATCTCCTCAAAGCTGAGATGTTTAATTCGTAAAGTTCGGTTAGATTTTGGGGTTGTGTAAGTGCTTTGTGCCCTTCCATTATTCATAGGTTTGGGAGCGATGTAAGTGGTCGACAATTTTTCCATTAAGTGGTTTCCCTAATTGTTGTTGTGCATTGATTTTATCTTCAACTAATTTTGCCAATCCATAGGTTTGCATCATGGTATAGGGATTGAACCTTGTCACCTCCATTCTAATTTCCTCTTTTAATCCCCTAATGAAGCCATTGATGAGAATTGATTCATCCAATATTATGTTGTGTTTGGTGATATCCTCAAACCGATTTTGATACTCACACACAAAAGTGATTTTATAAAGATCTTTGAGCAATTCCCACATGACTGGGTCCCACATGGCTCTGATACCAAATGGTAAGACCCCAAGGTCTTACTATAAAATTATTAACAAATTAATGTAAATGTAATCGCAAGCCATTCAAAGGGGGCTCCCTTGTAATCTCTTTGCCACTATAGGGGGATCCCTCCTTAGAATCTATGCTTATTATTCTTCTTCTTGGATGATTTGATATGGATGGCCAACCTAATATATATATCTACCCTAAAGCTATGTTGGTTAAGATACATGATGGTTCACATATGAAGAGACATGATGGTTCACGTTATGAAGGGTCGTGATGGTTCACTTTATAAGTTAATAATATAATAATTAAATGATTAATAATACTAACTAATACTAACTAATAATGTTAGGATTGAGGATCCTAACAAAATAGTAGTGAAAGAAGCAACTTCTAAAGAAGTCATACATATAGAAAAGTCTCCTCTAAAGACTACAAAAGCCATAACACTCAAGCAACATGCCCCATTTGGAGAATTACAATCTCAAGAGTCTCCTTTGATGTAGTGAAGATAAAATAAAAGGGAGTTATCTTGTGACACCATCCTTTTGCCTGCTAAAAATAAGAGGGATTATTCAAAGTCAATACCTCATGCCACTACATCCTAGGTAGTCATAGCATCGTCCAACACCCCTCTCCCCTTTACAATAATTGTAATTGCCTTGCCACTTATGGTATTGATCCCACCAACGCAACCCTACATTACCCTCTTCTTAATGGACATCCTCCCTTATATAACCCCCACAACATCTACTTTCCATATGGGGCTCTCCCTCTTGAATCTTGAAGCCCTAACTCATATAACATAAATCTGATAATGAAATGCTAATATAAATAGTCTCAATAATCTTATAGCCAACCCAACATATGAATTGAGTAAGAAAAAATAAAAATTTGGTAAGTTTTGATGCCTACCTCTACTCTTAAATATGAATGCATAAAGGACCAATCCCAACAATAAAACAACCATCCAATTCAATGGTATTGGGTCTAGATAGTGGTAATTGATGTATTTTAAGACAAGTAATAACAACTAGGATAATTCTCCACTCTCTTTCCTCCTTTCTAAATTGGTTTTTATGTGATTGATATTTTTACCATCCCCTTTTGACCCTTGTTGACCATGTTTGACCTATCTCGTATGCCTAATTGCTAGAAATTAAGAGATGGCCATTAGCAATTAATTCCCTTTCTAGTATCGTACTGTTAGGACCCTCCTAACATACCTTAATACTTATATTATTTATTAATTATATTTTAGGGTCACAACCCTTCACTCTTACAACTATCTATTAGACTAGGTATTTAAATGCAATCCAAATATGATAATAAGGCATCATCGAACAAATATATAAGTTAAGTCTATTATGGGTTTTCTACCTTACAATCAAAAAGTGATTCAATATAAAAAATGATCCTGCTTCCCACACCATTTAGTTTCATACCATCTAGATCAGAGCTAGATCAAGGAGCAAATTCACCATTAAAAATTTTTCCCATCGCACATTTCAGCCAGTCCACATTCACGAGGACGCAAACAAAATTCACGCTTCACAAATACATGTCAAAATCCTCGCAAAAAATTAAACCTTCTCCTAAGGTATGAATTAAGTTGTCTTACACCCAAATTACTCGACCTTTCACACGGTGACCGATGGCTTTTTTGAAAAAGCTAAAATCTTCAACGCAGCATCAAGGTTTTCGACGTCCAAAACGCAAAGGAAAAAAATTAAAATTAATTTTTTATTTTTTATTTTTTGCTCACCTGTACCAAGTCATATTGATCGTTACCTACACCAACCACAATGGCTGAAGGATGACGATCATTGGATTCCATTCATGAGAAACATGAAAGGCTCGCTGAAGAAGTTCAACAGGAAAGAGAGGAGAATACCCGTAACACAAGAGAACTCTTCGAGAAAATATTTGCAATGGATGTTAAACTTGATGCCATCAGTCAAAATCAGGCAACAACACATGCAAATTCACCCAACCACGGGTCATCAAACCGAGCAATATTAGGAGGTCCACAAACTTCCATTCTACCACGGATGACCAAATTAGACTTCCCAAAATTTGAAGGAGGAGACCCTACAAACTGGATCTACCGAGCAGATCAATATTTCTCACTAAATCAAATTTCAAAAATGCAAAAAGAGCATATCGCCTCCTTCCACTTGGAAAACGATGCCATCCAATGGTACCAATGGTTCGAGAAAACTAACGGCACTCCGACGTGGTCAACCTTTACACATAATCTATTAGTGCAATTCGGCCCTAGCAAGTTTCAAAGCTTTAAAGGGGCCCTCACTAAATTATGCCAAACCACTTTGGTAAGCGAATACCAAGTAGAATTTGAAAGGCTAGCTAATCGAACATCCGGATTAGACGTTGCCTTCTTTAAAGAATGTTTTGTCAGCGGATTAAAAGAAAAAATTCGAATAGAGGTGCAAATGTATAACCCTACAAACATGTTAGAGACCATCGGCTTGGCGAAATTAGTGGGGGACAAAATCAAGGCACGAAATCGGTTCACAAAAACAAGTTGGGGGAAACCATCAAACACTTATACCAACCCCAAACCAATGCAAAATGGATGAACCCAAAACTCCTACATAGCCCCCAAAATTAACCTCGCTCTACCAATTAAGCGTCTGAGTTTCGAGGAAATGAAGGAAAGACAAGCTAAGGGTCTTTGCTACCATTGCGATGAGAAATTTGACAGAAACCATAAATGTGCCTCACAGAAATTATATATTCTAGATGCCATAGAGGAAGGGAATTCTACTGAAGAGGAACCTGAACTCGAAGTAGAGGTATTATCCAACACACTTGAAAGTGACGAAGAAAATGCACCAAAGGTTTCCTTCAATGCCCTTGCTAGATTTTTTGCCCCTCAAACAATGCGAGTAAAAGGGTATTTTAAGAAACAAAACCTTATTGTGCTCCTAGATTCTGGTAGCATGCACAATTTTATCGATCCAAAGGTGGCTAAACAAGCAAATTGTTTTATATACCCTTACAATAACTTCGAAGTGATGATTGGAAACGGCGAAAAAATTGCATGCAAAGGAAAATGCAAAAATATAAAACTAACTATGGGGGTTTATAACATGAAAGGTGACATGTACGTCCTACCCCTAGGTGGGTGCAACATTGTACTAGGCATACAATGGTTATGAACCTTGGGCATAGTCCAATGGGAATTTGATGAACTATGGATGAAATTCACAGCAAAGAACCAAACCTATATTATCCAAGGCCTAAAATTAGGACCTTCCCAAATCGTCAGCTCACATCGAATGGAGAAAATTATTCGAAAAGAAAACAAAGGAATGGTCACCCAATTATTTTCTATTCAACCTAGTCACAAAGAAGACGAGACACACCAGAGTTACAAAAGATTTTAGACCACCATAATACGGTATGCAATGAACCAAAAGGACTACCTCCACATCGAAGTCACGATCACGTTATTCCACTATTTCCAGGGCATCAACCTCCTAATATTAGACCTTATTGTTATCCATACCTCCAAAAGACCAAAATAAAGAAATTAGTACAAGAGCTTCTTAAGGCAGGAGTCATTAGACCTAGCAAAAGCCCTTACTCCTCTCCAATTATTTTAGTTAGAAAAAATGATGGCTCGTGGCATTTATGTGTCGATTTTTGAGCACTTAATAAAATGACCATCAAAGATAAATTTCCTATTCTAGTCATAGACGAGCTATTAGATGAACTCCATGGGGCAGCTTATTTTTCCAAGTTAGACTTACGGTCAGGCTACCACCAAATACGAGTCAATTAAAACGACATTCATAATATGACCTTTCGCACTCACGAAGGGCACTACGAATTCTTGGTGATGCCATTTGCCCTGACCAACGCTCCTTCTACCTTTCAAAGTCTAATGAATAAGGTATTTCACCCTTTTCTTCATAAATTTATATTAGTTTTCTTTGATGACATTTTGATTTATAGCAAAACATGGGAAGAACATTTGGACCATGTTAGACAAGTGTTCCAAATCTTGAAGGAAAATCAACTTTATGCAAAAAGATCAAAGTGTTCCTCTGGAAAACAAGAAATTGAATACTTAGGGCATATTGTCTCAAAGGAAGGAGTTATGGTAGATCCTTCCAAAATCGAGGAGGTGAAAAATTGGCCTATTCCAAAAACCTTAAAAGCTCTACGTGGGTTTCTTGGACTAACGGGATATTATAGAAAATTTATCCAAAATTATAGTAAAATCGTTGCTCCTCTAACAACATTACTTAAGAAAAATGCTTTCAAATGGTCGTATAAAGCGGATGAGGCCTTTATCACCTTGAAAACTGTAATGTGTACCACCCTTGTTCTAGCCATGCCCAAATTTTCTAAACCGTTCGTCATTGAAAGTGACGCTTTAGGAATAGGAATGGGAGCCGTACTCATGCAGGATGAAAGGCCTCTAGCTTTTATAAGCAAAGCATTTTCTCCTAAGAATTTAGCTCTCTCTACGTATGAAAAAGAGATTTTGGCGATTGTCCATGCTATTCAACATTGGAGGCCTTACCTTCTTGGCCAACATTTCATTATACGCACTGACCATCATAGCTTGAAGTATTTTTTGGAACAAAGGACTAATACCCCGAAACAACAAAAATGGGTTACTAAACTTCTTGTATATGATTATGAAATTACATATAAAAAGGGAAAGGACAACATGGCAGTCGATGCACTTTCTAGAAAATTTGAAGATATGCCTCAAGTCCATGGTCTTTCCTCCATTATTCCTAAATGGGTAGATGAGGTGCATGAAGAATGGATAAATGATCCTACTATCCACACCTTAATTCAATAACTTCAACATAATCCTAGTAGCAAACCTCCTTACACTTGGAAGGACAATATATTAAGATACAAAGGGAGGATGGTCCTCACCCCCAATTCAACTTATCATGAAAAACTTCTTCATGAGTTACATACCTCACCCACTGCAGGCCACTCAAGGTTCTTAAAAACCTATAAAAGAGCCACTACCTCCTTCTATTGGGTAGGAATGAAAAATTACATCAAAAACTTTGTAAAAGAATGTGAAGTTTGCCAAAGACAAAAGGGGGAGACCCTCGCTATTCCAGGATTACTTCAACCTCTTCCTATACCCACCAAAGCATGGGCAGATATTTCTATGGACTTTATTGAAGTATTACCAAAATCAGGAGGAAAAACAACAATTTTCGTAGTCGTTGATCGTTTATCTAAATATGCCCATTTTTTTTCTGTGGCTCATCCTTATACCTCTAGCACTATAGCCCACCTCTTCCTAGATAACATCTTTAAATTACATGGTATGCCCTCCACAATTGTTAGTGACCACGACCCAACTTTCACTAGCACCTTTTGGAAGGAATTGTTCAAATTACAAGGTACTCAACTTCGTATGAGCTCCGCTTACCATCCTCAAACCGATGGCCAAACAGAAGTTGTAAATAAATGCTTGGAAACATACTTTCGATATTTTATTTCCACTCAACCACTCCATTGGTTAAAGTGGCTTTCACTAGCGAAATGGTGGTATAACACTTCATACCATACGTCCATCAAAATGACTCCTTATGAAGCACTATATGGTCAAACACCACCATCCCTCACTTCCTATATTCCAGGGACTACAAAAGTCCATGCAGTGGAAATGCAACTTGCTAATAGAGATGACATACTACGGATCCTAAAAGAGAACCTACACACCGCCCAACATCGCATGAAGCAGCAAGTCAATCAACATAGAAGCGAACATAGTTTCCATGAGGGTGATATGGTTTTCTTACGTCTCCAACCTTATCGTCAATCCTCTCTTAAACAAAAAGGTTCTCAGAAGTTAGCACCCAAATTTTACGGGCCGTATAAAGTTCTCCAACGTATTGGGACCGTTGCTTACAAACTAGAGCTTCCTCCCTCTTCCAAACTTCACCCCGTATTTCATGTATCTTGCCTTAAGCTCATAGTTGGAGCCCATATCATGACACAAACCACTCTCCTTGAACTCTCCGATGATGGAGTACTTCTAGTCGAGCTATAAGCTATCTTGGATCGCCGCTTTTGTCACCTTCGTACTCGCGATATCACAAAAGTTTTAATCCATTGGAAAGGTCTTCCTTTAGAATACGCAACCTGGAAAATTTTCAAGATATCCAGCAGCAATTTCCAAATTTCCAGCTTTGAGGACAAATCTCTTTTAAGGGGGGTGGCATGTTAGGACCCTCCTAACATACCTTAATACTTATATTATTTATTAATTATATTTTAGGGTCACAACCCTTCACTCTTACAACTATTAGACTAGGTATTTAAATGCAATCCAAATATGATAATAATGCATCATCGAACAAATATATAAATTAAGTCTATTGTGGGTTTTCTACCTTACAATCAAAAAGCGATTCAATATAAAAAACAATCCTGCTTCCTGCACCATTTAGTTTCATACCACGTACCACATTTTTCTTCACTTCTATGACTGCAATTTTTACACCCATGCAACTCCACCCTTGCATAGTAATTATTCATTGCCTATATTTAACCATCTTGATTATTAATATTTATGTTCCTATATAACATTGATAGGATATCATGACATTGTTGTACTTATTAATATAATTATCCTATTTAGAATAGATGCATTGTTAATCTTTTCTTGTAGTTACATATTTTATCAAGTTCTAGTTAATGCTTACTCTAAAGCATATTAAAGAAAGCAATTGATTCATGCTTTTATCCATGGAATGCTCTTCTAGTGTGCTTGAATCCTCATTTCTATTTTTTATTTTTATGATCTACTTATGATGCAACTTTGCAAGAGATTATTTTGACAATGCTTTGGTATCTCCTTTAGTTTCCACTTCCATATGAAGATGTTTCCTATTTCTCTTGCACCTTATATGTGATATTTTTTTTGATGAAGATGAATGTTTTCCCTAGGTTACTAATACAGATGAAAATATTATTGGCATCCATGATACAACCTTCTTTGGATTGAAATAGGCTCCACCCATATTACATCATAACCACCTTGGAGATAATGTATGTATCATTTGACAATATTCAAGCATAAATCCCTCCTTCAAAGTTGAGGCCAATTGAGCTAATGTCATTTGATAATACAACCTTCTTTGTTACCACCATCTTCACTAATTTTTTTATAATTCTCATGCATTAACATCCTAATTTAGTGTAAGAATGAAAGTTGTATTTTAATTCTATCATCCTCACTACGAACATTTAGTGCCAATGATTATAAATATTGTTCCCCTAAAACATACCACCACCACAACATTCTCCTGGCTCAAAGCATATATCTACTAAATTCGCTATCATATATAACATCCACCTATGATTTCTCCATAAGACAATATTTAACCTAATTGAAAGCTTAGGAAGATCCAAAAATAAATATGAACTATTATCTTCATTGGACCTACACTTGAAAATTCAATATGTTTAACCAAAATTGTTTGGCTATATGAGGAATGATTGTCATGTTAGAGAAAAAATACAATGAAAATTTTGTAAGGACCACTTTATAAATATGCCCTTATTGATAGAATTTTACTTTTTCTTCTTACTTTTATAGCACATGCTTTTATAAGACAAACTTCCAAAATTTTAAATTGTAAAAAAATTAAAATCTTATCCCCACTGTGCACTTGATAAATTTGTCTCTCTTATTGTCATTACATAGTGTTGATAGTGTTATATAGTATTGATAGTTCCTAAATAGAAATCTCACTCAACTCACTCAACTCCTTATTTTTTATTTTTTTCTTCCCATGATAATAGAGATAATATTATCCTTGATTTATCATGTTTGAAAAACAATATGAATAAAAATTTTATGTTTTAATTGGTTATCTTTGTATATTTTAAATAATTCAATTTCTATTTTATTTATTATCTTATATATTTTCTTTTTGTTGAACACACTCACACACCCATTTGAAGTTGATAAAATCTTAAAAATATACCAATAAAATATTTTTTTATCTCTCCAAAATATTTCTCGACGTATAAAGGTCAAATTTTAAAAACATGAAAAAGCCACAAAGTTAAAATCTTAATGAATGTGCTTGTACTTACAAGAATTGTGAAAATACTACAAACAAAAAGAAAATTATTATAATAAGTACATCCAAATAAATATATTATAGTAATTATATCCGTGCTTATAAGTTAAGCATGGGAAAACACTATAAACATAAACCAGGAGAAACAAATAAATGTCTGGTAACAAACTTCCTATCAAGTTATAACTGAAATATAACCATAAACTAGTGAAAGCTTGTTACATTTTGTAGTGAGATGGGTGGCTTCAACGTGGCGCTTTGCTCGCTCCCGAAGATTGTTTTTTTATTATTATTTTAAATAAAAATTGGTTGAAGTTGAGAGGCGTTTGTTCATGCAGTTGAAAATAATTAAAAAAAAAAAACAGTATTATGGTCACTCATTTATACAACCATTCTTTATTGCTTTGCTTTGAAGTAGTTTTCTATCCCAAAACATCTATGGGTTTGTTTTTAGGTTTGTTTTTGCGGTATATCTTAACTTGATGGGATTGGCGTTTTATTATCTGAATTTTGTTTCATCAGGTCTTAGGAAAATGTGATTCTAATCACCTTTATATTTCTTATTACTATAAAAAAAAAAAACACCTATAAATTTATATGATTTAATATTTTTATACACATAAAAATATAATTTTAAAAATAAAAATAAAAAATCCAAAAACTCATTGAAAAGTCCCTATCTCAACTTCTACTTAAGTGTATTTAAGTAGAGTATTTAAAGCTAAAGTGATAAAATGCAAGAGAACATCCACATGGAAAGGGCTAAACCTAAAGAACCACACCCATAAATTAATAGTAATGAAATTTCCCATAGAAGCATGTCCATTGTCCTTTTCTTCGTTTATAAGTGTGATCATGGATTAAAAAATTGTCCAATGTTGACAAATAGATGCTATTATTAGTGCTTTTTCCAAAGTGACGGCAAAGTGGGTAAGAAAAAATAATCCTTGCATGCATTAAGCACCTTAACAAATTGGCAAACACTTTGGTTACTTTCTTGCCTTCCAAGTTATAACTTGACATGCAAAAATAAATTACTCCACTAAAAACATGATGATTTAAAAGTATATGCAAATTAATGTATGGCAAAGCACTTCTTGATAGTTCACCTTCACCATCAAGGTGAACATAGTTTATTGCTTTACAAAACAAGTATTTTTCATAGCACATGCTACCATGTTTTAAAGCAATACCTATTGAAGGAGAATATATATATACTCTGATAAGATTATGTTGTCTGTGAATCAGTACATGGAGTACACCATACACCATGTTTACAAGCATATTGGCAAGCTAGCAATTGATATAATTGGTTCAATTGCTTTTAGTTAATATATTAGTTATTTCCTTACCATAGAATCTTCCATTATATTTCATTGTAAAATAAATAAGTGAACATTGAAGAAAATTTTAACATGAAATTGATGAAAAACAGCTGGTTTCCCAAAACATTGTTCTTTTATATGCAAATGGCGTTGTTTAAGATTCTTCGTGTGGGCATTGGTTTACAGTTTGTGCATTTGAAATCCTTGAATCCTCTGAAACGAACAACCTTAGTATGTGTGCTTAGTACTTATCTCAGAGTGGTATGGCTGGTCCTTTCTTTAGTAATCTATCTATTCTATTTCCCATCCCCATTCTCATCCTATCTGCTCTGCTATGAATATAAAAGAGGAGTTAGTCCCACATTGTTGAAGAGCGGAGGTGGGTTGCAAAAGAGAGAGTATAAGAATGGGGAATGGGGGAGAGGAAAGGCATACTTACCTGGGCGGGGTCAATTGGTGATCAAGAAGGCCGACGGCCTAGGGAAGGCACCTCCATTGCACTTTGGGAGGGGGCGTTGCCTAGCATCTCCCATTGTGGAGAGTGCACGTCATAATTTGTGGCAGAGGGGGCTCGCGTTCGCGCGGCCCCCACCAACATCAAATATTAAAATATATTTACTTACTACGCAATTTGAAGGACTATTTGATATAAGAATTTTAAATTTTAAAGACGTTATTTCTTATATTTTAAAGCCTTTGTTTATCGACCATTCAAAGCATGTTACTAATCATGTTGTTGGCAAACATTTTTTTAAAGAATAAAAATAAAAATTTCAAAGAAATGTATAACACTCTCTTCAGGGAAGATATAATGAAAATGCCACATTGAATTCCAAAAGTTTGCATCACAAAAACATAAGTTGAAGAAAGATATAATGAAAATGCCACATTGAATTCCAAAAGTTTGGATCAAAAACATAAGTTGAAGAAAATCTATAGGTATTCTCCATTGTCTATATTACTTCTTAATGACTTGGTTCTCAAGCATCTTGAATAAAAAGAAAAAAGCTTTTGCAACTTGAACTACTTATAAAAAAAATCCAGGTTCCAAATGTGCAAGAGCCCCTCTTCATGTTAAGGGTATGAACAAATTAACAGTGGAATGAAACTTCCTAAAATGCCACTGGGCATCAAAAAAGAAATTTATAATGTTTGAGGATGTAAAAGCAATTTATAGAAGGGAGAATTATTAACTTTAGTTTGAACTACTAGATTGACTATGGGTTCCAAAATAGAAGGCTAATAGTTAGCTCTCATACAAGCCATCAAAATTTGATTTGACAAAGTCATAACAAATATTAAAATGCAAGAATATTTAGTTTATTTACTATCCACTAAAATATGAGAGGAAAAATTTCAACATGAAAAGTGTTGATTTACTATTTAAAGCTAAAATGATTGCCAAAGTCTTTAAGATAATTATATTGATTATTTTATCAATAAGTTGGAATAAAATTGGTGGTGAGAATGCCCAATGGATTTAGGAGGTACATATCATAAGCCAAGGTTCCAATCCTCTACCAGGATTTATAACCAAAGATCAAAGTTGTCACTCTAGGACTGATTTCTAAAGTATAGAAAATCCTCTATATTCATTCTAGGTGTGATCTCTCCTTTTATATTGGTGATATTGCAAGCAAGATATAATAGAAGTGAGCTCTTTATCACACTTATTTGTGAATGTTATGGTCCTCAATGCTCTAGGTGTCAAATATTTGTTTTACTACATGGGGATTCAAACTAGTATATGATTTTTTTGATGATCTTAGTGTAGTAAGCTCTTGAATGTTCTCTTTCCATTTCTACTTAGATTAGGATATTTTTAGATTTTATTGCATAATTTTTGCCTTACTATCTTGGTTGAAGTATATTGGTATATCTTATAGTAATTGTATGAGATATCCCTTTTTTTCCTCTTGTAATTGTATCAGATATCTCCTTTTTTGGTAAGGTGAATCCAATGAGAACCCCCTTCTAAGGATTTTATCTTCCATTTTTAACCCCTAGGTTTTAGTAGGCTAGTTGCCATAAGTTCTATTTTAGCAATTGCAATTTAATGTAATTTGGTTGGTCCCACCATAGCTGTCCTCTTTCTCTTAGGACTTCTTTTAAAACCTATTTTGCTTTGTTATGAGGATTTTTTGTAGATTGCTTGCTTGAGGATAAAAACTTTGTGAAAACCCTAGTTTCCTTTGAGTATGTTTTTTGCTTCCCATTATGGACTCTCTTGCTTCTACCAGGGGATTTGGAATGACTACTAGGTCTAATAAGAAGTAGATTCCATAACTAAAAGAGGATTTGGATCATTCCTCATGAAAATAATGTTGTCTATCCCTTCTTCATTGGTCATGATAATGATGTCCTAATCAAATATTTGACTAATAGGAAGAAGAATTAGATTTTGAGGAGGAGGTGGATCCAAATAATTATTATAATGAACCCTATCAATATGTCATAAGGTCCAAATATATCCTAGGAGCATCTACATTCATCAATTATGGTGAACATCACAATTTACCATGATTGCCACTTAATATGGTAATTACACCAAATTAGGCATGAATACAAAGAGCAAACATGAGTCAGGTCTCCCAGATGTCCCACCCCTTTCCTAAGCCTCATGACAAAAAACTAGTTGCATACATGACTACCCTTAAAAAATATCTTGCTTATCAGATAGATAATCATAATAGAGATACTGAGAAGAAAATAGAGGATACTAGAAGAGAGATAGCTAAATAAATGTAGGATATGATGAGTAACCTCACTCAATTGTTGAGTGTTAATAGAAACCTTGTAGTGCAAGTTGTTATCCCTCCATAAATATTAAACCCCAATGTTCCTCGTCCTCCACCTCCCCTAGATAACCCTAGGATGAATTTACCAACATTTATTGATCCTACATTAAGAAACTATTAAAGTCAATTTCTAGCCCTTGATGTGGAAGACATAGACTTGTCTAGGTATATCCCTAAATTATTTTGTAATTGAAAAAATAAAATCCCAAATATTTGTTGATAAGTTTACTATGTATCATAGGGATTAGTTGCATAATAATAAGGCTTTGCTAAAATTATTGACTAGATATTTGGTAGAAAATGCTCTTGATTAGTTTTCATTTTTGCCCAACCACTCTATTGAATCCATAGAAAATTTTATCCATAAATTGAAACAAGAATTTGATGATCACAAGACCATGATGGAAGCAATGGATATTTTTATGAATGCTAAACAAATCCCTAATGAATATATAATTGATTTCCACAAGAGGTAGAAAAGACTTAAATATCATGTTAATATGACATTAACTAAAGAGGCAACCATAACAATGTTTGTAAATAATCTTAGACCACATTTTCCAAGAGAAGATCTAGGATCATAACCCACATGGTTTTCCCTCTCTAGACAAGGTCTTACAATTTTTTAAAATCCTTGAATATTGAGAAAAGAAGGTCAACCAAAAATCCTAGAAAACTTAAAAACCTTCTAAAAATATTGTAGGAGATGGAATTTGTAATATAGCAGTCCAAAATATATATCATGAGATAGAGATAGCTATAGCCCCTATGAATATGTTGGAAAAATTAGAAGGTGGTCTAAGACCTAAGAATATGGTGCTATAATGGACTCATGAAGATATTCTCAAAAAATTTCCACCACCTAAGCTTAAAATTTACCATTGCAAAAGTAGGATTGAAGCACCTACATGGCATGCCCTCAACAAATTTTGCTTTTGGCATGGGACTTAAGGCCATGATAATACTACATGCATATTTGTGTAAATTTTTCTCTAAACAAACTCTTGGTCCTAACTTTAACATTGATAAAGTCAACAATGATTTATCCAATGAAAAGAAATAGGGTCTCTAGAAAAAGTATAATCATCCTTATAACACCTCATTCCCCAACCATGAATAACAATTTCCCAATCAATAACAAGGAGTGAATTAAAATCAAGATCAAGGATTTAATCAAGGAGGCCATCAAAACTATCAAAATCAAAGATACAATCCTAATCAAGGCAACATAGGGTATAAACAAGGAGGGTGTTAGAATAATAGAAATGAGAATGGTAGCTACCCCCAAAATTAAAATTATGGATTTACTGCTTTGCAAAATGCCTCTCAAGTTAATTAAGTCTTTGCCCAACATGGACCAAAGGGACAATATATTTTTAGTCAATCAAATGTGTCCCATTATATCAATATTTTGGAGGTGCAAATAGAAACTATTACATACTTGGAATAATAAATTTTTGCTATTACTAAGACCTTAATACAAAAAGAAGCAACCTTCTAAGGAGGAAAAAAATAGAAGGATAAGGAACATATCCATACAACAATCAATCAAGCCATAATTGATAAAATCCTAAATCATCCTTTGTTCATGCAAGAACCTACTATAAACATAAAAATATCAAAAAACACAAAAAACATTCTTGAGAAGGCCTCAAAGAAATCTATAGACCTTATGTTTTCTAAAACATTAATTATGAAGATCGCCACTTAGAGCGGTGATCTTGATGCCCATAACCAAAAAGCATTAGGACCCTATCCAATATAAGGAATTTTTTCTTAAGATTATCATGAGCAAAACTAAAGTGTAGGGTATAGTTGAAGAGTTACATACAACCCCATTCTCATCTTATCTGCTCTGATAAGAATACAAAAGAGCATTTAGTCCCACATTGTTGAAGAGTGGAGGTGGGTGGGAGAACAGAGGTATAAGAGTGGGGAATGAGAGAGGAAAAAAACATACTTACCTAGGCGGGGTTAATCGGTGAACAGGAAGGTCGATGGCCTAGGGAAGGTACCTCCATTGCACATTGGGAGGGGGCATTGCCTAGCATCTCCCATTGTGGAGAGTGCATGTCATAATTTATGGTAGAGGGGTCTCGCACTCGCGTGGACCCCACCAACATCAAATATTAAAATATATTTACTTACTAAGAAAAAGCAATTTGAAAGACTATTTGATATAAGAAGATTAAATTTGAAGGCCTTTATTTTTGTTATAGATAACATGTCATTGCATGAGGACATGAGGACCTAATCATGTTGTTTTGCAATGTAAGATATAACTTACCAATTGCTTTAGTCTATTTATACTCTTCATTGTGCTTAAAAAATCAAAGTCTTCAAAGATTTTTCAACTATAATTCCTTGAAAACAACATGCAATATGGAACTAAAACATAAATTTCATGTGAAAAATAAAAATTCTAAAGAAATGTATAACACTCTTTTGAACAACATCATAATTATAAGGGAAGATATGTTAAGAAATGGAAATGCCACATTGAATTACAAAATTTTACATCACAAACATATAATTTGAAGAAAAGCTAGATGTATTCTCCATTGTCTATATTGCCCCTCAATGACTTGGTTCCCAAGCTCAAGCATCTTGACCAAAAAGAAAGAAACTTTTACAACTTCAACTACTTATGAAAAAAATCCAGGTTCCAAATGTGCAAGAGCCCCTCTTCATGTTAAGGGTATGAACAAGTTGACAGTGGAATGAAACTTCCAAAAATGCCATAGGGCATAGAAAAAGAAATTAATAATGGTTGAGGATGTAGAAGCAATTATAGAAGGGAGAAATATTAACTTTAGTTTGAACTACTATGTTGACTATGGGTTCTAAAATAGAATGCTAATGGTTAGCTCTCATATGAGCCATCAAAATTTTATTGGACAAAGTCATAACAAATATAAAATTTAAGAATATTTAGTTTATTTAAAATCTTCTAAAATAAAGTGTTGATTTACTATTTAAAGCAAAAAAATATTACCAAAATTCTTTAAGAAAATTATATTGATTATTTTATCATTAAGAAATAAAATTGGTGGTCAGAATACCCAATGGATTTAGGAGGTACATATCACAAGCCAAGGTTCCAATCCTCTACCAGGATTTATACCCAAAGATCAAAGCTATCGCTCTAAGATCGATTTCTAAAGTATAGAAAATCCTCTATAGTCATTATAGATGTGATCTCTCATTTTATATTGGTGATATTGCAAGCAAGATATAATAGAAGTGAGCTTGTTATTACACTTATTTGTGAATGTTATGGTCCTCGATGCTCTAGGTGTCAAATATTTGTTTTACTGCATGGGGTATCAACCTAGTATATGATTTTTTTTATGATCTTATTGTAGTAAGCTCTTGAATGCTCTCTTTCCATTTCCACTTAGATTAGGATAATTTTAGATTTTATTGTATAATTTTTGCCTTACTATCTTCGTTGAAGTATATTGGTATATCCTGTAGTAATTGTATGAGATATCTTTGTTCTTTTGTAAAAAAAAAATTGTGAATCCAATGAGAACCACCTTCTAAGGATTTTATCTTCTATTTTTAGCCCCTAGGTTTTAGTAGGCTAGTTGCCATAGGTTCTATTTTAGCAATTGCATTTTTATGTAAGTTGGTTGGTCCCACAATAGCTATCCTCTTTCTCTTAGGGCTTCTTTTAAAACCTATTTTGCTTTGTTATGAGGGTTTTTTGTAGATTTCTTTCTTGAGGATAAAGACTTTGTGAAAACCTTAGTTTCCTTTGAGTAAGTTTTTTGCTTTCCTTTATGGACTCTCTTGCTTCTCCCAAGGGATTTGGAATGTCTACTATGTCTAATAAGAAGTATATTCCATAACTAAAAGAGGATTTGGATCATTTCTCATGAAAATTATGTTGTATATCCCTTATCCATTGGTCATGATAATGATTTCCTAATAAAATATTTGACTAAAAGGGAAGAAGAATTAGATTTTGAGGAGGAGGTGGATCCAAATAATGATTATAATGAACCCTATCAGTATGTCATAAGGTCCAAAGATGTCCTAGGAGCATCTACATTCATCACATATGGTGAATATTATAATTTACCATGATTACCACTTAATATGGTAATTACACCAAACTAGGTATGAATACAAATAACACACATGGTTCAAGTCTCCCAGATTCCCCATCCTTTTTCTAAGCCTCATGAAAAAAACCTAGTTGAATATATGACTACCCTTGAAAAATATCTTGCTTATAAGATAGATAATCATAACAAAGATACTCAGAAGAAAATAGACGATACTAGAAAAGAGATAGCTAAATAAGTGTAGGATATGATGAGTAACCTCACTTACTCACTCAACTATTGAATGTTAATAGAAACCTTGTAGTGCAAGTTGTTATCCCTCCATAAATATTAAACTCCAATGTTCCTTCTCCTCCACCTCCCCTAGATAAGCCTAGGATGACTTTACCAATATTTATTGATCCTACATTAAGAAACTATTAAAGTCAATTTTTAACCCTTGATGTGGAAGACATAGACTTGTCTAGGTATATCCCTAAATTATTTTGTAATTGAACAAATAAAAGCCCAAACATTTGTTGATAATTTTACTATGTATCATAGGGATTAGTTGCATAATAATAAGGCTTTGCTAAAATTATTGACTAGAACTTAGGTAGGAAATGCTCTTGATTAGTTTACATATTTACCCAACCACTCTATTGAATCCATAGAAACTTTTATCCATAAATTGAAACAAGAATTTGATGATGACAAGACCATGATGAAAGAAATGGATGTTTTTATGAATGCTAAACAAAGCCCTAATGAATCTATAATTGATTTCCACAAGAGGTAGAAAAGACTTAAATGTCATGTTAATATGACATTAATTGAAGAGGTTTTAGACACCAAATCCTAGCCACTTGTCGTCCATCTAGGTCTTCCCGCCATTTTTACCCATTATTTACATATTATATATATATATATATATATATATATATATATATATATATATATATATATATATAAAATATTAATATTTTATATTATAATTATATATATATAATAAATGTGTATATATATGTATAAATTAATCTCAACCATCCATCTTGGTCTAATCCTATCCATTCATTCACATTAATCCATACCACCTACCTAGATTTAATCTCCACCCTCTGTCATGTTTTAATATTGACCGCACAAATTGTGTTGTTAAAACCCTAGTGTGCCCTAGGGAAGATTATAAATAAGAGTTATTTTGATGGCTCAACCCTTAAGTAACCTATAATCCTCAGTTTTCTTGAGTACCTCGCATCCTCATATTTAATTTTGCTCACCCTTGCCCTTACATCCATCACCACATCCATTGTTGTAGCCCTCACCTAAAGTAGATCTACTTCTATAGACCTTGCTTCAATTCCCAAACACCTCTCCGCTACTCCTGAGCATCCATCCGCTACTACTGAACACCCACCTACTATTCCTGAGCATCATTGGGCACTTTCCATCATCCTTGAGTGTCCATGGGTGTTCTCTGCTATCGTTGAGTACCTATGGGTGTTTCAAACCATAGTTCTACAGTCCTACTAACCCTCGCATGTTGCTAGGGCATCTGCACATCTTCCTGCAATAATGACTATAGATAAGAAAATAACAAGTTCACAAGGTAAATATTTATTATTGTACTATTTTAATTATTTCCATATTTGTATGCAGTTTATTATTTGGCATTTAGGGTTTTTATTGATTTTTGAGGGTCTCACACAGTGGAGCCCTCATAGTTACTACTAATCCTATTTTGTCATTCTCTGTGTGTAGGTTTGGAGATATGCATGCATTAAGCAACTATTTAATCTGGAGTGGTTCAATGAAAGGATATCTAAAGCCCACTCACTTCTGTTGGGATCGATCGAGCGTGAAGACACCACCCTAATTTGTTGGCTAGGGTTTCGAAGAACCCTAGAATATTGAGATTATTGTATTGAGCAATAAAGCTTTGTAAAAACCTCAATATTGGACATATTTGGTTGTAATATTAGAAATCCACCCGGAAATAAAAATTAAATTTATTTATGTGCAATCACATGTGTTTATCTTGCTTTAATTGTTCATTTATTTAAGTTTAGTTATTTGGTGTTGTTTAATTTGCATCTACAAATGGTGATCATGGTGGGACACCCTAAGGGTTTCTCATTTTGATTTACTTTGTTGACTAACTTGCTATTTTTTGTCTTATCTTGTAGGGTTTTTAGGATCATAGATCGCATGATTTTTGTTGTATTAGGGCTACTGAAGGTTCGCTGAAAGTTGCAGAAGGTGCACGAACACCTTGTGGTGCTTTAGAGACATCTAGAAATTCCTAGGGATATTTCAGAAGCACCCAAAGGTATTTTACAAATATTTAATATAAAAACGTAGGCTTATTTGTAAGTTTATTTTCAAACCCTAACCTCTTTGTTTTTACGTATTCTGGCATTTTACGTTTTTTTTTATATTTCTAGATTAAAAAGAACATCACTAATAAATCTAGTAAAAACAATCATTTTAGTTTGCATTCTAGGCATTAGATTAGTCATTGAATTCATTCACACATTCCCATTTTCCATTTAAATCTTATGTTTTTCTTGTGTAAAATCTTGCATTTTTGTTGCATATGAATTATTAAATTACATAAATTAGACTCCATTGCAGGTTTAGAAATTCCTCCTTTTGCTGATCTAAGTAGGAACATCATTAGTGTGTCAAAAGTATCCTCACATTGGGATATTCTAGGTGGATGAGTGGACAAACCCCCCATTGTTTAGAGAGGGATTTAAGCAGTGTACTTCACATCCTTTGGAGAAATTCATACTCTTAATGTTGGCTTCTTATTTAGAATAGTAAAATCAATTATTTCTAATACCCTAAAAAATAGAACCTTTAAAAGGAATTTTGCACACACTTCACGTTTCACGTTAAATAGTAGTGGTTGGATTTCATCACCAATCACTGCTTGAGATATGGTGATGGTGGCTTTCATATCCACCCGCCAATCTCTGCCCTAGATAACTTAGATTACTCCTGAGCAAACTTGCTATATTTCATCACCAGCAAAAATCTCGTTGCCCCAGTCTACGCTTAGTCTTCACCCATTTCTAATTCATATTAGCACATTGAAACACACGAAATAAAAATCTAAAAAAAAAATGAATTCACACTAAAACAAGATAATCAATGAATGAGGTAAGACACATGTGTTGAACAAACTTAGCATTGATTATTTATTTTTATTCTTGTGAAGTTTCAATTCTACATTTCATTTTATTGCATAATATGTATCTTGGTTTAGTAGCTTATGGTCTTAACAAGAAATCAAAAGAAAGCATTAAACCAAAACAATACATCTATGGATTGTTCATATTCATTTCCTACCACTTCTATGGTAAATCCCATCAGTGTGGTTCAGATAGATTGTATGGATTTGTCTACGGGCCCATCACACACTATGCAGGCTAATGATGTCTCATAAATATACACCTCCACATCTCTTTTGTAAATTAAATCATCCTCACCAAGAATTGACCATAATATTATCCATATAGACATGGCCAAAGTAGAGGCTTTCTACAAATCTTATAATTATGTCTTACAATCCATCCATAATATCTCGAATAAAGATCCTTCTTTACAGTAGGAACTTGTTCCTTCCCAACCATCCAACTTTACCCAGGTGTACACTAACCCTCTTTTTGAGGCATTAGTTACACCTTCATCCCATTTCTCCATTCCCCAACCATCATGTGCTCCTAGCACATCATATATATCCACCTATACCAACCCCTTGTATGAAGCACAAGTCAATGCTACTTCACAAGTGCCCATTTCATCAAATCAAGTTGTAATTCCTATTGCCACTTGTCCCCCATCCACATCATCTATTCCATATTCATCCATGCCTTCCAATGATTATATAGAAATTAATGAAGCATGAGAACATTTCAACAAATTGCTTAATAAGCGATAGATGGCTCAACGGCAAGTTCAAATGAACCCTAGGCCTCAATAAATTTCCACTCAATCCACCTTCATCACACAAAGTCAGTAATGGGCACCAAAAATTTTTGTGGTTTCCATCTATAAACCTCCATCCACCCATACCCGTTCTATTCCTATAGGCTAACCCAACCATAATCCTCATGCAATATCCCATTTTCAACAATCACCATCATTTCTCAATCAAACTCATCAGACTCAATTCCAATCCACTCCACCTATACATCATCATCTTGTCACTCCACAAAATATTTCCACCCCACCATAGAATCATCAAGTGATTTAGGGTTTTCACATTCCTGGGGAAGATCCTAGAATCAAGGCTATGCAACAATAAATTGATAATTTGATACAACATACTCCTAGTTACAATAACCAAAATCTAACCTTACATAAATTAATCAATCAACCAATTCACCCTTTGGTACCATCATAGTCATATCTGATAGACTTCACGATACCAAGGTTTGAAAAATTTAAAGGGACTAAGGACCCTAAAGAGCACGTGAGCACATTCATGCACTCATGTTTTAGAATTCAAAATTATAATTCTCTCATGCTCTGCACATTTTCTCAGACATTAGGGAAGACACCATAGAGTGGTATAACCAATTGCCCAGTCATAGTATTTATTCTTTCGAACAATTAGTTGACCAATTCTTTGAACAATTTTACCTTAATGTAAGAAAGAAAGTCTCATTATCTAATATCTATGGTTTAAGACAACATGATTATGAGTCTATCTATGATTTTGGCAACCGTTGGAGGGCCATCATAACCAAAATACCATTCAACCTACCAATGAAAGAGCTTATTAAGCTATTCACTAAGAGTTGCCTAAAACCTATTTCTTGGATTCTTCAATTGCAAAATGTTAGGATCATATCCTAACATTAATTAATAATCTTAATAATAATATATTCTATCCTATGGTCATAATAATAAAATAATATAATAATTAATTATATTAATTATTATATTAATTATTATATTATTATAATATTAGGGTTAGGAAGCATTGCAACCTTTCACCTATAACCCTAGAGTGGGTATAAAACATTGTGAGAACTTATCATTCCAATATCCATGAATATAAAATATAATATAATTTATTGAAGGGACTTCTCGACAATATCAAAAGGTGATTCTTTTAGATTTAGGTTATTTATTATTTATTTATCATTTTATGTGCTAGGAAACCTAGGTTCCTACCATATGGTATCAGAGCCTTATGGATCCAACCATATTGGTCAAGGAAATGAAAAATGACATTGCAAAAATTAGAAGAATGATTGAACAAAAACAAAAAAAACAAATGGAACGTTCTGATCGTATTATACAATATTTAATGGAAATTCAAGAGGAGACCCTAGCCATGGAATCCCAGGAAGAAGAGGAGCCCATAGCCATGGAATATGAGGAGGAGGAAGAGCCCATAACCAGAAAACTTCTAGAAATACCTATTGCACTTCCGAAAGAAATTAATCAAAACCCTAATAATGCAATTTTTTTTATAAAAAAAGTGAATGATGAAGAAGATTTTTTGAACAACAATGCACAAATTGTATGGTTTCCAAAGGTGCAACCAATTAAAATTACAAACGGATATTATGAAGATCAAAATAAATACTATATAAATGGAATAAAGTATCCCTTCTGTAAAATTCAGGAAATAGCAAATAGGTTAATTGCTCAAAAATTATCTACTTTTGCAAACTTGCCTGCCAAATTTTTGAAACTAAAATTTTGGCATGAGATAACTTCACAAAAAACTAAGTTTTTTGGTGATGTTGAAGGGAGTGTATTTTCAAAATCTGTGTTACCCTCTCGTCCTCCACCTTGGCCTCCTCCCAAATCAAAAATGGCACATGTGATTTGGCTTAAAAATAATGAAAGCCGATGTCAAAGCTGCTGCCATTTCTCCAACCTAGATTCTCATTCCTCATCTGAAGACAAAATACGTTGGTGGAAATTATTTGTAAGATAAGCTTTATTTTGCTAAGGAAGGTAATGGAGGTAATTTAAATTTATCAAGTGCATATAGTATAAAGTTTACAACATCGTCAGAATAATCAGAACGAAGAAATTATTTATTGAAAGCTTATGTTCGTCAAGATGGTTCGTTTCTGATAGTCAATACTTTCGTAGTTCTAGCACAGAAGACTATAAGATAAACCAATCCAAAATAGTTAAAGAATTGAGGAAACATCCCGTGTAATCCTAAGGATTGAAGACATCCATGTGACCAATCATTTAATTTGTTCAGCTTATAAAAATTGAATTTAGTGTAGCAATAAACCCGGTTGGCTCACACGACGAAGCAAAGAATTTTGTGGAAATGATTAAATAGCTCATTCAAAAGTAAGAAGATCAAGGTAGGTGTCATCATATAAGTTGTTGTTAGGTGGTGAAATCAATAATCAACGCAATAAAGTAACGCTTAATTTAAAGGTGTGCGACAAAGACTTTAGGCAAGGAAATAAGAGAAACACTAGATTCTGCATAAATAAATTGGGTATTGAGGGCTGACGAAAATAAGGAAGAACATCACGTGTTTGCATTTAGAAAAATCATCATATGATTAACAAACTGTTCCTATGAAATTTGTGAGATATTGTATTTAAAAATATTAATCGAGATCGCTTATGGGTGAAGGCAATTGGATAATTTCCCTGAAGCATTGAAGGTGCAAATAGTGAATTCGATTAAACATCTAAATACCATTCGATTAAACTCGCCAACTAATTGCAACAGTTAAAGAGGTGTCTGATTTTACTAAAAAGTTGATAAATATCACAAGGATAATCAACGGTAGATAACAGAAATTTAACCTTCGATCAAACGAAGACAACGTTCATGTTTACAGGCTTCCAACATATTTTTACTGTGAACAAGATAAGGTGTCCTTGCCACGTCAAGAGGTTCAGCAAAAGACATTAAAAAACAATGACATTTTCATTCGTTAATATTGCCTGCTTGTGCTTAGGAAAACAATGTTCAAAACTTTGACACTTGCGTTCTTCAATATTGCTTTCTGAAGACATCATCAAACCCGATACATCTATGCAAGTCATTTAGTGAACTGAACAAAATATTTCTACCATAGATAATTCATCCAAAAACCTACATTTATCTCCCTATCTTCCGTGACCACATGGAAAATTATGATGCAATTATAAGTACTCAAGTGCGTATAACTAAACAACCACCAACCAGTGGCCACCCTTCCATGTCATCCTCCTCTTATGCTCACACGAGATGCCCTTAGATACTCTCCATTTGTTCTACCATCTAGCCAATTGCTCCTCCAGTAAACGGCTTATGTGTCCTATCGTCCAGTCAACAAATCATGCCATATGGTTCTCAATGCTACATCGAATCTCCTCTCAATTGTATTGAAATTTTTTGAATTGATAATTGGTGCCTTCACTGTTAAATAAAAAATGACAACAGTGGATATGTTGTGCTTAATAAATCTACTCACCCAATTTTTCTTTTTAAAGATAGAAACAAAATGTAATCGGGCTTCATCCTTTGACATTGAGGAGAATTAAACTTAAAAAAAATTAAATCGGCCCACAAATTATAAAATCAACTCCAACATCTTAGAATCCTAGACGAGGCGAATTATAGCTAATGTTTCAGGCTTATTTGCTAAAGCATCGTTGGAAAATAAGTGAGCCGAAGTACCCAGATATTTGTCACCCATATGATTTGTTCCAGTTCCATTCTAGTTTTTCGAGACTACATTAGCTAACTTTGTAAGTAGCATCTTTTTGTACCTATCCTTTCCACATATATCCAGACAAGTATAGACCCTAATCAATTTAATAGGTCACTTTTTTTGGGTTCATCAATTAATATTGTGCATCCACAACATCTACTTCAGTCAATCAATACTACGAAACATCAAGCGCTCCCAAAACTCTACAGAAAGATATTTTGATCAAAAATTTGTCAAGTAGGATTGGAAGTTGGACTCTTGTCTGAAGTGTTGCTATCTTCTAGAGGAAAACATTTTTACCATCGCTTGCATCACAGGGCTGACGTTCACATCTCTCAGGAAAAAATACAAAATAAAACATGGAAGATTTCTAATGATTAAGACTTTTGGAATTCTATTAAAGTTTAAAAACAATAAGGTAATAAGAATTTGAAGTTAAATTTGGTTAACAGGATGGTATACCAAATATGAACACATAAATTCAAATGATTTTATGAATAAAATAGTATGCAAAAAAAAAAAAAAAAACTCTGGTTGATATCACCTTGGATGATAAGATGATATACCATACTCTATGTTTTTATAACATAACTAAGTGGTAAGATGGTACACATGTTCCATATTCTGAAAGGCCAAACTAAAGTGTGGTTGAACTATGCTCCATGCTCTAATAATGACTATTTGATTGGAATAAGGATATGTATCCTCCATTTTGTTGATATTTTTGATAAATCCAATGTAGTTGTATCATTGATCGCTGAAGACATCTAAAATGAAGACGTACAACTAGTATGAGGAAAAAATATGTGGATGCATAATGAAGATGCATAATGAGTGAGCATGTAAGAGTGCAAGCACAATGAGGTCTAAAGTATTTATAATGTGTTATGTGTGAAAAGTATTTCTAATGTGAAGATAGATTCAACTAAGAGAGGACATATTGTTGATGAAGACCTTCACAAATCCAATACTATATTGAAGCTGCAACATATTTTTCAATTTTTTTCAGCTTTGAGGACAAAGCTATTTTCAAGAGGGGTGGAATGTTAGGATCATATCCTAACATTAATTAATAATCTTAATAATAATAATATATTCTATCCTATGACCCTAGAGTGGGTATAAAACATTGTGAGAACTTATCATTCCAATATCCATGAATATAAAATATAATATAATTTATTGAAGGGACTTTTCGACAATATCAAAAGGCAATTATTTTAGATTTAGGTTATTTATTATTTATTTATCAGGAACCCTAGGTTCCTACCACAAACATATCGCTCATTTGAGGAATATCTTGCCCAAGCCAGTGTTATCGAAGAGATAAAAATTCAAGAGGAAATACTTAAGCCAAGAAAAAAGGAATGGCAAAATAAGGGCCAGTACAAAAGCAATTATTTTGGCCAAACCAAATCAACATAGGCCAATTCAGCTAATCAAGCCAATCATTTCAATCAAGTGGTCATGAGCCAGATGGTAATGGCTCAACAAAAACCAATGCAACAACCACCATAACAAATTACCTATCATGTGGTGCCCTTAGTAACCCAATCTACGCACAACATAATTCCAACTATGGAGAATCATCAACATCGACAATTTGTTTGATAAAATCATCAATACACCCCTCTATCTGAATCTTATACCTCCATATTTTGAAGTTTGTATGACACCAATAAACTTACTTTACCTAAGGTCAAACTAGATGATCCCACTAGACATGGTAAACAATATAGGGAACATTTGTTTTTCCCTTATCATAGACAAAATGGGCATGATATAAATGGTTACCATGTGTTTAAGGATATAGTACAAGACCTCATTGACTTGGGGGTCATCAAGCTTAACAACCCCCTAGCTCAACAAAACCAAAATCTTGGTATCTTCCAAGTACCACTTCCTCATCATGAGGAGGTGAAATCTACAATGGGAGGGTTTAACATCAAGATCCCTCCCAATCAAGTTAACCATGTTCAACAGTACCAAATTTTTTTAGGTGCCATTCATTTGGTAACCTGAGGTTAACAATGATAAAATGCACAAAAACAACCCATTCAACAGCCCATGAATTCACAAGCAAGGGAGTCTCAACCTGTTCCATCACCCCCTATCCAAATTTCCCCAAATCCTTCTCCACCAATCCACATTTCTAATCATTCTAATCCATCAAGTCATCCCATCAACCACCCAAAATGCCAAGCATTTCTTTAAGTAGCTGGTTAACAACGAGATTAAAAATAGCTTCATCAAAACTATCTCTTTATGACCTAATTCAAAAATCTTCCCAATGTCGTGAGATATTAATGTATGTTCTAAAGTCCATCAAAATCCAATCTCAAGATTCCAACACCTTTAATAATTTTATAGGGAGAATTCAAACATGCATGGAGCCTTCCATCACATTTTATGAATTTGATATTAAACCAATATCATCAGAATCAGTGGACCCTCAATTGCATATAATGGCTAAAATAGACAATAAGCCATTCAAAATAGTCTTAATTGATACTGACTCCTCCATTAACATCATCACCACATCTGGCCTCCATCATCTATATATTTCTCCATCTCACATAATTGAATCCATATTCACATTGAAAGCATTTAATGATGCTCTCTACTCTATAGTTGGCACTATTTTTTTACCCATGGAAGTAGGGGTAAAAATGTTGCATACCTTGTTCCACATCTTAAAAGGATCCATGGCATACAATGTATTCCTTGGAAGACCTTGGATGAGGGAAATGAGATGTGTGCCTTCCATATTACATCAATATTTGAAATATGTACATGAAGGGTAAGTACATTGCATACCAATGAATGTTGAATAATTTAAGTATTAGAACTTCATCTTGAATTCATATGAATCCATGCTTCCTTCTATCCACCTTTTCATCACATCATCCACCACATCATCAATCACCCCATCCAATCCTTCATCAAAAGCTTCCATTCCTAAAGAGCTTCTCATCACCAATTCTAACCAAGCATCCACTTCTACATATTTATCCTCATCATCCTTGACTACATGTACATGTGGTCAAACTCATTCTATGCCATCCATATCATCATCTCCTTCATTAGCCACAATCATTCCTTCACAACCAAATCCACCTTCATCAGCCATCGTTTCACAAGTTAAATGGTTGAACTGTGAGATACCCACATCTTTCCCATCATCCAAGCCATTAGCAAACCATGAGCACTTCATCCTCGTCATCCCAAGTTGAGGTCCACCTTATTAACCCTAGTATTGGTGAATATGTGGTCCAAAACATCACCATCACACCACTCAATATCTCAACTGCTAAGGATTTTTGTCACCTACGTGACCCACCTTTATCTATAGGAGTGGTATACAATGTGGGTTCAATGCCTAACATCATAAATTTTATGTATGAGTGTATAGAATATTTGTATAATCCTACTCCTCCAGAAGACCCCAAACAACCACCACCTGCCAATATCCAAAAATTGATGGGTTTTCCATCCTGCTATTTTCACAGACATAATTGGCAGAGACATGGCTTAGGCCAATATGAACAGGGAGTGCCTCAGCTTATTTATGTCCCATATCAAGAAGTGCACAACCATTCAGGTCTAGGTTATCATCCACTCCCCACAATATCTTCTTTTGAACAAGCCTTCTAAAGGCTTAATCTAAATTCAAAAGAAAAATCCCTCCACACCGATGACTCTGATGAGGAAATGTATGAGGAATTCGACATCATTCTCCACACCGAACAAGATGAGTTTTACCTCAAAAAAATTTCCATCCATGAGCCCATATTTCAATTGCTTCTTCCACAAGAGCGATCTGAACCTATTGGTGAAACACCACCTCCATATCATTAATCCATATCATCAACCAAAATTGTAACATATGTATATAATGCAAAAAAGAGAGAAAAACATAAAAAAGAAAAACACTTTATTTTTATGCATTTCATGTATATAACATTTAGTTAAGTGTATTCATTTGTGTTTCTTGCTATTGTCTAGGTTTACCAAGGTCCTAACATCAGTTCTTAGGCTCCATCCATCCATCCATTTCACCTCATCCATTTTCCATATAATTCAACATGAATTCTATTGAATTATTCACCCCCATTTGTAATCCATACGATTTGGCAAAGCCAATACCAATTGACATGAGCCTTATTGATATGGATTGGATTTCCTTACCACCATATTTTTATGAGTTTGACTTATCCAAGGAGTTGTAGATGAGGATGAGTCAGAATATTTTGCTAATATCTTAGATGATATTAATCTAATCCGAACTCCCCATTCCTCCATCCCCTCCACCTTCACCTTCACCTTTACCTTTGAACCTTGAGGTTTTCCAAGCAAATGTAGATGAGGATAAGTCATAAGAGTTTGCTAATATCTTAGATGATATTAATCTAATCCCAACTCCCCATTAACTTGAGGAATATTCTCACATGTCCATTGAAGATACCATCAATGTGAACCTTAGTTAAAACGCCTACAATCCCCAAATGGTCAATATTGGTAAAATTTTATCCAAATATGAACAAGAGAAATTAATTGCTATATTCAAGAGGAAGAAGGGAATTTTTGCATGGTCCTACAAGGACATGTCCAATATTGATCCTAAGATGGTTTTCCATAATCTCACCTTATATCCAGATGTGAAGCCGATAAAAAAAAAACTTAGAAATATGCATCCTACCATTGCCCTCTTGGTCAAAGAAGAGCTCCAAAATCTATTAGATGTGGGTTTCATTGTACCCATTGATTATCTTGAGTGGATATCAAAAATAGTACCTTTTTGCCAGCCTAACGAGGCAATACGTGTTTGCACTAATTTTTGATATCTTAATAAAGTGTGTCCTAAGGATGATTTTCCTCTCCCAAACATTGATATTCTTGTCGATACTTGCACTGGCCATTAAATGCTTTCCCTCATCTACAGTTTTTCATGATACAACCAAATTTGAATAAACTCTTATGACCAACACAAAACAACATTCACTACACCTTGGGGAACCTTTTGTTACAAGGTAATGCCCTTTGGTCTTAAAAATGCAAGTGTCACTTATTAACATGCCATGACATATATTTTCCATGACTATATGCATAAGATTATCGAAGACTATATGAATAATATCTTGGCAAAATCTAAAATTCGACAAGAGCACTTTGGTGTATTGGAGAAATTTTTTGATCGACTTCTAGAGTATAATGTAAGTTTGAACCCCAAGAAATGTGTCTTTGGTGTTACCTCTAGAAAACTACTAGGGTTCATTATCTCTAAAAGAGGCATTGATGTGGACCCAAACAAGATCAAGGCTATCATGGAGATGTCTCCCCCAACTAATTTAAATGAATTGCATAGTTTACAAGGAAAGATCCAATCAATCCATCATTTCATTATGCAACTTTCTAATAAATGCAGGTCATTCAATCACCTGATACAAAAGGAGGTACCATTCTCTTGGATAGATTAGTTCCATAAAGCCTTTGATGACATTAAGCAATACTTAGCTTCTCCGCTAGTCTTAGCTCCTCCTCATTCGGGGGTCCCCTTCTATGTTTATGTTTTAAAAAATGGACTTTGCATTAGGGATAATGCTTGCACAAAAGAATGAAGAAAATTGAGAGCAAGATATCTATTACATTAGTCAAACACTAGTAAGCTATGAAACAAGATACACTTATGTAGAAAAATTGTGCTTAGTAGTGGTTTTTACCACTAAGAAACTTCAACATTACATGCTTAGCCACACAACATATGTCATATCTAGAGAAAATTCTCTACGTTATATGATGTCTCACACTTACAATAACACCCATACCGCTAAATGGATAATGCTTCTTACTGAATTTGACCTTGAGTTCATTAGCCAAAAATCCATTAAAGATCAAGTTATAGCTGATCAACTTGCGGAAGCTCCACTACCTAGTGATCATCCCTTGATTATTGAGCTCCCAAATGATTCAGTATTTGCTATCACCAAACAATAAGAAGATGTCATTCTAGAGGAAGACGTCGATATCACATTATTATTTGATGCCTCTAAGTGCAAGAAAGGTCAAGGTTCTAGAGTTGTGTTTAATACACACTAGGGGGTACCTATCCCCTTATAATTTAAACTTGAATTTCAATGCACAAACAACACTACAGAGTACTAAGCCTTAATATTAGGCCTTCAATCAGCTATAGCTATGGGTATAAAGCGTATCAGGATATTTGGTGACTCTCAACTTGTTGTCAAGCAAATCAATGGAGAATACCAATGTAAAGAACCTACTATTAAACTTTATCATGATGGTAGGAACCTAGGGTTCCTAGCACATAAAATGATAAATAAATAATAAATAACCTAAATTTAAAAGAATCGCCTTTTGATATTGTCGGGAAGTCCCTTCAATAAATTATATTATATTTTATATTCATGGATAATTGAATGATAAGTTCTTACAATGTTTTATACCCCTCTAGGGTTATAGGTGAAAGATTGCAATGCTTCCTAACCCTAATATTATAATAATATAATAAATAATATAATTAATTATTATATTATTTATTATATTATTTTATTATTATGACCATAGGATATAATATATTATTATTATTAATATTATTAATTAATGTTAGGATAGGATCCTAACATTCCACCCCTCTTGAAAATAGCTTTGTCCTCAAAGCTAAAACCCTATTTCTTTTATAATCGCCATGTATAAGGCCTTGTCGGAAGAGCTTCGTATGCCTTGTATCACTTGTTAAATGTGATACTCTAGCCAAAACCAACCAATTTAATTTTCATAAAGGTTGATGCCAACATTCTTCAAAAGGAAACTCGAAATTTACTTGTATTCACCCCCATCAAGTTGCATACATCATGAATTTTTAGCATTTGGATACGGCAATATGCAAAAGTGTTTGGTCATTGGAACACTTGTAGTACATATCCTTAGAAGATGTGACTTCTAACAATATTTTCAAGGGGTGTTATAATACTTTCCTTGGTATCTTAAAAACAATACCGATTCACCATCGTTATTTATATTAGAGGCGAGATCAACATATTCCCATAATAAATACTTCACTAGCTTATCATGCTCTCCTTTGGCTGCTGTATTTTTTTTTTTGCAATTTTGCATTCACAAATATTTTATTATAAGGACTAGAGATTTGGATTTATGAAGTGCCTCATGTGTCAAATTAAAGACTATAGGATTTGTTGAGGTACCTTATTCTCATGGATGACACTTTCGTAGAAAAGTATTGAGCAAGAAAGATGTGACCTTGCAAACTACTCAATGTCCTGGTAGAAAGTTATCCAAAACCCACCCAGTAAAACACATCCAATATAAAGCCTTACTCTATCCCGTCATAGGCTTTATCAAAACCCATATTCAAAATAAGTACTTTCTATTCACTTTCATGGGCCTGCTCAGAAAGCAGAACTATTGAAATTTATCGATTTGATGCATGTGGCAAGCTTTGCCAGTAGCTCATAGCAGACTTTAAAGTATAGTGACAACAAATTACCTTCCCACAACTTTTAAATCATTGGGAGATAAATTTAATAAAACCATTTTCAACCATCTTTATCATAGTATTTCCCTTCATGGCACATTGATAAGAGATCCTATCAAACCACCATAGGCCCAAATTTTAATGAGAATAATTAATGAAACACTAGTAACAATTTTTGTCATATTGGCTCCCTTCTTGATGATGATCTACAAAGAATACCATATCAGTGATCTGTATCCATCAGTATGTGTATAGCAGTGTCTAAAGGGCACTTAATACCTAAAATGTCAGAAGCAGACTGAAAGAAAGAGACAAATGGGTCAATGGGTAGCTTTTCTGATGCACTTCTAAAGATGAATATCATTAGTCATGAAAGCTTTTACCAAAGCATGAGAGTACAGATTAGTCAATACCCTGGTGAAAAACACATCCAATCCAAAGTCTCATTTATAGGCTTTATCAAAATCAGTCTCGTTAAAAAGCGTGCTTTCAGGCTGATGACTCTTCTCAGAATGCATAATCATTCAAATTTGCGGATTTGGTCCTACTCCATGTGGCAAGAACCTTTGCCAACACCTTATAGAAGACCTTTGAAATAGTTACAAGAAATTAACCTCCCACAATCTAAATTCTGGACATTTTGGGAATAAATTTAATCAAACATTATTCACCATTTTTTTTTTGTAACATTTCCCTTCCTGGCAAGTTGGTAGGAGATCCTATCCAACAACCATTGACTCAATTTTTTTAATAGGATTCACAAGAAAAATCATCTAGCTAGCCTGGGAAATTTTCCATCTTCCATTTCTTGAAACATACAGTACAACTTGTCTAAATTAGTAGACTCTACATGGTAGGTGCCATTCAACCTACTCAATCCCCGAGTCTCCTACCAGTCATCTTGCTAGTTCCAGAACTGGCCCTGGAAGATCTTCTTAATGCAATTTTTATTATCAAAACAACACCTTTTGAGAATCCCTGAGAGTTAATTTACTTGATGTACCTCCTTTCTTGATACAGTTGTACGTCAAATTTTAGATTATCCAGATCAATACTATTTATTATTAAAAAAAAAAAAATTGGTTTTCTTTTCCAAGTCTATTATGTTTCAATTTTCTTTTTAAATAAATCCGAGTTGATCTCTGGCTATTTTCATCATTGCCACCATCCTGCCTCACCCCTCTCAGAAGTTGGTTATATGCAAAATGTTGCCTCCTGCCATATACTCCGTTACCATTCTTCATTAGGCCTACAGTCACTCAGTTCTAGAAGGGAGAAATCAAGTTTGTAATGAATGTTACAAGCCAACACATTATCTGCAAAAGTATATATGGGGGATGATTTGACTCACTCACAGTAACATCCACTTGCATTAATCTATGTTGACTAAAAGCAAAGATGGCCTCGTGAATCTAGAATAAAATTAGTCCAGTATGACTGTACAGTGTTCCAATCTTAATGCTGCACCAACATGAAGCAAGCACTCAGCACTAAATGAGTTTGTAATAAGTTGCAACTTGATTTTCATTAATGAACACATGAGATACTGACAATTGGTCTCCCCATGCATGGTAAAATTTAAGGCCTCTTGAGGTGATTGCTGGAGAATTTCATAGTAACATGCTACAAAGGTTCTTGTTGCCATATATGCCAGTGCTTCTTGATCGTTAGCCATTGTAGAACCATTCAAAAGTGGTGTTTGATTAGATTGAATTTGTTGTGATATTGAAAACCAAATAATTAAAGGAGTTGGAGATTTCGATTATTTTCAATAATTAACAGTGTTTTTGTGGTCTTAGATTCTTATTGTCTATATGATTTCAAACAGATTGCATACTGTGATGACGTTTGCGCCATATGTGAATCCACTTCTGCTATTTCGGATTTTTATTTTTCACCTAATGGTGGTGGCCATGGAGGCAGTCTCGAAGGAGATAGACGTCCACTAGTAGTGATATCATGTGCTACTGGCAGTATATTTCTTCCCAATGGATCGTATGTTGATTTTGTAAATACACTTACTTCCTTAAGATTAATTAAATTATTCCAAAAATCATTGCGAATAGTATTGGAGATATTGGAAAAACTTGTTTGTTGCTTTAGGGTTATATTAGGTTGTTTTCCACATTGATGGTTATGTGCATCACCCATATGTAAATATGTAAAACACTGTTTTTTGGAAGCCTTTTTCCTTGATATCCCTTTCTTCTTGGTACACTTCTTTGAAAAAATATTTACATTTTTAGGGTTTTGAATTTTTTCTGGAAGTGCAATATGTATTTCTAAAAGTTCTTTGGTTATGGGCTCATCCAGAGAAACAATTAATTTAGGGTTCGGAGCAATATATTCAGTTGCATTTTTTTCTTTCTTGGTAAGAGCAATGGGTACCACCTGGGATTCGTCGGCTATGGGTTCTTCCTCCACCTGGGATTCCATGGCTATGGGTTCTTCCTCCTCTACCAAAGATTCCATGGCTAGGGTCTCCTCCTCTTGCATTTCCATTAAATATTGTATAATATGATCATAACGTTCCATTTGTTTTTTTTTTTTTTGTTCAATCATTCTTCTAATTTTTGCAATGTCATTTTTTATTTCCTTGACCAATATGGTTGGATCCATAAGGCTCTGATACCATATGGTAGGAACCTAGGGTTCCTAGCACATAAAATGATAAATAAATAATAAATAACCTAAATCTAAAATAATCGCCTTTTGATATTGTCGGGAAGTCCCTTCAATAAATTATATTATATTTTATATTCATGGATGATTGAATGATAATTTATTACAATGTTTTACACCCCTCTAGGGTTATAGGTGAAAGGTTGCAATGCTTCCTAACCCTAATCTTATAATAATATAATAAATAATATAATTAATTATTATATTATTTATTATTATATTATTTATTATTATATTATTTATTATTATATTATTTTATTATTATGACCATAGGATATAATATATTATTATTAATAAGATTGTTAATTAATGTTAGGATAGGATCCTAACACATGAAGTAGCAATGAAATTGCTATCTAAATTCGAATGGTATAAAATCGATAGTTTGCCATGTTTGACTAATAGATTTGTAGATGCGATGGCCTCTCATGGATTATTGATTCCAAAAAATACCTTAGGAGAGGTACAACCACTCATTATCTCTACAATCTCTAAATTTGCAATTATGCGTGATGAATCTAAGGTTGAAAATAATGTTTGCTTTATCCATTTAGATCCATATGAGCCTTGGTCAAGTCAAATAGTAGTCTTTCTCAAGTTTGGAACACTCCCATATGACATTTCTTGAACTGCTAAATACACTTTCAAGCAAAAAGTAGCTCGTTTTGTTCTCTTGGAGGATGTGTTGTATACACGTGGTTATGACAGAATCCTCCTCCTATATCTCAAATATTTTGAGGCACAAAGAGCCATATATGAAGCTCATGATTGTACTTGTGGTGGTAATCTTAATGGGATGGCTATCACAAAGCATATTCTATGCATGGGTTATTATTGGCCCACCATGGAACGAGACTATTACACTTATGTTAAACATTGTAAGTAATGTCAATAAGATGCTAATTTAACTCATGTACCATAACAAGGATTACATCCTATCCAAAGCCTTTGGCCCTTTTCATAATGGGATCTAGATTTAATTGGAAAAATCTCACCTCCTTCCTTGGGACAACATACATTCATCATCACAGCCACAAAATATTTCACAAAGTGAGTGGAAGCAATTCCTCTAACAAGTACGACAAGACCTAGAATTATGGAGTTCATACTTCATCATATCATTTATCATTTTGGTATTCCCTTGAAAATCATCTCCAACAATGGCAAGTATTTCAAGAACAAGGATGTTCGAGAACTTTGCTAGAAATATAACATCCAACACATTTTCTAGACTCCTTATTACCCATAAGCAAATGGATAAGTTGAGGCTACCAACAAGAACTTAATTGTTATTCTCAAGAAACTCATTAAAAAAAATCATAGAGATTAGAATACAAAAATTCCCTTGGCATTATGGGCTTATAGAACAAACATCCACACACCTATTGGGGCAACATCATTTTCATTGGTCTATGGAGTCGAAGTGATTATACCTCTTGAGCTTGAGATCCCTTACAAATTTCTTTGCAGGAATTTATAGATGATGACATTGCTAGACAATCACACCTTGACAAATTCACACTTCTTGATGAGAGGTGAGTCAATGCTTTAGAGAATTTAAGAGTTTATCAAGATTGTCTAAAACGTTCTTATAATGGCAAAGTTCATCTATGTGAATTTTGAGTAGGATATCTTGTCCTTAAAGAGAATCAACAAAACACCAATGCATTATCACATCTTTGTGATAAATTTATGGCTAATTGGTTGGGTCCATACATCATCACTCAAAAAGTGGGTAATGGTACTTATAGGCTTGTCAGTCTAGAGGGAGAGGAAGAACCCGAACCACTTAATGTTATACACTTGAGAGCATTCTATGCATAGTGTGATTTCTATATATGTATATATACATGGCTAATACACAAAAATATTGCATTTTTATTGGCACACATTTTGCATTTCATTTGCACACATTTCATTCAAAAAATTGCATTTCATTTGCACAAATTTCATTTCAAAAAAATCGCATGCATACGCTCCATTTCATAAAATTGCATCTCATACATTCCATCCACATTTCACATCTCATATTAGGGATCATTTATTCAGTTCAAGATTTTAATTGATCCAATAAAGTCATGTTGCCTTAATCAGGGGCACCTTCATATTATTCCACCAAGTCAAATTGTCATTTACCTCCATATATCCATAATGCCTAGGTGTTTTCGGTCACTCAATCACAACTAGTGTTTTAAGCAACCTCTAAAATACATGTCAATTTTTCTTTAGGACCAAGACACAATTTTCACTATGAAAATATTGAGTTTTGGGAATTGACTCCAAAATATTCTTGAACCAAACACAATTCCACATCTTAAAAACATCTTGTGTCAAAAAGGGATAACACTATACTTGATTTGAACCTCGAAGTGAAAAGGTCATTCTTTGTTAGTTCCATCATGCAAAATAGTCCACAAAAATAGTGGTTTTCACCACTATCATAGTTGCTTACAAATTCAAAATATAGAGTAGTAAGGATAGGGTACAATTCTCATCACACTTAGGTTGAGAATATGATTATCCAAAGCTCTAAATATTTCATAACACACCATTGATCATTGATTTGTAAGGATTGTACTACATTTCCATTCAAACGGTTAAGTAATCATCTCCAAAACCTAAGAGATCAAATCCTTGGACTATAGAGTTAGCCTCCATCAGATCTATAGATGCTTAACTGGTAGTGGAGTACGCTCATGCATGGTGACACATCTCTTTCAAAGAGATATCTAACCGCACATAAGGACAAGCTAGCTTCTTGGTTTCATCCATAACAAGTCACATCCAATTTACTCAAGATGAGTTAATGAACTCACCTGCACACATATTGGTTATTTATTACCTCAACTCATTACCATGCACTTGATTTGGTAAATGAATTCATTGCACACACATTTGATCCTAAAGGAATTAGGTAGCTTTAGTGAGTTTTTTTAATGCCACTGGTATGTCTGAGTCTCTGCAAAATAGTCAATTTTCCATATAAAAATCCATATCTTCTTCCATATCAATATCCATATCTTCTTCCATGTCAACATCCATGTTATTTCATGAGTCATCCACATCATACACCACCAAGTTTGGTACCCCTAATTAAACAACAATTCTAGAACATGGCCAAGCAAAATATAAACTATAAATGATCTACTATCATTGAGTAGTCACCGTAAGTTTGTGAAAAGAAGAAGATATCAATGCTGCATAGTGATCTACTATAATTAAGGGTATCTACATTGTGTTGAGAAAGAAACAAATGAGATGAGTGATTGGTTTTTTAGTGATGCGACAGTGTACAATGGTATCATTGGCTTGGAGGAAAATAGTTGAAAATACATTACTGACCCCTGTTGATCTCAACTGCCGAGGCAGAGCAGTTGGTTGTTGAAGGCACTACGATTTGCGATGACCAGAGTTTGATTCACTGTATGAAATCTTTGGTTGCTGGAAATAAATGTATCCTCAGCATAAACTATGTTCCACATTTTAATTTTTGAATATTATATTTAAAAAGGGAAGTCAGGAGTAATAAGGTTGTATGATTTATTTTTTTTGGGAGATATAAGGTTCTATTGTCTAAAGGGTATATTAGGGATTTATTTTGATAAAGTGGAGCAATAAGGTATAAAGAGTTTTATTTTGATATAAAAGTAAAATTAATTTTTTTAAAGGGATAAAAGCAACCATAGTAATTACTTCACTTGAGCAAGAAAATGATTTGTTAAAATTAGGACTTGATTTTGAGAAGCTTGGAGATTTATAAGGTGTAATCAGGACTTGTTATTTTTATGTGAAAGTTATTGGGAAAATGTTGGCATAGGATTTCTTGAGAAAGATTGATGTTATCTAATATTTGAAAGTGGCATATAGAGAAGTGGTGATTGTGAGACAGGTTTTTGGTTAACATATTTATCAAGCAAAAAGGTATGGGTACATTCTTCTTTGGTTGAAGTGATTGATTGAGGTTTTATAAAAACAAGATTGGAGTGAAAAGGACTTTGTTAAGTTTTCCTTGTTGAGTGGATGAGTTTTCTGAAATGGAAGTGAATGCAATAAATCTTGTTTGATGAGCATTGTTGGAGATTTTGAGTGAGTGAATGCATGCTTCATTGTTGTATGATTGAGAACCCTTGTTGTTGAGTTTGAATATTGGATTAGATTTTACAAAGATCATGAGTATCATTGTTATGTGAGATTGGTTGATAAGAATTGTTGGAAATAGTTGAGTGAGTGTTCATATGCTTGGACTAGGGTTTGTGAGCAAGGATTAATTCATTGATTGATTGGTTGAGTAGATTTGGTTGAGCCTAGTCAAGTGGATGTGTTAAAGTGATAGTTCAAGTTCTGTAAAACAAATTGTTCTATATTCTAAATTGATTTGAGAAAGAGGTTGAGTGTTTATGAATGTGAAATATATTGAGTCTCTAAAAATTATCTATATGTTTATGTGGTAAAAAGAGTGATTGAAAGTGATTGAGCATTGCGGTGAATGTGAAGCATATCGAGTCTCTAACAATTCTCTTTATGTTTCTATGAGATTGGACAAGTTCTAGTGAGAACTTGTTGAGGAGATTTGAGAGAAGTCTTAGAGAAGACTTGTGGATAGATTTGTGTGAGCTTTTGTGGAATATTACAATACATTTTGAGGACAGATATTGTTGAGTATATTAGACAAGTTCTAGTGAGAAATTTTTGAGCATATTTGGATAAGTTCTAGTGAGGACTTGTTGAAAATATTTGGACAAGTTCTAGTGAGGACTTGTTAAGCAGATCTGGACAAGTTCTAGAGAGGACTTGTGGATAGATTATTGTGATCTTTTGTGGAATCTTACAAGGCATATTTAATACAAGTATTTTAGAAGACTTGAGAGAATATTTTATTGATTGATTTGTTCAAACCTTGGGTTAAGGTTTGGGGTAGATCTAGCAAAGTTGATTTGAGATTAATTCAAGCTTTGTGTTAAGGCTTGAGGATAGATATTGAGGATAAATTTGTGCTAGACCAGAGTATTGTGGTTAGTTCATATCATAGGAAAAATATTGATTAGATTTGTGCTAGACCGAAGGACTATGTTTAGTGCATATTAGAGGATAGAGATTGAGAATATTGGTGCTAGACTAAAGGACCATGTTTAGTACTGAGATCTAGATTTAAAGGTGACAAAGTATGGAGGATGATAGTCTCCAGTGGATAGATTTCCATTAGCCAAGATAGTGAGGATAGGATTATTTAATGGATAGATATCCATTAGCCAGTGCAATGGAGGTAATAATTCTTCTAGATCACCAGCTAGAGCATAGGAGAAAGGAGTTCTCCTGTGGATATAGATCCATGAACCAGTTGAGGAGATTGGTGTATCCTATGGATAGAGATCCATGAACTTATTAGGGGATTGGTGTCTCCTTTGGACAGAGGTCCATAAATATTGTAATAGGGAAAGGATTCCCAAGAAATTTATTGAGAAAATATTAGTGAAATATTTTCTTCGTGGAGTAGCCCACATTGGGTGAACCACGTTAAATTGATGTCTCTATTGTGTGTGATGATTTATGCATTGCTTTGGTTACTGCTATTGATGTTACCATTGATTATATTGAATACTACTATTTGGGAAAGAAAAGTAAAAAATGGTCTCATAATGTTTCCCCCCTCTCAATATAAGCTTTTTTTCTTCAGAAAGTGCCTTGAGGTGTTTTGGGAGTGCCCAAACACCGATGGGCATTTTTACATTCAGTAAGCACCAACTGACATTTGGCATCAAAAATGATAAGAATACCCAAATCAATGCAAAATAGTGGCTTACCCCAACCAAATCAATCCAAATTTCATCCATGCATCCATTTCATCACATTATTAGGTTTTGTGAAAGATCAAACTGATTTGGATGCATGATTTTAGTTTACAACCCAAAGGCACAAAAATCACTTATGAAATTCAAAAGCATTCCAAAATGGTTCAAATTTTCACAAAATGACCATAATCATCATTCTCATCATCAATACTTCATTTTCACATAATTTACAACCATCAAATCATAATATTTACATATTTACCAAGTGAAACTCGTATCTAGTGGTGTATTCTATCTCCTTGGTTATTGCAGCGATTTGCATCCATGCAATTTGGTAATATGAATAAACTACCATAAGGACACTTGGCCATTTTTCATCTTCCAATATCTCATTGCTCAAAATAAAAAATCATTTTTGTTACTTCACCTTTAGAGTGAAACTATGCCAAGATCAATTTGCTCAAAATATGTCATTGATTACCTAGTTCGTGGGGCTTAAAACATGGACAAAATCAAATTTCATCATTTCCCATCTCCTTGAAAGACATCATGGTGACTAACCTTAGCTAGGGTGATTGGTTCCAATCATAGGAATTATCTGACAGTCACTAGTTGGCCCTTCGAAGTTGACTCTTTTTCTTTATGCATATCAATGATGCTAGAAGGCACATTCTTCAACAACATTGAATCACCCCAAATTTGGGGTAACCACATTTGGTTTTGACTTTCCCACAATGGTATACATCTTACATGATCATGGCATATACACTAGGAAAAAACCCCTTTCTCTGTTAGGGTACAAACAGAGTTCATTACATGCATATTCCACCAACATCCTTTCACTATTGGGGCAAAAATGGTATCACATTTATATCATTCATATCATCCATAATTACATCATTCTTTTACACAACCAATTGCACTCATTTTTCAATTGGCTTGTGAGATTCATCCACAAATTCATTCACCAATTGAGAGGGTAAGCTATGCAATCAAAATTCTTTTATCTCCAAGCTCATGTCCACATCTCAACAAAGTTGCTTCACCATCAATCCAAAACATGTGTCTTGTATTTTTGCACTGCATTGTGTTTCACAGAACATGATACAAAAAGGGGCATCTATAGATACCAAATCCTAGCCACTTGTCATCCATCCATGTCTTCCTACCATTTTTACCCATTATTTACATATATTATATATATTTATTTAATATATATTTAAATATTAATATTTTATATTATATTTTTATATATATTTAATAAATGTGTATATATGTGTAAATTAATCTCAACCATCCATATTGGCCTAATCCTAGCCATTCATATGTCTTAATCCATACCACCCACCAAGATTTAATCTCCACCCTCCGTCATATTTTAATCTTGACCATACAAATTGTGTCGTTGAAACCCTAACGTGCCCTAGGGAAGATTATAAATATGAGTCATTTTGATGGCTCAACCCCTAAGCAACCTAGAATTCTGAGTTTTCTTGAGTCCCTCGTATCCTTATCTTTACTTTTACTCAACCTCATCCTTACATCTATCATCGTATCCATCATCATAGCCCTCACCTGAAGTAGATCTACTTCTACAAACTTGCTTCAATACCCGAACACCTCTATGCTACTCCCGAGCATCCATTCACTATTGTCGAATGTCACTTACTATTCTCAAGTGCTATTGGGTGCTTTCCACCATACTTGAGAACCCATGGGTGTTCTTTTCTACCACCAAGCACCCATGGGTGTTTCAGACCAGAGTTCTGTAGTCCTACTAACCCTAGGGTGTCGCCAGAGCATCCGTGCAACATATTCCTGCAACAATGATTATAGATAAGAAAATATCAAGTTCATAAGATAAATCTTTATTGTTGTACTATTTTCATTATTTCTATATTTGTATGCAGTTTATTATTTGGAATTTAGCATCTTTATTTATTTTTGAGGGTCTCACACAGTGGAGCTCTCACAGTTACTACTAATCCTATTTTATCATTCTCTGTATGTAGTTTTGGAGATATACAGATATTGAGCAACTATTTAAGCTAGAGTGGTCTGGTCAAAGGATATCTGAAGTGCACTCACTTATGTTGGGATTGATCGAGCATGAAGACACCACCTTGATTTGTTGGCTAGGGTTTCGAAGAGCCCTAGTATATTGAGATTATTGTATTGAGAAATAAAACTTTGTAAAAATCCCAATTTGGGGTATATTTTATTGTAATATTAGAAATCCACCCAACAACAAAAATCATATTTATTTATGTGCAATCACATGTGTTTATCTTGCTTTAATTGTTAATTTATTTAAGTTTAGTTATTTAGTGTTGTTCGATTTGCATCTACAGAGGCAACCATAAAAATATTTGTAAATAATATTAGACCACATTTTCAAGAGAAGATCTAGGATCATAACCCACATCGTTTGCCCTCTCTAGACAAGGTCTTACATTTTTTTTAAATCCTTGAGTATTCGGAAAATAAGGTCAACCAAAAATCCTAGAAAACTAAAAAATCTAATAAAATATTGTAGGAGATGGAATTTATAATGTAGTAGTCCAAAATACCTCTCATGAGATAGAGATAGCTATAGCCCCTATGAATATGTTGGCAAAATTAGAAGGTGGTCTAAGACCTAAGAATATGGTGCTATAATGGACTCATGAAGATATTCTCAAAAAGTTTCCACCACCTAAGTTTAAAATTTACCATTGTAAAAATAGAATTGAAGCACCTACATGGCATATCCCTAACAAATTTTGCTTTTGGCATGGGACTTAAGGCCATGATAATACTACATGCATAGATTTGTGCAATTTTTCTCTAACTAAACTTTTGGTTCTAACTTTAACATTTATAAAGTCAACAATGATTTTTGCAATGAAAAGAAATAGGTTCTATACAAAACATATAATCATCCTTATAATACCTTATTATCCAACCATGAATAACAAGTTTACAATCAATATTAGGGAGTGAATTAAAATCAAGATCAAATATTTAATCAAGAAGACCATCAAAACTATCAAAATCAAAGATACAATCCTAATCAAGGTAACCTAGGTTATAAACAAGGAGGGAGTTAGAATAATATAAATGAGAATGATAGCACAAATACCTTGTATATGGAAGCTCCAGAGAGGAAAAAAACTAAACCATGGATGAAGAGCTTATCAAACTTACTCTGTTAGCTGAGGTAGCATTATTACAGCAAAGGATGCGGTATCAGATCCAACAATTGCAAGAGGAGTATGCAAAATTGCAAGGTCATACTGCAAGACTCTGTGAACAAACTATTCAATATTTGTGATGAGCATAAAAAATGCTCATATTTTTGTATGAGTTTCTAACGGTTTTGTGTGGCAGTATTATAAGAGTTGTATATTTTTATGAAATATTATGTATATATTTAATGAAATTATGTGCATTACCTAATTTGTGTGTGAAGTGTGTTTTGTGTAGATATTTGCTGATTTTATCATCTTTTGCTTAGTCAAGGTCCTACGTGGACCTGGCATGCTTCTGCTTCAATGAGTCTAAGGCATATATGGGAAGGTACCTTGATCTTCAAGTAGGCACCTTGATGAAGGTGCCTTGATCTTCAAGTAGGCACCTTGATCAAGGGTGCCTTGATCTTCAAGTAGGCACCTTGGTCAAGGGCGCCTTACTCTACAAGTAGGCGCCTTGGTCAAGGGTGCCTTACTCTACAAGTAGGCACCTTGGTCAAGAGTGCCTTAATTCAAGTAGGCACCTTGGTTAAGGGTGCCTTACTCTACAAGTAGGCACCTTGATGTCTACAAGTAGGTGCCTTGATCCTCAAGTAGGTGCCTTGTCAAGTGCATTACATCAAGGGTGCCTTGATCCTCAAGTAGGCGCCTTGATGTCATACATCAAGGGTGCCTTGATCTTCAAGTAGGTGCCTTGATGTTAAGTGCCTTGACTTTACGACTGAAGGAGACCCTATTGACTATGGTAGACCTTTGACTCCACATCACGTAGGCTATCCTTGGAGAGCTACCGAATGCATGAGTTATCCCAATCGCATTGGAGGAAATGCACAACCACTTGATGAAGTAGAACATGGGCAACACAAATATCGAACCTAAAAATCTACTATCCCCAGAAAAAGATGAAAGTTGTTGACTATTTTTATCATACACCTATTACAGTAACTAAACTATCTCAGTTTAGGCTGTAACCAGATCTTCCATTGTAACAACATTGTACAGGAAGCTCTGTGTGTATTATATAAACACACAGACTTCTCTAAAAAGTAAGTAGGTGGTATATGTAAGAATTTATCATTGTACTGCAATATTATTAATAAAAGCTTGCTCGAGAGTTCTTCCATTCACGTTCTATCTTCGTAAATTAGCCGGGCGAAAGCTGTTGGAGCTTGGGCCCACTCCAAGCTAGTATTCCTCCCCTTATTTCTATTGCTTTCTAGATTAGATCATTTATTTTTAGTGTGTTGTATCTTTTATTTCTACAAGTGTGATTTTATTGCTTTCCTTTATTTTTCAAGCATGGTGTGGTGTGATTTATTTTTCTATAATTTTATTTATGCATGATTTAATTGGTGTGGATGAATTAATGATATTTCACAAACACTCCCCCAATGATAGGCTTAGTGGACTCATCTCAAAATGGTGTTGTAATTAGTCTTGAACATGGTACTTCACAAGCTTACGAGTTCCCTGGTTTGATAATTTAAATGAGAGGGTTGTGATAGAAATAGGACCATATTTAACCAGTGTTTTTGCCCCAATATTTTGGTATCATTGTTGGGGAAGTGCCAATAATAGATTAATTACAATACCTTAAACCTTCCATCTAACTTTGCATGAGTCCATTGAGGAAAAGAGGACCCGATGGTCATTTCATAAAGAAGAGCCCATAAGAAAAACCTGAGCTAGCTAAAAATTCTAAACCTGAGTTAGAATCTCCTCAATCACCATCAGTAGTGCACTGGAGTGAACACCCCATATTTGCACAAAGCTCTTCCTCGTCCTATCGACCAAGAAAAGAGCTGATTATACAAAATCCTCTGTTTAAAAGGACACCTTTCAAAGAGGATTTGTTGTGGAAAGTCGTAGAGGATAAAACCATAACACCAACTGACTTGTAGGCTCTCGTACAAAAAGTTCAAAATGATCGAAAGGCTATAGAAACTATGTTAGAGACCACATTTCCTAAAAAAATGGTTGAAGAGGCTTCGACTGGTTTTAGCTTCCCGATAGAAGAAGGTGGAGGAGATACCAAAATGAAAAACATATCCCCTACCCATCTTCCTACCTTCAGGGGATACCCAATAGAAGATCTTGACCTATTTTTATTTAAGTTCGATGTCTTATGCAGGTCTGTAGATTACAAATCAGATGCCCAAAAGTTGAAGCTCTTCCCTTCAACATTGGATGACTCAGCCCTACGTTGGTTCATCGGCTTGGGGAATAAATAGATCACCTCCTGGGAGGAAATGAAAAAGCTCTTCCTAGAGTAGTACCAAGATTTTGGTAGAGTGTGAGATTCTAGGGAGGAGGTTCTAAGCATGATGTAGAAGGAGGATGAATCCTTGGAGGAATACTGGGAAAGATTCAACTTTAATCTATAGAGATCTCCCCATATGAAGCTAGGTGACAAGTCCCTCAGGAGTATTTTCTTGAGGGGACTTAACAATGAGTCTCTCGAAGCACTCAACATGATCTCTAGAGGTGATATTTACTAGCACCCAATGGAAGACATCCGACAACTATGTCGGAACTACTCATGAAGAAGAGGTAAACCAGCCTCCAGGACCATGAAGGCAACCACTTCAGTCACGAAGATAGAGATAGGTAATATGCTGGAGGATTTGAAGAGTGAAATGCTCTCCTCTCTAGCATTGTAGTTGGACACACTCCTACTAGAGAAAAAGAAATAAGAGAATGAAGTTGTACTAGCCTACTTCTATCCGAAATGTAGAGGAAAACATGCAAGGAATGCATGTCCAGAGAATAAAGTTAGAGTGTGTGTTGTTTGCCAGTAAAATCATAAGACCCGACTATGCCCACAGCTACCAAATATTAAGGAAGATGTTGAAGTCACCAAAGCTTATTTCATGGGTAACCGAAGGAACTGGTAGCAACCCCCTATGGGGAATATGCCAGTTGGAATGCCACCCTATGGAGGAGGACCTTACATGCCACAAGGGTAGGTCCAACCACCCAATATGGGATGGTGGGGACCACCACCTTGGATGAACGCACCTCCAGGGGCCTCATTTTCCAACCAACACCCATGGATGTCGTACCAACAATCTAGGAAGCAATGGAGAAATCATGGTTCATGGAACTCAGCTCCACAGAATGTAGTGCAAGCTCCACCACAGCAAAGCTTACCAGCTCCCCCTATAGTGAGACCTACACAACTACCAGCACAACCAATGATCAATCCGAATAACAAGGTAAATCAGCCCACGTACCAACTGGAAGGAGAGATGTATCCAATGTACAATATTAGTTGTAATCCAATTCAGCTTAGATCAGGTAGATAGTTAGGAGTAGAGGTTCCTCCCCTGATAGAAGAGGAGGAGAACGTAGGAGAATCACCTCTCGTAGAGGAGGTTGAAGAAGAATTGGTTGCTAAGAAAATAGAAGCTCCTTTTCCCAAGAGGTTACAGGAGTAGAAGAAGCCAATACAACCTGAGTTTGATATCCTTTCAAGCTTGAGGAATTTAATAGTTACCATCCCACTCTTTCAAGCTATCAGAGATGTTCCTATTTACACCAAAGTAATCAAGGAACTTTGTCTGAGGAGGCCAGGATGAAAGACAACCCAGACCATCAACGTAGTAGGGAAGTTGGTCGATTTAATGATGGGAAATACGTGCCACCCTAAATACGTAGATCCAGGCAGTTTGGTTTTGACTATAAAAATAGGTGGTCACTTGTTGGCTAACACTCTAGTTGATTTGGGTGCAGCCATCAACGTCATGCCAAAGGAAACTATGCAGAAGCTGAGGCTCACAGATTTAAAACCCACCAAGATGGTGTTGTAGCTAGTCGACAGGTCGACTGTAGCACTAGAAGGGATGCTAGAAGATATCATTGTGATGGTGGATGCATGGGAGTACCCAATGGATTTCTTGGTCTTGCAGTCCAAATCAGGATTGGGTGGCTACCCACTCATCCTGGGGAGGCCATGGCTAGCAATAGTCGATGCCTACATAAGCTACCACGATGGACAAATGACCATTTCAAATGGTCAAAATATCAAAAGGTTGACAATATCTCCACCTGCACAGTCCGTAGACACATTGGGAGAGCCCATGTGGGACAACCAAGATGAAGGGTCATTGTCAATGCTACAACCAATGATGGCACTGAAGGAATTGGAGGAAGAAGCTGATGAGGATGGCATTATTATGAGTTTCCTCCATGGAGAGTCCTCTCCTATTATTCTAGAATCACCATTGGTCGATGCCCAAGATCACCACATCAGGTAGATCAAAATAGAGCCTGGTAGGACATTAAACATCAATAGTGGGTTGACACCCACACAACTGACTAAATTAAAAGAGGTTTTGACCAGGCATCAACAAGCCTTTGCCTAGGACTACTCAGACATGAAAGGAATCAACCCAAAAATTTGCACCCATCGAATTTATCTCAAAGAGCAGGTGACTCCAATCAGACAACCACAAAGGAGGATGAATCCTACCATGAAGGAGATCATCAAAGTAGAGTTATAGAAGCTCCTATCAATAGGATTTATCTATCCCATATCTAATAGTGAATGGGTGTCACCACTAGTGGTGGTTCCCAAGAAAAATAGGAAATGGTGGATCTGTGTCGACTATAGGTCACTGAACAAGGCAACCAAGAAGGATCATTTCCCACTACCTTTCATTGATCAGGTTTTGGATACACTATCAGGGAGGAAGTACTTCTCCTTTCTGGATGGATTTAGTGGATATAACCAAATCCAGATTGGAGAAGAGGACCAAGACAAAACAATGTTTACTTGCCCATGGGGGACGTTCGCCTACAGAGTCCTACCCTTTGGGTTGTGCAACGCACCAACCACCTTTCAGAGGGTGGTGTTGAGCATCTTCTCAGATATGATGGGGGAAGTAGTGGAGGTTTACATGGATGATTTCACCATTTACGATGACATGACCCAATTTAGAACTGAGCACTCCAGTGATGCAAAGAAAATAATTTATCCCTTAGCAACAAAAAATGCTTCATGATGATGCAGGAAGGAATAGTGTTGGGACACCACATCTCATCAGAAGGGATTAAGGTGGACAAAAATAAAATTGAAGTCATTAAGGATCTACCTAGTCCTAAGATGCAGAGAGATGTGAGGAGTTTTCTTGGCTCCATTGGATACTACAGGTGATTCATAGCCGACTTCAGCAAAATTGCTAAACCCCTACACACACTGCTCTCCAAGGATGTGGGATTCATCTGGATAGAAGATTGTGAATGAGCCTTTCAAATATTGAAAGAAAATTTGATTACTACCCTAGTTCTATGGGGCCCAAATTGGGCCATCCCATTCCATATTTACTCTGATGCATCCAACAACATGATTGGAGTAGTCCTGGGATAGAAGGATGGCAAAGAATTCTATGCCATCTATTATGTCAGTAAGAATCTAGTTGGAGTTGAGCTTAATTACATGGTGATAGAGAAAGAATTCCTCATGGTCGTTCATGCCATCAACAAGTTTTACCACTACATTATGGGTTACAAAGTGTTCATCCACACGGACCATGCGACTATCCGATATTTAATGAGAAAACCCACAATTAGTGGTAGAATCATTAGATGGCTCTTACTCCTGTAGGAGTTTGATATCACCATCGTGGATAAACCTCGTAAAGACAATGTAGTAGTAGACTTCTTGTCTAGATTGATACCATCAGATCACATAGTCATAGAAGACCAATTTCTTGATGAACATATTTTCATCATCAGCGAGTAGACACCATGGTATGTAGACATAGCCAATTACTTGGCCACCGGTAGAACATCCCCTGCTCTTTCACCCTATGAGAAGCAAATAGTGATAGAAAAGAGCACATATTTCTCATGGATTGATGACCTCCTATTTAAAATAGGGCCTGATCAAATTGTGAGGAGATGCATAGTTGAGCATGAATTTTTGGAAGTTCTCAAATCTTGCCATAATGAACCATGTGGAGGATATTTTGTAGGGAAGAAGGACTGCGTACAAAGTCCTACAGACTGGATATTATTGGCCTACGTTGTTCAAAGATGCAACCAAATACACCAGTCAATGTGATGAGTGCCAAAGGATGGGTAGGCCAACCCCTAGGGATGAAATACCTCTCCAACCGCACATGCACATCGAACCCTTTGACAAATGGGGGATGGACTTTGTGGGGCCAATCAACCCACCTTCGATCGAAAAGAGATACATTCTAGTCTGCACTGACTACGTAACCAAATGGGTCGAAGTGTAGGCACTAAAGGATTCCAAAGAAGGAATGGTGGTAGAATTCCTATTTTCTCAAATTTTCATGAGGTTTAGGGTACCTAGAGAAATTACAATGGATCAGGGGCCTCAATTCACCTCCAAGTTAATTTAGGAGCTAATGCAACAATATAGGATTCGACACAACAAAACCACCCCCTACCATCCGTAGGTAAATGGATAGGTAGAAGTGACCAACAGGGAGCTAGAGAACATCCTTACAAATACCATGCAACAACATAGGAAATATTGGGCTGCGAGACTACCGGAGGTGGTATGGGCATACAGAACTACATGGAAGACAACCACAGGTTTTACTCCATTCCAACTGGTATACGGGAAGAGTGCGATGATGCCCATCGAGTTTGAAATCAAAACTCTTAGAACTATAGTGGAATTGAACCTGAGCCTAGATGATGCATAGAGGGAGAGGATTCGATAGCTAAATCAGCTGGATGAATATCGATTGGATGCCCTACAAAGGATAGAAATCATCCAAAGGCAAAGGAAATAGTGGCATGACCACCACATTAAGCTAAAGTAGTTCAAGGAAGGAGACTGGGTGTTACTGTATGATTCTAGATTCTAGGAATGGAAGGGTAAGCTGATGCAGAGGTGGATGGGACCATATGAGGTGGTAGAGCTGATAAAAAATGGTGTTGTGCATGTCAAGACAATTGATGGTAGCAACACCATCTTGACAGTTAATGGTCACCGACTGCATCCATATCACATGTCTAAAAATTTAATGATGGAGTCCAAAATAGGCATGGGGGAGACCCCATCCAATTGAAAATGTCTCAACTTCTCAACAATACAGTGGACACAGGGTTGTCCACTTAAAATAGTTTAGTTCTTAGTTTTTTTTTGTGTTGTAGGTATGGTGCCCGCATGCAAGCTGTAGGTATCCTGAGAGCCAGGGCCTAACAGGCATGGATTGCACCAAACTTGCATTCTACTACTTTCTAGTTTACAGTGTGTTTTGCAGGGATAGTGCTCGCATGCAAGCTGTAGGTATCCTGAGAGCCATGGCCTAATAGGCATGGATTGCACTTAACTACATATTTTTTTAGTTTTTCTCATTTTATTTTGTAGGTGAAATGGCTTGATTGTACAAAAATAGGCATCTTGGGAGACAAGGCCTAAATCGGCTCAACATCCATGAACTTGCACATTTTTTAGGAGGTAGAAATTTGACTGTTTCCATCCGGAGGAGATAGTCCTTATCTGAGCATGGACATGGGCATTAATTCCCTACAAAGAAAAATATACTCATCTCCATGCTTGGACAAAGCAGACACTGATGCAACATGAGAAAAGTTTTGGAGGACCTGATAAACCTTGCACCAATGAACACGTCGGATACTATTGACTTTTCAATACTAATTAGGCACCTTGATCCACAAGTTGGCACCTTAATATTCAAGAAGACACCTTGAAAAGTAGGTACCTTGATCCACAAGTAGATGCATTAATCTTCAAGCAGACACCTTGACAAGTAGGCACCTTGATTCACAAGTCGACACCTTGGTTAGGGGTGCCTTACTCTGCAAGTAGGCACTTCATCAAGGGCATATTACAACTAGGCACCTTACTACCCATCAGTAGGGGCGCTTGACTTATGTTGAAAAGTTCCAAAAAATAAAAATAAAAATAAAAATAAAAAATAAAAAAAATAAGTGACGAGGCGCCTTGATGCCATAAAGGCACCTTGATCACATGAAAATAATAATAATAATAATAATAAGTACCTTGATCAAGGGTGCCTTGCTTTACAAGTAGGCACCTTGATCAAGGGTACCTTACTCTACAAGTAGGCACCTTGGTCAAGGGTGCCTTACTCTACAAGTAGGCACCTTGGTCAAGGGTGCCTTAATCTACAAGTAGGTGCCTTGGTCAAGGGGCCTTACTCTACAAGTAGGTACCTTGGTCAAGGGTACCTTACTCTACAAGTAGGTACCTTGGTCAAGGGCACCTTACTCTACAAGTAGGCACCTTGGTCAAGGGTGCCTTACTCTACAAGTAGGCACCTTGGTCAAGGGTGCCTTACTCTACAAGTAGGCACCTTGGTCAAGGGCACCTTACTCTACAAGTAGGCACCTTGGTCAAGGGTGCCTTACTCTACAAGTAGGCACCTTGATCAAGGGGTCTTGCTCTAAGTAGGCACCTTGATGGCATGCATCAAGGGCACCTTGATATACAAGTAGGCACCTCGATATCATATAGGTGCCTTGATCCAATCGAAGCACAAGGGAGTGGTCAAAGCCGACATCATCACTTCATATGATAGAAATTTGAAGTCACCCAAAAATATTGAGAAATCATTGGGAAGGATTTTTGCACATCCCAAAGCCAACCGAAAAAGGAGATATGCATCCTATCACCTGAACCAACCAGATCTCTATATTTTTAGCATGGGATCTCGAGCGAACAGAGTTGTAGTATCCAAGATAACTTAATCAACCACATGGGGAATACGCCATCACCCTTATCACAGACTACCAAATCGGCATGCTCCATAATGCACGAACAACCAATCAGGTATGCGCATGATTTTTGTTAAATATTTATATAATTTTTCATAATTAAATACTTCTCTAAAAATAATGTCATCACAAGAAATTGTATTGGCCCCCCATGTCCAATACGTCATGCTAAAAATCAATTTGGGTGGCATATCCTGTCAACCCCAATGCAAAATTAATTCACTGGGTAGGCACCTTGATCTATAAGAAGGTGCCTTCCTACGAGATAAGGGCATCGAACCAATAAAAAAAAAAATTGAGAATTCACAATGGGAGGTCGATCAAAGAATCATGCATAGAAGAAAAGTGAGCCCAAAGTATCGAAGGAATTTGTAGTGAAGTTCGGGAATGGTTTGAGGTGGTCGGGTGGATGAATTATTGCCTCCTAGTCAGCCAAAACTAGGACCCCAAAGTAGCAAGGAATTTTCTACCATTGTAAGAGGGGAGGTCGCTCAGCTACATGGACTGGAAATCCTAGTCACACCGGAGTACATTTCAATTGTTATCGGCCTCCCCCTCACTAGAGAATGCACTTACAAGGAGGGTGTGCCAGCCCAATGCATAGAGCTACTACTAGGGTAGAGGAACATTCGATTCGAATCTATAGGGCTACCAAAACAAAGACTCTCAGAGCACTTGTAGAGACTCTTCGATCAGGTAGCAAGGTTCTTCACATGCACAGGAAAATACTCCTACCTGAATGCAAACCACATGCAATTTTTGAATCACCTGGTGCATGGGCAAAATATTAATGTGCCATTTTACCTAGAAAGCACTCTGAAGGATGAGGCTCACCGATATCAGGGAGGACAAGTCACTGCCCTAGCCCATCATGGGTTAATTACATCCCTCATTAACTATGTTGAGGAACATAGGGAGAACCTACCGACAGAAAGGGCTAAATATTTCGATGCATAGATGTAGTCAATTACTGAAATAGATAGGAAGGCACCTCAGACACCATAGAAGAGAGGCGAGAACAAGGCCAAGGTTACGTTTGTAAAATCGACCATCTAGTCAGACGAAGAATGGGCAGAAGGTATCCAAATATTTGTTGAGTGAAAGGAGAAGTTCAAAATACTCCATGAAGAATTCGAGGTGGCAAAGGTAGCAAGGAAAGCTACCAATAAGGTAGAAATAGGGTTTGACATTTGTGTTGACCCTACTATGGAAGACCAGTTCTGGTGGATATACAGCTCATCCCAAAAACCCTCAAGAATGAGAAAATACATGGAGAGACATGGGATATTTAGGCCAGAAGTAGAGGCAATAGCAATTTTTAAAGAAAATGTTGGCCTCACTCCTGAAGAGGTTTGATTATTCAAATCCAAGGTGGTTAGACGATAGTGGAACAACTTTGATATCCCATTGGGAAACTTACGGCCTCAACATACTGATCTTTAGTAGGAATCAAAGGCTACATTCCATAAGGGAGAAACCACCATGGTTGTGTTGTCCAACATAGGTGTCAAGCCAAGCAGAATAGGAAAACACATCTAGCATAGCCGAAAGCCAGCATAGCCAAAAGCCATCCCACAGCATACCAGTGCCCCTCATCAAAAATAGAAACCCTGGAACAAAGGGAAGGCCAAGGTCACCAATAAGAAAATAAGGTAGAAGGATAAGGCCTATTGGAAGGGGTTGACTACCGACTTTAGGTGCCACGAGGGTGTGGCACATGTTAGGCATGGGGGGATGATGAGCATAAAAAATGCTCATATTTTTGTATGAGTTTCTAACGTTTTTGTGCGACGGTATTATAAGAGTTGTATCTTTTTATGAAATATTATGTATATATTTAATAAAATTATGTGCATTATCTAATTTGTGCATGAAGTATGTTTTATGTAGATATTTTTTATTTTATCATCTTTTGATTAGTCAAGGTCCTACATGGACCTAGCATACTTATGCTTCAATGAGTCTAAGGCATATATGGGAAGGCGCCTTGATCTTCAAGTAGTCACCTTGACCAAAGGTGCCTTGATCTTCAAGTATTCACCTTGACCAAAGGTGCCTTGATCTTCAAGTAGGTGCCTTTGCCAAGGGTGCCTTACTCTACAAGTAGGTGCCTTGCTCAAGGGCACCTTACTCTACAAGTAGGTGCCTTGGTCAAGAGTGTCTTACTCTACAAGTAGGCATCTTGGTTAAGGGTGCCTTACTCTACAAGCACATGCCTTACTCTACAAGTAGGTGCCTTGCTCTACAAGTAGGCACCTTGGTCAAGGGTGCCTTACTCTACAAGTAGGTACCTTGATCAAAGGTGCCTTGATACTCAAGTAGGCACCTTGATGTCATACATCAAGAGCACCTTGATCTTCAAGTAGGTGCCTTGATGTTAAGCACCTTGACTTTGTGACTAAAGGAGGCCCTATTGACTATGGTAGACCTTTGACTCCACATCACACAAGCTATCCTTGGAGGGTTACCTAATGCATGAACTATCCCGACTGCATTGGACATATCCACTTGACGCAGTATAACATGGGTAACATAGAGATCAAACCTAAGAATATACTATCCCAAGAAAAAGACAAAATTTATTGACTATTTTTATCATATGCTTGTTATAGTAACTAAACTATCTCAGTTTAGACTGTAACCAAGTCTTCTATTGTAATAGCATTGTACAGGAAGCTCTATGTGTATTATATAAACACACAAACTTCTTTGAGAAAGTAAGTAGGTGGTGTATGTAATATTTTATCATTGTACTGCAATATTATTAATAAAATTTTGCTCGAGAGTTCTTCCATTCGCATTCTATCTTCGTAACTTAGCCGAGCGGAAGCTACTGGAGCCTGGGCCCACTCCAAGCTAGTATTCCTCCCCTTATTTCTATTGCTTTCTAGATTAGATCATTTATTTTAGTGTGTTGTATCTTTTATTTCCACAAGTGTGTTTTACTACTTTCCTTTATTTTCCAAGCATGGTGTGGTGTGATTTACTTTTTCGTACTTTAATTTATGCATGATTTAATTGGTGTGGATGACTCAACAATATTTCACAAACACTCCTCCAAATGATAGGCTTAGTGGACTCATATCAAAATAGAGTTGTAATTAGTCTTGAACATGGTACTTCATAATCTTATTAGTTCTCTGGTTTGACAATTTAAATAAGAGGGATGTGACAGAAATAGGACCATATTTAACTAGTATTTTTGCCCTAACATTTTGGATTCAATATACAAAGGTTGGATGATAAAAGGATCGCCATGTTATGATAATTAGAAGTTAGAGGAGATGACCATGAGGTGACATTGCAAGTAAGTGGTACACACCATGAGGGTGTAAGCACTAGTGAAGGAGGAGGACTACAAACAAAACCACATGGCATGATGAATGACTTGCCAATAATAGAAGAATATGCAAAGATAGTTTGGTGAGAATTCAAAGAAGATATTACATCACTTGAACAACAAGGTAATATCTATGAGGATTCAAGTGAATCTAGTGACAGAGGTATGCCTTGGTTAGTAAGAGATGATAGTTCAGATAGTAGTAGCAATGACTTCTTAAGGTGACCACGGGAACTTCATGCTTGTCCTGACCTTAAGACCTATGAAATAGCCTATCGATAGGTAAGATGATAAATAAGGGAAGTGAGGAGACTTCAAAGGATAATGAATTTTCTAGAAAATTGGTCTGAACAAAGGGATGATGATCGTAATGATTCTAGTTCTCGAGTTTGACTTTTTAGAAGCATATAGGGAAAATTTGGCAACCTTATCTCCACAATGATACTTTGAGGAAAGATATTGGATATGCTGATCATTATGTGTAGATTGTCGATTATGAGCATTATGGTAATTTTTACCTAGAGCGGAAGGAAATGAAGGCCACTTAGCCAACATAGAATTGGTGGATATAACTTATGGTACTTGAGAAAGGGAAGGAATGAACTAATAAGGACCTCCAAGATAACAACAAGGTCGTGGAGGAAGAGTACAACCACTAAATATGGTAAGGAGTAATCTAGATGTCTCACTTAGAGGAGGTAGAGTACAAGGGAGGATATAACCTCTTACTCCTACATGGCTAAGAGACACACAATTGGACTGTTTAAATTGGACAAGGGATCTGCAAGGTATCCCTTGGTTGAGAAGGTATGTATTAGACCCCTTAGAAATATACCCACTTGGATGACCACCATTGATCCGATAAGGACCAAGAAGAATTGAATATGGAATAGGATTGCTTCAGGGAAGAGAATTCCCATTTAAATTTTGAAGAGATCTTGTGCTGAGAGGATGAGGTTGTGGAATATATATACAATGAAGATGACTTGCTGGTAGGGGAAGAGTGTGCTTTTCAAATGAAGTCAAGGATGACAAATGATTCATTCACCAAGTTTGGAAGCCAAATTGATCTGAGAAGATAGGTGGGGGAGTCACTCAAATGATATTAGAGTAGTAAGAGCATCCCTACCTCATGATCAATCACCTAAATGATGAAATGAAATGTTGCCAAGTCCTGCACTTTACAATTGTACAATTCCAAATTGTACACATAGCAATGAGAAGATAGTAAATCATACAACCCCACAAGTAGGAATAGATCATTCAAATAATTGATTGGCACCCAATGACACAATTATTTGCAATGTAGAAGTGGGACCCCTAACCGATGAGTCAATCTAGGGTATCGTACAAGTGAATGTCACTATATGATTTTTGCGATGATAAGTTGATAGGATATAAAAAAAATAAAATAGAAAATTATCTTAATTATGAAAATCCCTTAGGACGTAATTAAGATGGAAGACGGTTGAAAACTAGAAATAGTGACCCCTTCTAAAATAATAATAATAATAATTAAATAATTAAAAAGTGGCATGGTGGTATAGGGGTGGACTGCACGAAGAACTGTGGCAGCTTTCAGGGCAAACAACGCAGAATATTATGGCATCCATAAAAGCTGGAAAACCTACCTGGATTCATGGTAGCTAACGATTCCACCATGTAAATTCAAAAAATAAAATAAAATAAAATAATTAAAAAGGTAAGAAAGGACAAAAGTGAGAAAAAGACAAAATCGCATGCACAAAAGAAGATGAGTTGTCAATCATCCATACAAAAGGATAAATTTACATGCAAAGGAGGTTAAGGTGGCAAACTTTCATTCAAGGAGGTGTTAGGGTTTCAAAAATTATAAAAATCCAAGCACCATGCAAAAAAATATTTTCTCGCTTATAAATCATACACATGCAACACTAAAATTCGAAGAATTTAGAGGTAAAAAGGAAGTAACCCACAAAATTTTTCCATATGGGCACATGAAATTCATCATTTTACTATACTTGTTGTGACCCATTTCAAATTTGCACCACATTAATTTTTTTTTTTGAAAAAGCAAACCAGATTCGAAAAAAACAACCAACACAAGGAATTTAGTCTAGAAAAGTGAATATTAACTTCAGAAATCGTGTTGTAGATGGAGAAAAGTGTTGTAAAAACAAGGGTTTGAAGTAGGGAGGCACCAAAGGAAACCCTTATTTCAGAAAAAGCATGGCTAGGGTTTGATTTTTTGGAATAGTTGAAGCAAGGAATTGGTGGAAAAATAAAGGAGGTAAAATGACAAACCCTAGTGCAGGCAATCAGTCATAAAAGCAAAAGAAGGGTTCTTTGAATTTGCATGTGCAAAAAATCATAAAATGATGGTCGTACAATGCTGCCATATTACCCAAAAAATTCATTTTCAAGAGAAATTGCATTGATTGAAGGAGAAATTGCATAGCTACATCAGAATTGCACTAGAAAGGGAGATTGCACACTTTTGACAAATGGGTATTCCAAAAATCATACCATTTTGATAAAAAAAATTGTTTTCAGCCAAGTGAAGTTTTCTAGGGCCATTTGTATGATTTGGAAGTGTGATTGTACAGTTTTGGGATAGATTGTACAATTTTAGGGCTTTTGAGGACCCAATTTGTGCAATTCATAAGTAAACATACAATTTGTTTTACAATTGTATGTATTTTGATGCTATTGTATGGAATGGATACACCCTTGTACAATTTGGGGCTGATTATATAATTTTTGGGTGAGATTGTATGAAATCGGGTGTAGTTGAATGGTTTTGGGTAAAGTTGTACGAATTGGTAGCTAATTGTACGATTTCAAAATGTACATGTATGATTGGCAGATTAATTGTAATATTTTCAATAGTCTTTGTACATTTTGGAAATAGTTGTATGGATTTTGGAGTCGTTTATGCTAAGTTGTCCTAAAATTGCAAAGTTCACCAAAGATTATCTGGAAGTGGTTTCAACTTGATTGTGGTAGAAGCATGAGCTCCAGGTGAGAGTTCTGAGATAATTTTGATTGCATTGCAATAACTAGGGTGGAAATATCACTAGGACCACTGCACCAACAAGATTCATGGCCCAGGTGACAACATATTTTATCCCATTCAAGACCAAGAGTGATAATTTTAGTCACATGGGAGACGTGGTAATCATACTTGGAGAGGGAGAGGGTATAAGCCATGGAGAGGTCAGAGATATTGGTATGGTAATAGAAGAAGTGCACCATTGTTATTTCAAAAAGAAGATATGGAGCCACCAAGGGTACACCGACGGGAGATTTACAATAAAATTCATCGAGAAGTTACCCTAAAAAAACAAGATGAGTTGCTTAGTGAAGGAGAAGAAGAGCAAGTGGATATTAATGATATCACTTTCATACAACCGATAGTAGAGTTTTACCAAAAATGGTGGGACAAGAATGAGGACTATCATATTTTGAAGCTTGCACTGAGGAAGGCTAGAGTAAGCGTCATTGCACAAATCCCACCACAGGATAAAGTATTCTTTAATGAATACTTGTTATAAATTGTTCAATCATACAACCCACTGATAATCACATCTTTGTGAGAGTAGGTAATCGGTACATTAACATGGAGTTTTTGGTGGAGGTATTTCGAAGAACATTAGGATTGCTCAAGGAGGGAATTGTGATTGTAAAGAAGATGGTAGATCAAATCAAGGCTCACAGGTTGATTACGACAATCACAACTATGAAGTCACCTATTATAGCTAAGATTTCTGGTTTTGGAAGTTGTGGAATCAAGTAGAGTCATTTGAAGAATGATGAATTGCCATATGCAATGAATATTGTCATGGATCACTTGTTAGGAGAATCACAAGCTTTGGAGATATTTATTTGGATGGCATAGTATGTGGAAGGTATGTCCAAGGGGGTGAAGTATGATTGGGAAACCTATTTAGAACAACGAATCCAAAAGTTATTGACAACCAAGAGAAAGATCTTTGCCATGACTTTTAATGTCATTGCTCTTTTGTTAGATGTAGTATTTGAAATGGGTATTTCTTTTCCTAGTAGGACATAACCTCAAGAATTTTTGTTAGATCAACCCATCATATTATGATGGAAAAAGACTATACCTCTACTAAAGGTGACTCTAGAGAAATCTAAGGTGAAGAAAGCCACAAAACAAACAATACCTCTGATGTAGGAAGAGACCAAGACTACATATGATGAGGATGTTCATCCTAGGAGGAAATAACGTAGATAGTTGGAACCTTCTTTGGAGTAGTAGGCACTTGAAAAATATTTGCAAGAGCATCCACTATCTTATGAAGAGGAAGAGATAGTAGAACGACAATATAGTCCTATATAAATTAGAACACAAAGGCAATGAGAGAGATAGATAAATGTAAATAATATCATGTATAAAGAGCAAGCTGAGCATGTACCAATTAATCCAGAGGAAGAGAACTCAAACTTAGAAGTCTTGGATTTACTAAATTTCAATATACCTGGTATAGAAGATATGGGAGGAGCAATGGGATCTCTAACATTGCTTCAAACCATGGATTTTCATTTTTTGTATTCATCCAAATATTTGATAGGAATAACAATGGTACCACTAGCCCCAAAAGTAAAAACATTGGTGGAAGTTCCATTTGATGAATCCAATGGGAAGAAGAAGATAAAAATTGTGATGTAAGGAGGCAACAATCAACAAGAGCAAGCAAGCACATAGCCACCACTAGAAGAGTTTGATATAAAGTTGATAGTGGCAACACTAAGGGGAGTGCAACTAAACCCACAAGATGAAGGGTTGGCAGAAATATAATAGGACTTACCTAATCCACTAGAGGAAGTCCAAGCACTGGTAATAGAGTAGCAACCTATTTAGGAGATTAGAAATGTTGAGGAGATCCGACCACTTGAAGAGGAAGTGATGAAGAAAATAGTAGCACACATTCTGCTATATGTGAAGAATACATCTGGTGCAATAAAGAAAATTAGAGGAAGTTTAAATCCATAGGAAGAGGAAGAGGAAGAACAAACTCCACCACATGAGAAGGATGCAAGGTTTTGTATAAGTTTATTGTTTGAAGTGCCTTAGTTTGATACTCTAGGAAGTGATTGAGATGACACAGATGGACAAGTGGAGCACTTCTTTCAACAATCCAGTGAAATGTTCACCAATGCTAGATTGCAATTTTGTATTGGTGGTGTTGAACAGTTGAAACAGTGGAGGGAGACCTTCACTAAATTGGAGAAGATTGTTGAGTGGATGTGCAATGAAAATCATACCAGGAAGATAGCACAGATTCCTGCACAACACCCATGGTTGTTACTTAGGAGAGAATTACCTATGATGTTAGGAATATATGATTTAACAAAGGGAGTGAAGATAAATTATCGTGAGTATCCATGTGTGTATTTGGATAGGACAACATGTTAGACTTGTCCGTTGAATACACTGGGTATAGAATTTTAAAGAGTACCTTTAGACTTGGCCTTCACCCTGAGGAAATTATATTTCCTAACACATTGGATTGAGTGGCTTAGCTTGGGTCTTGAACAGATTTATCAAGCCAAGAAAGCACAACGGGAAGAAGTGGTAGTTACTCAAAAAGAAATGGCTGCACTGGAAGAATAACTAGTACACAGTAAGACCAAGGTCGAGGAAATATTGAAGAAGGTGGAAATGGAATGTAATGACATCAAGCAGTATTATGAAGATAAGCTATGCTCACATGCAGAGTAAAAGTAGCAAGTAATTCAATAGGTGAAAGAGTGAACAAAATAGTTGGAAGCATAGCTAGCAGCATAAAATAAACAATTGGCCAAACAAGCAGACTAGTTGAAGGAGGCTATAGAGAAACTGCAAGTGAAAGAATACAAGATTGCAGAGATGGACATAGATGCCAAGAGTTACAATAATATGATCGTAGATCAAAAGGTATAGTTGCAGGCTAAGGATGAACACATTTTCACTTGTGAAGCTGATATTCACTAGAATTTGCATGTTATTGTAGAAAAGAATGAGTTAATTGTAGCAGCCAGAATAGAAGCATTATTGATCAAGAAGCTACACAATCTGAGCGAGAGAAGTAGCTAGATAAAATTTTGGCTATTTTAGAAGATAAGACCAATGCATATGGGTTAAAATATTTGTAAGTCAGTAACTATGCAACTCGATTGAAGGATGAGTGTGTTGTTATTCATCTTCAGCTTGACGAGTATCATCAAGATCCATCGACCAAGATCACAAAAATTGAGTCAACAAGGACACTGACTAATTTAAATAGGAGGGTAGATGTAGGTAGCAAATCCACCTCCCAAAAGAAGAAGAAATGATTTTTGGATTTGCACAATTTTGTTTAGTTTTTGTCAATTTTAATTAAAATGTACAAGTGGTCAAAATGTACAAGTAGGTGTAAATGTACAAGGTTGCAAATGTACAATTTGAAATATCAATAAAATTAGGTGAAATGTGCATTTGGGATGAATTTGATAAAAATCAAATTAGACTTAGTAAAACCTTGTAATTAATTGTTTTGAGATAATTCAGGATGGTAGTTGTAAGTAATGTGATGTCTCAAGAATCACTTTGGAATGGCATGGTAATGCATTATATAGTTCCCCATTCAATTTTTTAGGTTGTTGGTTCATTGATAATTCTGAGTTGTTCATGGTAGGAATTCATTATTGTTCATTGTTGATGTCCATTGTTGAGTCTATGGCTATTGTGATCAGTAATAATGGATATATTGTATAGGAGTATCTATAATATGGATATATCAATAAACCTCTTTGATTACAAGATGTTGTGAATTACATTGTGTTGTTATTATTGCATGTTGTAGATTGTGTTAAAAAACTAAATTGCTATGATAGGTTGATGGGATTGCAATGGAAATGGCATTTGATGTTCCTACGACCCTGATGTGAGAGTGGGGAATGATTGCATGATGGATTATGGATAAGTAGAGACATCATATGTTAGTTGTATGATTTTTGGAAATGTTGGTGATGATAATAATTTAATGCTATTGAATTAGGGTTTGCATGTTGGAAGGAAAGTTAACAATTGCAATAGGAAATCATCCCAAAACTTGTCCTAAAGAGATATGTGGTGTAAATTTCCAAATCAGTGAATGAATTATTTAGAAAGGGTTTATGCAAATCATACAACCTAACCCCCAGATCGTATAAATTATTTATTTCTTAATTTGTAAGTAAAGTTGCATGATAAAACTTACTATTTATGGAAATTTTGGTGTTTCGAAGAGATCAATTACAAAACTAATCGATTTAAGCTACAAAACCATATTTGGTGAATTGACTAAATGGAAAATTGTACAAGCTACAGTTTTTTATATTTTGGATCATACAACTATACGATTTGGTGACCGTACAAGCTATTTTGCAAGATTAACAAGTTGTACAAAGCAAATCGTACACCCTGTATGATTTTGGTAAGATTATTCCAAGAAATTGAGAATCATTTTCACACATTGTAAATCACCTCCCCCTATAGGAATACTACACCCCTATGCTACACATAACTCACTGACCATTGTTTGATGGTCGTGTATTTGACTAAAAGATGATCGTTGGTTCTCACTACTGATTGAATCATTTGTGCATTAGGTGATTTAAGCAACCATCTATAATGATCGTTTATCAACCTATGGAAAAATTTTTGCAGGGCAGTAGTCTCAGGAAAACCTATTGGTTTAGGTGTGGATCCTTCAAACATCATGGCTTTCGATGATGTGGACATTTGTGCAAAAGTCCCTCATCACTTATTGTAGCTGTAGATTATAGTTGTGTTGCTTGGAGTGAAATCAAATCATCCTATGTAGATTTTTCTTGTGGTATTTTTATTCCATATTTCCTATGCATTTCAAAAAAATGGAGGCCCAATAATGAAGTGACCACCAGGTGGTTGTCAGGATTAATCCTACGTGATGGCCACTACTCCAATTGAGGGTGCAAAAGCCTACCACTTGACAGTCTTGTTGTTTGTTGACCGATTTGCTAAACTTTCATTGGTTTGACAATTCGAAATCAGCAACTATACCTTTTGAAAAGGTATAACATATATTTTTTAATTAATTAAATTTTTAAATTAATTTAACTAATTTTTTTTGGTAAGTTAATTTTATTCAAATCAGGGCATTGGTAAGTTATTAAATTAATTTAACTAATTAATATTGTTTAATTAATTAATATTGTTTAATTAATTTAATTAAACACTAAATTGCATTAATTTTTATAATTTTAAACCTATAGAAGCTTAATGTAATAGTCAAGAAGGCTACAACTTTTTGCATTAATTTTGCAATTATACCTTAAGCTAGATTTGCAAAAATCTTATTGTAAAATCCTAGAAGGATAAATTTTCTCATGATATAGGCATCCTTAATAGATGGATTCTCGATATGGATACATGGTTTGAGTATAGAAAAATTCATAAAGACAACCACGTCTCCTTTGCCAAGCTCAAGCTTTTAGGTATTTTCAATGTCTTGATACAAGACTACTGAAGCACTCAGGATCCCATTGACACTTGGGATGACTTAGTGAGCACTAAAGGAAACCTTCTATCCTTCTAATTTTGTTGAATTTATTAACTTCCAATGGCTTCATTTGAGGTAAATATACCACATGAGTGTCCAAGACTACATTGGAAATTTTAACAAATTGAGGATTCTAAATGGAATCTTGGACTCAACTTCGAAACTTATCAATAAATTTAAAAGTGGCTTGCAAGATCCACTCTTTAGGGAGTTGAAGTATACACCTTACACCACTTTGAATGAAGTATGCTATAAAGCACAACTTGAAGAGGAAAAATTTGCTACTAAATCCAATGCATCTCACTCTTCAAGCACCTCCAAAGTGCCCAAACAATTGCAATAATAGCCACAACAATCAGCAAAGGAAAATATATTTTCTTCTCTTTCTTTTCCTTCTCCCTCTTCTTCTTATTCCTCTTCTTTTAATGGTAAAAATTTTTGTAATCATTGTACGAGATGAGGGCATACTGAGTTTGAGTTCTTTAGAAAGAAGATTAGATTGTTTGTAAAGGAGGCACCACAATATGGGTCCCTTGAGGCTGGAAGTGAGGCTAGGGATTATGAAGAACTTTAGGGTCAACTCAACCATGTGATCCTCATGCACCACAAACATAATTATGATAGTTTGTTTGTCATAAGAGCACATATCCTATACAACTATTCGGTTATTTGCATTTTTGATAATGGATCATAAACCAATCTCATTACTAAATCCGTAGTCGATAGCCTCAAATTGCCTATCGAACTCCATCCTTCCCCATATTCACTTGGATGGAAGGATGAGGATTCAACCTCTGCAATCATTTAATGTTGTACTATGTCTTTTGCCTTTGGTCCACACTATGTGGATCGAGTCACTTGTGATGTGACTACCATGGACTACTATGGCATGATTCTAGGCTAGCCCTATCAATACGATAAGCAGGCTAGGTATGATGCTTTTCATAAAACATACACCATGCATCATAAGAATAAGACCTTTCTTATTCACAATTTTCCACAAGCCTAGTTATTGATGTCATCACCAGTTTTGGTCTAAGGACATTCGTGCTTCTTCTACTAAGGAGGTCATTCCTCCTCCTTCATTAGCACCTCCTCCTATTATTCCTTTTGCTCCTCTTGTTGTTCCACCTCGTGTACTTTAGTGATCTTCTTCAATGTTGCCTTCACATATTCCAAATGTTTAGTAGGCTTTGTAACTTTCATAGCAAATGATTGCTCCTCATCTTTATCCACTACTTTGTGAGCAAGTGATTTCTCAACATTGTTTCTCTACACCGATATCTTGAGACTTTCAGAATCTTCTTTTGACCAATTATGAGATATGTATGCAGTGTTTGGTGACTCTCGCTTCCATTCCTATTGTAAACGCATTAGATTTCAATGCTTCTTGAGTTATGAATTATGATGAGAGCATCAATTGTCATAGGATTATATTTATTATTCCTAAGCATTAAATTTATTTTGCTTACTAATAATTTGGGCATATGGTTATGTAATTTGGGAATTTTGATGTCTATTTAAGCATGGAAATTTAATAAATCATCAACCTGGTTTTTGAAACCTTCTCATTGAGGGTCAACCCCTTGGAATTATCAATGTGTATGCTTCCAATGATGTTTTGGGTAGATGCAATATCTAGATATGGATTGCTTTATCCCTTCTCCCTACCACTTGGATTGTAAGAGGGGACTCTAATATGGTTGAATATGCACGTGATAAATTTGGGCTCCTTCCTATGCATTGGATTGTGGGGGAATGCAAGGCTTGTTATTTTAGGAAGAATAAATTGGGGCTTCCTTACCCTAATTACTATTTCTCCCCTCCTTCAATCATACTTGGTTCTCTTAGTCAATTTAGCAACAAAGGTAAATTTGAGAGTTGAGATGTCTTGATAGAGCTATGAATTTTTACCAAAGAGCTTTTTATTTTTTTGGTTGTTTATTCCAACTCCTTTTGTGTAGTCTTTTCCTAATACCATCCTCTCAAATCATTTCTCCATATTTTTTTCTATTGAAATCTCCACCTTCCCTCCTTGCTATTTCACCTATAGTTCTTTCTAAATGCCTTCTTTCTTCACAATCTATATTTTTTTTATATATTAAGAGAATATATAACTTAGTTCCTTATCCTTTTAGAACCACTAGTTGGATTGAATGATGGTCATACGCATCCATAGAATGGCCTTATTTCTCAGATCTTGTGGTAAATGTATTTTCAATTTTAGGCATTGTTCTAATGTTAATCTCATATATGAATTGGCTCAAGCTTCTTGACAACTTTAGTCTTTCTATTTTAATCACGATCTCCAGTAGCATGTGGTGTAATTTCATCATCAAATTATGTTGGTTGAACATTATGATGCTAAGGGATCTCAAATCAAGGCCAAAATGCATTGGCTCAAAATTGAAAATAGAATCTCTAAGAAGTTTTTCCATCATCTTAGGCATTATTATCATAGTGCTTGCATAAAGGCCATTTAAGACGGTAGGGTTTGAATTACCACCTAGCTAGAGGCTACTCAAGTCTTTTTCCATCACTAAAGGTGGATATTTGCCTCACAAAAGCCTTTAGACCAAAGGAAGAAAATCCTCAAATATTGTCTTGCTATGGCCCCCTACAAACTCTCTTATGCTCAAAGAGTTACCTTGATTGACCCCTATGGCATGAAGATATGCATGAGGTCCTCTCTCAAATGGCCAATGATAAAGCTCCTAGGCTAGATGTCTTTCTCTATAAATTTTACAAATCCCTTTAAGGCCTTGTAGTGCCTAATATTCTTCAATTTTATCAAGAAGCTTTGAAATATGGCTCTCTTGGACCAAAAATTAACAAGGGTAATATTACCCTTCTGGATGTGTCATACAATATTGTTGCCAAATCCTTAGCCTCGTGTCTATATCATTTTCTTCCTACCATCATTAGACCAAAGCAAATAGGTTTCATCAGAAGAAAATATATATCAAATAATGTTTTGGTTTTCTGGGAGGGAATGGAATGGGCCAAAAATCCAACCAACTAGCCATTTTTCTCAAAATTAACTTTGAGAAATTCTATGACCATATTGAGTGGCACTTCATTCTTACCAAAGCCCTAGGTTTTGGCAATAGTTTCATCTTTGTAATCAAGATGCTCTTTGCATATGTCTCTATTGTTCTCACTATCAATAAAACTCATTTGGAGACTATTGGCCTATTCTACTCAATAAGACAAGGTTTCCCTCTTGCCCCCTCTCTCTATGTCATTGTAGTTGAAGGTTTCAATTATCTCCTAGCTCATCAAGCCAATTTGGGCCTTGTTAAGTGTATTTCCCCATCCAGTAGTCAATCCCAAATGATCAATGAACACTTTGCAAATGACTCTTTCCTCACATTAGTTGAGGATGAAGAATCCTTCACTTAGGCCATTCACTATCTAGATAATTTTATCTTGCATATGGCTCTAACATCTACTGGCAAAAGACTCTATATTTTATAGTTTACATCTCCCCTCACAACTTGGTTAACTCACTTTTAGTGGATATGGATATAGGATGGGGAAGTGTTTTAGTTCTTGGGTATCTCCTTCACCTTCCACTCTTCTCCTTTAGAACTATAGGAAAATGTCATACAAAAATTGAAGCCAAACTTTCTTACTAAACTACTAGAAATATTTCCCTTATTGGCAAGTTTTAAATCTGCTCCAAGATCCTTGTTGCAACCGACACACATTAGGTACCATCTAAGGTTTGTTATTAGAATCTAGAGATGTTGCTCAAATTTTTTCTCTATGTGAGTTCTACCTATGGCTCTTGTTTCTATAAAGTAGCCAAGGAATTTTGTTGTTTACTGAAGAAGAATGGGGAATGAGTTTTCTTGATTGCAAACACCAAGGCATGACCTTTTGTACCAAATGGATAATTAGTGATATCAAAGGCTAAGAATCTTAAAAAGTGCTAGTTTGACACTGCATTACCTCAATTTCTCCATATGGATGTAAAGGATGGAGAGCTATGGTTTTTCCCTCCCTTCTCGTTGCCTTAGTTCTCGTCAATATTTTAGGCTCTTTTGTCATCGACAACATTTGGTGGGCTTGAGAAAATGTCAAATCATTGATTCAATAGAAAGGCAATGGTTTTTAGGATGAGTTTTCCATCAGTTTTATGAACCTCTAATGGTCCCCTATCTTGACTATCTAGGGAGTCCCTTTTGTAAATCCCCTCAATGCATGCACACAAATTCTATAAAAGAGGTATCTCTACAATGGTCAACTTGTTTTCCTGGTCGACTAGGCATTGGAATCCTTGGGATTATATCAAATTTTGATTTAGACTCACCTCTGCCAATAAATAAATATTTGAGGTAGTTAAAGCAAATATGTTTGATTCTATGCTTCACAAGATCACAGTGCGCTCTCAACATCCTTAGTGGAAGGACTAGCAATGGTATCATGAAACACCCCTCCTTAATTATAAGGTCAACTTGATTTATGAAAGGCTATCATCATTCTTACGCATGGCTGACAAACTAAATTTTCATTGAGATCTCTCTTCAGCCAGGTATATTTGGGCCCATCACTTTCACACATGTTGGTCTCCATATCATGAACCCAAACAAGTTGTGTTTACCTAAAGTTTAATTCACTGAGGCCTCCTATTGGTAAATGACTTATCTACATTGGGATTCTCAGCCCACTATGTCCATTATGCAATGAACCTAAATATCCTCTTCACCTATTTTAGAGATGTCATAAGGCTCATGACACATGGAAGTGGCTTTTTTCTTTCTTCTAGCCTTTTCTCCCATAGTGGTTCACATGACAGTAGATTCTCCTTGGAGACCCTCTTCTCCTCTCTTTGGTGTTTCTAAAAGTTTGTCACCTTTTCAAGATTGGCATTTTGTTTTCTTTATGGAAAGCAAGAAATGATTCATTTTTCTCTCATGTCTCTATTGTTTCATTCTACAATGTTATTGACAGGGTCAATGTTGTTTCTTTTGTTCTGTTGCATACATCAGTGTAGGCCAACAAAGTGATAGTAAAATTGGCCCATTTGCAAGATTTGATTGAATACTTGGGAATGCTCCCTGCATTGTTTTCTCACATTGATCATTTCATTGAGTGGATAAACAGAGCTTGAAACTGAATGTGGCAGATTTGACCATTAAGATGACACACATTTCTTCGTACATTTTATTCACCTATTTCTTTTGTTACTCATAAAATTATTATATTTTAAATAATAAAATTGTTTAAAAGAAAAAAATACACGTTGAAATGAAGTATATGAAACGACGTTCGTAGCCTGCAACAAAGGATCAAATTCTTGAGAGTCATACATCACCGCGAGTGAAAAGCTATACATGCCAAGAGTTTAAACGAATCTTTGCAAATAATTTGGTGGACAAACAGTAGCTGATTCCAAGACAAACGCTATGTTTTATTAGAATTGGGACGCTCTACGCCGTTCAACGCACCAAATCGTCGCTTTTGCTAACAAAATAAAAATAAATTTAATTAAATTATTTTTTCTTCAATTTTTTATTAGTATATTAATAATTTATAATTAAAATGTAATCCAAATAAATCGCGTTTGAACATTATGATATATATAAATAAGCAAGATTGAAGACTAGTACTACAAGTTTCAATTGTATAAGCTACGATGATCTTCACGGTGAGTTTGGATCCCGTTAATGGCGGTTATGAGAGGATCGAGAAGGTGGTTTCCATGAGGAGGAGGAGACCACCAGTCATAACTCTGGGAGGTAAGAAGCGTTTCAGAGATAAGATTTGCAGGACGTTTGCGGTTCGAATTTTGAAAAAAATATTGAGGTGTTGAATTGCGATGCCTTCATCAACATCTGCTTCGCCGGCTTAGCCGGTGGTTATTTGCCTTTTTTTAAAAGTTCCATGGGTTATGATTAATTCTGTAAATTCTGATGAACTCTGCACAATAGGATGAATCCATCTTCATGTTTTTCGGATCAATAGGTTAAATTTCATAAGCAAACAGTAGTGATCTTGATTATATTAGACCAAAAGTTCGTTTCGGCTAAGGTTCTGCTCTTGTATTAGATTTACAGATGTATCAAAGTGATCAATTTACATTGTCATGTCCTACAAATGTCGTGGTGAATTATTTCGGTTTCACTCAGATGATATGATATTATGAGCAATATTTGAATAGCTTGCAAGGAAGATTAAAATTGAACTTTCGTTTTTTAAAGTTTGAAAATTTTATTTGTTTAACTTTGTGCTTTTTTTTTTAAATCCTTTATGTAATGTTAATGATAAATAAAATATAAACTTTCTAAGTTTTAATAGTAAGTGTAAATCTTTATCAACTCTAATTGCTTTATATTCTAAGTAGACTTTAGTGAAATTAAATAAATAAAATTATTTTTTTTTACACAAAAGATAGTTTTAATTAGTCATAGGAGATTAAAACAGTTCCACCAATATTTCAACACTGTAGAAAATTTTATATATATTATATATCTAATAATATTGAAACTTGTTTTAGTTGGTTTTCTATAGTGAAATACAATATTTTTAATTTAAATGAAAGATGAAATTTTAGTATTTCTAAATTTCTTTGTTTCCTTTAAATTGGCATACAATTCAATGTATATGATGATTGATCCACTGGTGAAGTTCATATACCTTATAGCTTTTAGTGCTTAGTTAAAGTATAGTGTCTATAAAACTAAGAAAACAATGTTCAAATAAGTCATAGGATAAATTAAGATCATACTAACTAGCCAAATTTCAAAAATCATGTAACTAAAATTACATATATTTAAACAAAATATAACTAAAATGTCATTAGAGGAAATGTAAATGAAATACCATTGCACTCCATTATCATATAGTAATCCCCATAATGTTATAAGAGATGAAAATAGCCTCCAAATAAAATTAAGACCATGTTAAGTAGCTAAATTTCAATAAAATGCAACTAAAATTACATAGATTTAAAATAAAATATAGCTAAAATCTCATTAGAGGAAAGTAATTGAAATGTCATATTACTTTTTTGGACTTCCACTTCCTTATCCTATATTAATTTCTCAAATTATTGTCCATAAAACATAAGATTTATCAAATTTGCATTGAATATATTGGTACAATTTTGTAATTAATATATTTCATATCAAAATGATAGTGTTAAAGGAATACAACAAACCAACATTAAAAAATAAAAAATCATCATAAAATATAATATAAGAATGACATTCAAAAAAATTTAAAAATTAAGCCAAAATCATTTTTTATATCATAAGGTTTACTTTAGTCTTCATGGTAAAACATAGTATTCTTAACGTGAATAATAACATCTAATATGTAACAACTGAGATCTGGTTACTTACCTAGTTGTCCAGTAAAATTAAATCCAAAGATTAGGATTATTATTTTTTTTTTAAATATTCCTAGCTCACAAGGTTTGCGTTCCAACTAGCTTTTTTTTGGATCATCATTTTTTTTACAATCAATTCAAACAATATTGCACAGACATAACATACTAGTTTTGATTTCAGACTACTGCAGATAGTCACCCAAGTGGATGAGATCTCAGCCAAATCTCATTGAGATACCATTCAGTGGAAACAAATATCCTCATTTATCATTCACATGTTCCAGTATCCACGACAAGGGTTGTCCTCTAGGGCCCATAACACCTAGAGGGTGGATGCCTTTTTCCCTTAACTCTTTATATCAAACCTTTACCATTCTAGTCAACTTGTTCATAAACGGTATAAAAAAATATGGCATGTGTTATGTCTTTGTGATTAACTGGTGAATCCCATTTACCCAGACCCAATTAGTGCCATGTTATTTCCCTTAATTTGGACTTCATTACACAAACTCATTATAAATCATAATGGTTTATCTCATTCCACTAAGCTAAGTTCAATGAGTAATAAATTTATCTCTGTACCCTTCAAATATAACCTAGGAAGGATGTCCCATACCACCTACCAGTCATTTATTGATCAATTATGTGAGTCAGCAATTGTATTAAAGATTGTTGTGTGCATACCTGCACCTCAACATTATGGATGATATTTAATCACATTATCAGGAAAAACACCCAAAAATCTTGTTAAATTTATACTACTTTAAAACTTATCTACTAAACTTATACACACTAAAATCTAGTTTATTTTAAGTTGAAAATTTTAATTGTTTAATATTATATTATTTAATTATTTTAAAAATTATTTATATAAGGTTAATAATAAGTTAAATATAATTTTTTTAAGTTTTAATAATAAATGTAAATTTTATGTATCTAGGGTACAGTGTAATGGTTCGAGTTTTGGATCTTTTTCGAGAGGTCCAAGGTTCAAACCGAGGTGAGTCTCTTGAAGGTTCAAACCGAGGCGAATGTAAGGGAGTGGGTGTGTAGTGGTTTTATGTTAAATTCCCTATTGATAAGTATAGCTCTCAACTTTAAGAGGGGTCATGGTTGGGAGGAAACTGCGTAGTCCTGTATGTTGATCATAAAGGTTTCTCACAATAACCAAATCCAAAAAAATAAATGTAAATCTTTATCAACTCTAATTACTTTATATTCTAGTATATTTTTTTTTGGTAATTATTATAGTAGATTAAAAAAGGGTTTTTATAGAGGATCCCAAAACCTTATGTACAAAATCAGCCTTGCATCATGCCTCCTAGCTTTATGTATAAGCCTATTACAGAAAACGTAACCCCTAAAAAAACCCGATTACATAAGCAATGGGCCTAGGGCATCAATCCCTTGAAACTGAACACCAAAAGCAAATCCCGCCAACGGTACCAAGTAAGCATGAAACAATCCCCGTCGACGGGAAACAAACAAATAAGAAAGGAAGTAGTTTTGGAGATCCCGCCACTGGGGAGTAGCCAAAAACCACCATCGAGAAGATCCCGCCCGACGAGAAGCAAAGAAAAACCGTTACAATAAAATCTCGCCTCGCGGAAGCGATCAAAACCACCACAAATGAGTCCCACCTAGCGGGAAGCAACAGAGAAATCCCGCCATCCGGGAAACCAGCAGAAAAGAAAGGATCCCGCCTCACGGGAAAACTGGCGGATTTGGCAGATCCCGCCCTGTGGAGAAACCATCCCGCCCACCGGGAAAACATTCCGTTCAACGAGAGCCATCCTGCAGGAAGCCGACAACCAGCACAGAGAGGATCCAACCCATCGAGAAGTGACCAAAGAGTTGCACCACAAAGAACCCGCCTCGAGAAAACGAAGAGGATCCCAACAGCGAGGGACCAAGAATCCCGTCCAAGCACGAGAGCCCGCCGAGGATTCACAAGAAAAAGGGGAAGTCGTCCAAACCCTAAACCATCACCTCCACCGCACCGAGAAACGCAAGGGACCGGATCCATGCAAATAACTCGCAAAAACCCCGTGGGGAAGCCTGAGGGAAAAAGGGAAGGGATCCCCAACCAAACAGGGATCCCTGGGAAGCACCAGTCTGAAAAAACAACCAAGGAAACCCTAGCTGGACGGGAGGGGCACAAATAGTGGAGAAGGATCTCCCCCAGGAGATCATCTGCAAACAACCACTCCCCGGGAGGGATGACCTGGGTTGAGCCAGGAACTGGACAGGAACCAGGAGCCATGGGAGGGGGAGCAGGGGAGGGACCAGAGCCCTCCCCTCTCTACTTTCTTCCCTCACCCCATATTCTAGTATATTTGAACTTTAATAAAATAAATAAATAAAATTATGATTTATTTAAAGAACAATTAGTTTTAATTAGTCATAAGTGATTAAAATAGTTTTACTCATATTTCAACAAACAATTTTACATATGTTTAGTAATATTTAAGCTTGTTTTACATGGTTTTCTATAGTGAAAGAAAATATTTTAAATTTAAGTGAAAGATGAAATTCTAGGATTTGTAAATTTTTTTATTTCTTTTAAATTGGCATACAATTCAATGTATGTGATGATTGATCCACAGTATCTACAAAACTAAAAAAACAATGTTAAAAAAAATTATACGATAAATTAAGATCATATTTTTTTTTTTTTTTTTTAAATAAGTTGGTTACAACCATTATTTTTAATAATTGGCAAGCACAGGTTTCAAACGACAAGGACTGCTTCCAACAGCCTATTTGTCTTGTTGTTGTTGACCCAGTGTGATATGGATACCACCGTGAGATGGAGATCACCGGTCGCATCGTTGTCGTTCTGGTGCACACTCACATGATTCAACATGGATTAGTACATTTGCTAAACCTGGTAACCTGCCCTCTAGGTTTGAATCTAGGTCTCTTCTTGACAAGTACTTGACCAATCAAACATATACCAATCCACCTAAATCTTATGTTAAGGAAAATTGTTTCCCGTATCCCTTGGGGGCCAGGTATTTCCGTTCCACGCGGCGCGACCTGTCCTATTTAAGTATAACCCTCACCCTAACAGGTTTTTTTTGGACATAAAATTAAGATCATACTAACTAATTAAATCGCAAAAACATGTAACTAAAATTACATAGATTAAAACACAATGTAACTAAAGTAAATGAAATGCCATTATTTATTTTTTTGGAACTGCACTCCATTATATAGCAATCCTTATAATGTTATAAGAGATGAAATAATCTCCATTACACCCTTCTTAGTTTAATTGTCAAGAGTATCCAAAGTGCTTATTACTCTGTTGCTTTTAATTTTATGAAAAATCATATTACACCCATTTTTTTTCTTCAATTTTATGAAAAATCATATTACACCCATTTTTTTCTTCTTCTTTTCAGCGTAAAGGGTGAAAAATCATATTACACCCATTTTTTTCTTCTTCTTTTCAGCGTAAAGGGTGCTCCGCTACAGGCTGTAGATTTGATAATTGCAGCAATATAAGTCACATGTTAATATTTACACACGGGCAGCTAACAAAAAGTCCACTTTTCATTTATATTTTAGTTCCTGCAAAGATTGCCTTAGCTTGGGTGTGGACATTGACATCACTTGCTTCCTTGTTTGTTTCTATCAGATGATTTGCAAAATTTACGCTGTCATCAAGAGTGATTTTATATCATTTCAAGAATTGTAGACCTTGCATTTTGTTGCTGTGTTTTGCCCAAGGGATTCAGTTTGATATATCGGTTGAATATCAAATGGTATGGTTGTTCCTTTCTTTCATAATCTATCTATTCTATTTCTTATCCCCATCCCCATCCTATATGCTCTGCTATGAATATAAAAGAGACGTTAGTCCCACATTGTTGCAGTGTGGAGGACGCCGTGAGAAGGGAGAGTATAAGAATGGGGAATGGGGGAGAGGAAAGGCATACTTACCTGGGCGGGGTCAATCGGTGATCAAGAAGGCCGACGGCCTAGGGAAGGCACCTCCATTGCACATTGGGAGGGGGCGTTGCCTAGCATCTCCCATTGTGGAGAGTGCACGTCATAATTTGTGGCAGCGGGGGCTCGCGTTCGCGCGGCCCCCATCAAACATTAAATTACTATTAAAATGGAGAATTCCAAACTGATTATTGGATTTAAAATTTATAGTAAGTGAAACTGAAACAAAGATACTAAAATTGAATTCATTGCGTTATCCGTTATTCATAAAGTGAAACTGCAACAAAGATGATAAGAGAAATTTAAGCACAACATGACAATGAGAAGTGAAGTTCTTTCCCGCGTAGATTTAAAAAAGAACATTCCATTTTAGAGTTATAAGTGTGAAAAGAAAAGCAATACTAAAGTTTCCATGCCTTGTCATTATTATCGTTTACCCATTAGCATAATAAATGCTTAGTCTAATATAATATCATAGATTTAATCCAAGTACTCATTTTAAAGGGTAAACTTTAAAATTTATTATTTAAGCGGAAATTTATTTTAATCTAATAAATTAAAAAATTAATTTATAAAAAATTGTGTAAATTTATTGAAAAAATAAATTAAAATGTTAAAATAATATAATACATCAACTACCAAAAAAGAGATTAAATATATATTTTAGGAGTATAAAAGAAAGACAATGACAATTGCAATTCTTTTCTAGTCAAACTTAGTAATAACATTCTATCTTGGTTTTATGAGGATAAGCTCTAAGAGAAGAGCAAAAGTAAATTTAGAAACAATATTTACTTATTAAAAAATTTGAAGGACTATTTGATACAAGAAAGTTAAATTTTAAAGCTTTTGCTTATGGACCATTCAAAGCATAGTCCTATTTTATTTATGCTATAGTTGATATATCATTGCATTAGGACCTAAATATGTTGTTTTGCAATGTGAGACAACATGTAATTACAAACATATTTTAAAAAATAACTTACCAATTACCTTAATCTATGTATACTCTTCACTGCGCTTAAAGAAATCAAAACCCTCAAATATTTTCCAACCGTAATTCCTTGAAACACAACATGCAATATGGAACTAAACCATAACTTTCATGTGAAAATAAAACTTAAAGAAATCAAAGCCCTCGAATATTTTTCAACCATAATTCCTTAAACACAACATGCAATATTGAACTAAAACATAACTTTCATGTGAAAAATAAATAAATATAAAATAAAAATTCCAAAGTAGTGTATAACACTCTTTTAAACAACATCATAATTATAAAGGAAGATATTGTAAGAACTAGATGTGCCACATTGAATTCCAAAAGTTTGCATCACAAAAGCATAAGTTGAAGAAAATCTACAAGTATTTTCCATTGTTTGTATTGCCTCTTAATGACTTGGTTCCCAACCACAAGCATCTTGACCAAAAAGAAAGAAACCTTTGTAACTTCAACTACTTACGGAAAAATCTAGGTTTCAAACATGCAAGAGCCCCTCTTCATGCTAAGGGTATGAACAAATAAACAATGGAATGGAACTTCCTAAAATGCCATAGGACATCAAAAAAGAAATTAAGAATGGATGGGGATGTAGAAACAATTTATAGAAGAGAGAAATCTTAACTTTAGTTTGAACTACTAGATTGACTATGGGTTATAAAACAGAATGTCAATAGTTAACTTTCATATATGGCATAAAAAATTTAATTCGACAAAGTCATAACAAATATTAATATTCAATCAGATTTAGTTTATTTACTATCCACTAAAATACGAGGAAAAAATTCAACATGAAAAGTGTTGATTTACTATTTAAAGCTAAAATGATTGCCAAAGTCTTTAAGAAAATTATATTGATTATTTTATCATGAAGTTGGAATAAAATTGGTGGTAAGAATGCCCAATGGATTTAGGAGGTACATATCATAAGCCAAGGTTCTAATCCTCTACCAAGATTTATAGCCAAATATCAAAGTTATTGCTTGAGAACGAGTTTCTAAAGTATAGAAAATCCTCTACATTTATTCTAAGTGTGATCTCTCCTTTTATATTGGTGATATTGAAAGCAAGATATAATAGAAGTGAACTCTTTATCACACTTATTTGTGAATGATATGTTCCTCGATGCTCTAGGTTTCAAATATTTATTTTACTACATGGGGATTCAACCTAGTATATGATTTTTTTGGATGATATTAATGTAGTAAGCTCTTGAATGTTCTTTTTCCATTTCCACTTAGATCATGTTGTTTTTGGATTTTATTGCATAATTTTTGCCTTACTATCTTGGTTTAAGTATATTGGTATATATTGGAGTAATTGTATGAGATATCTCCATATTTTGCTCTTGTAATTGTATGAGATATCCCTTTTTTTTAGTAAAATGTTTGGTGAACCCAATGAGAACCCCTTTCTAAGGATTTTATCTTCCATTTTTAGCCCCTAGTTTTTAGTAGGCTAGTTATCATAGGTTCTATTTTAGTAGTTGCATTTTATTGTAATTTAGTTGATCCCACCATAGCTTTCCTCTTTATTTTAGGGCTTCTTTTAAAATCAATTTTGCTCTGTTATGAGGATTTTTTGTAGTTTGCTTGCTTGAGGATAAAATCTTTGTGAAAACCCTAGTTTTATTTGAGTAAGTTTTTTGCTTCCCCTTATGGAACCTCTTGCTTCTTCTAAGAGATTTTGAAAGGGACCCCAAAGATCTTATCGTAAAATTAAAAAATAAATTAATAAATAAAGGAATCACAAGCCACTTTAAAGGGGGATCCCTTGGAATCGCAGACCACTTATAGGGGGCTCCCTCCTTGAATTTAATTAATAAATTATTCTTCTCTCCTTGGTGTCCAAGTTCTTAAGCCCCTTCCTAAATTTATATCTAACCTAAAGCTATGTTGGTGAAGAGATGTGATGGTTCACGTTATTAATTAATAATATAATAATTAATTGATTAATAATATTAAATATTAATGTTAGGATGGAGGATCCTAAAAAATTTAGAATGACTACTATGTTTAATAAGAAGTAGACTCCATAAATAAAAGAGGATTTGGATCATTCCTCATAAAAATTATGTTGTTTATCCCTTCTCCATTGATCATGATAATTATGTCCTAATCAAAGATCTGACTAATAGGGAAGAAGAATTAGAGTTTGAGGAGGAGGTAGACCTAAGTAATGATTATTATGAACCCTATTGATATGCCATAAGGTCCAAAAATATCCTAGGAGCATCTACATTCATCACTTATGGTGAACATCACAATTTACCATGATTGCCACTTAATATGGTAATTGCACCAAATTAGGCATGAATACAAAGAGAAAACATAGGTCAAGTCTCCCAGATGCCCCATCCCTTTCCTAAGCCTCATAACAAAAAACTAGTTGCATACATCACTACCCTTACAAAATATCTTGCTTATTAATCAGATAATCATAATAGAGATATTGAGAAGCAAATAGAGGATACTAGAAGAGAGATAGCTAAATAGATATAGGATATGATGAGTAACCTCGCTCAACTATTGAGCATTAATAGAAACCTTATAGTGCAAGTTGTTATCCCTTCATAAATATTAAACCCTAATGCTTCTCCTCCTCCACCTCCCCTAGATAAACTTATGATGACTTTACCCCATTTATTGATACTACAATGAGAAATTATTAAAGTCAATTTCTAGCCCTTAATGTGGAAGACATAGACTTGTCTACTTGAATATTTTATTCCCAGCAAAGATGCTCATTTAGGTGAAGATACCATGTTACATAAGTAGGCTTGTTCTACCTACCAAGAAAAAAAAGAGTATTAGTAAGTGGGGCTCAAGGGACAACTAGTGAAGAAAGCAAAGTGGTATACTAGAAATTAGATCAAGCAAATATTTCCTCATCTAGTTCAATTTCTAAGTTTTTGAGGGACCAAAAGCCTCCCATTATGGAGGTGTGATCCAGATTGAAGATTGGTTCAAGCATAAAAAATAACATAAAGTCAATTTTTAGATTTGAAGAGAAATGTAAAATTGAAAGGTTATTGGAGAAGTAGTTGTAGTGGTAGAGGCATGAATTTTGGCCTTCCATGCCCAAATTTTCTTTCCATTTTCTAGAAAAAGTATAAATTGGAGGTATTGTTGTGTTTCCCATCCATTAGCAAGGTAATCATTAATATTAGTTTTGATATTTATGGGCTATTTGTGCTCTCATTCACTAGGATATACTTTGTTCCAATTCACACACATTGTATTTATACTAATTTTTAATAATATAAGCTATTTCATGTATTTATTTTGGATTTTCTTCCCCTAGAAGGTTTTCCCATTTAAATCCTTGGGTTCCTACTAGTTTTTTTATGGATTAAGTTTATTTTCAATGTTTTTTACTTACCTACGCTATAATTATGCATTGCTTAGTCGATTATTTTTCTTTTGATGCATTAAGCAAGGTACCTTATTTTTTAAAATATTTTTATTAGAAGATTTGTGTGGCTAATCCATTTTCAGGGCTCCAAAAAATTACATAACAAAGAATCATATTTGCACTTCTTACACATGAAGAATACAAACAAGGATTTTTAATATTACAAGGAAAGAAGCCAAAGGTTTCTCAACCTCAAGCTAAAAAAAAATAGTTTTGTGAAAATTCTAAATCTTGCTCTACAACCACCCAAAAAAATGAGTAAACAATGAGATAAAAAAATATGATGGAAAAATTAAGCTATCCTCATAGTCAACACATTCCCACTAGCATGACCTCCACTAGCTTATAAGAGTTCATTCATATGATAGGTTTGAGCAAGCACACCTACATGCTTATCCACTAGTTGAAAAAACTCATTATACAATGATACTATCCAAGTTCAATATCTTAGGCACTGCTATAATAGTTGTTTACAATACCTCCTCTATCAATCAATAATGAATGCTTTATAAATGATCACCCATAAAATGAGGTACTCAATAGGGTGTATATCATGGAATCTCTCATATATACAACCCATCAATAATGTTACTCCTCCCATTCATTATTAGCCTCCACATGAGCACAATAGAAATCATGATAGAGGATCATCCACATAAGCCCATCCCAATTGAAGTGGACTTTCTACTCTAATAACTTGTATATACATCTTACAATGAATAATAGGAAGTGGATGGTTGTTTTATTGTAGAAAAATTTATCCCAAAGCAATGTCACTACCACCTTTCAATATATGTATGGTGGAATGATCCTACCACCTTATATGTACACTACAAAAATTATACATTATTTCCCATTAGTTAGATAAGACACATACAACCTTGCCATGTCTCAATTCATAATACCATATCTCCATGATTTTCCTATCTATATGCCCAACAAGAAGCACACATACTCTAGAGTGATACTCATTATGTACATCCTCCATCCATGATCTCATATAAAGGTATTGGACCCAAGCTATCAAGTCCTCGAGAGCTCTACCACCACATGACTCCAAGATATCACATATGGGCTTCATTAAATATTTATCAATCGATACTCCTCTAAATTGTATCAATCATCTTGTGACAATCGTATTAACACCTTGGGTATCCATAATGGATATTACCCTCACCAGCCCTATTGTCCAACCTTGCATGAACTACTAAGGGATCCAATGTTGGAAGTTATCATTTGGTTTTATTGGCCAAGGATGACATTTTATGATGGAATTATATATAAGCCTATGGACAATCATTATGCAATGTAATTATTAATTATTTATGTATAAGCCTAAGGACCCATGGTTAAATTTATCATGTTGAAGCTCTTACTTGTAATTAACCTTAAGCCTTTATGTTATGTTGGCTTACACTAATGATATTATGTAATCATTATTATCATTTGGGTTTAGGAATTGGTATAAATATCCCCCATCCACCCAATCTATTGTATTAGAGTGTTGTGATTCCTATCCATGGATAATAGAATGATTATTTGGTGCTCAAAGGTACCCATCATTTGTGTCTATCACTTTTCTCTTTTCATTCTTTTATATTTTTATTTAAGATTTGAGTAAATGGATTGCTTGTATTTGTTATTGGAAATTGGTGTGAAATCTATGGTATAAGAGTGGGTACAAAGCATTGTTACTTAGTCATGCAAAAGGTTTATTTAGAGCCTTTGATTTTTATTTCAATTACTAGGGTGAATTACTTAGAGATTCATAAGCATCAATGGTGATGAAAGAAACAAATAAAATAATTTATTTCTTATTATAATAATTTGTAGAAAAATAAAAAGAAATTAAAAAAATAAATGATGTTTTTCAAAAACATGACCCTAGGACTATTTTCAAGGGTAAATTTACAAAGGCCATAACTTTTTCATATGAAAGCTTTTTGAGCTCGTTCTTTTTCTAAATTGCATGATTTTTTGAGCTCTTTGCATTGGAGGTATTCATGCTAGGACTTACTATAGGTGGATAGATATCTCATTATATGATTGTATTCATGAACTATCAACCTCATTTAAGGGTCAAATTTACAGTCTATTATGGAATACGAATCTTTGGTCTATGTTCATGGAAAAGACAATTGGATAGAAGACATAAAAATAGTTATTAAATATTTTGAAGGCATACATAAAAAGGATATAAAATGTGCTCTTATCAATCCCTCTTCCTTATTCCAAATATTTTGGTTATTGGTTCATTTTATCCATGAAGATATAACTTTTAATGGTCTATTCTCTTATATATGTTTTTTGTCCAAGTATTCTTGAGGAGTTGTGATGGCTTTTCTTATAAATAGGTTTATGCAAATCCTTTTTTGGTGATGATAATAGGGTGGTCAAAGAGCAAGTTTAAATATCTTATAAGGAGTATTCTATAAAATAGAAGATCAGGTTTCCAAGCCTTACCTCATGTGACTATAAAAGATTAGAGTGGTTCCTACGAGGGAGTGTATTTGGCTCATATTACTTGTATGGAGTTATAGGGAATGTTTTTTTTGTATATGTGTTGGGTGTATTTAACATTGGTTGTGATGACTATATTAAAGTTGGTGGATACTCTCGTGAAAGTGTACGGGCATATTCCTATAAGCAAACTTTCATATGATGACTGGGATTCAAGTGAGTCTTCCTCAAGTATGGAGGCCCATTAGAGCATCGATTGTGAGGTGAAGATGTTATTTTCACTAATGTCTTCTCTCCTTAGCCCTTTTATTAAAATTATGAGGGGGTTTCAATAGTTATAATATAAATTTATTAACCAAGGCCAACATTGTATGATATAATCATGTGTAAGCCTATGATAAATCATTATACAATGACATTATTAATTACATATGCATAAGCCTAAGGGCCCATGATTAAAACCTATCTTGTAATTAACCTTAATTATTTATTTTATGTTAGGTTACATGATATTTTTAATATCAATATTTTTAATTGCATAAAAAAGAAGCACAAAATATCAATGTTTAGTCTTGATTATCTAAATCAACCTTTATATAGGAGATGTTTATAGGGGACCTTTTATATGGAACCACATGAATAACCCTCTTTTTACCATCGTCCTTTAGGGCATCCACCTCTACTAGCTCAACATATATATCCACAAAGATATCCACCATGATATCCTCTCCCATATGCTCCTCTCCCTTCGCCTAAGTTTTTCTATGAGATGGATATCCCATATCCTTTACAACTCCCACATCAAGATTCTTTTTTGCTTATCATTATCAATTTATCACCAATAGCATATCCTTACATGTCCATAGTCTCTAACCTCCACCATCAATTGACTTCTCATATACCTTTACTATCTCTCTAAGCTACTTGAGATACAAATCTTGGTGCTTTCCTTTACCTTCAAAATCCAAGTGGCCTTAAGGGAAATATTAGTACCACATACCTATCCTTGGTGTGATTTAACATGAATTATAAAAAATAAAGATAAATCCATCATACCTAAATTGTGTAAGCACCTGTTCATATGATGCCTCTCCATCAAATACTTATGATCGTAAAACAACCACTCTATTCCAAAAGCCTTGTGAATATCCACATAATCTATCAAGAAACTTCCACAATGTCTTCATACAATATTTATATCTTTGGATCAAATTTTAATATCACTTTTATGCTAGGTCTTTACTTTCCCTCCTTTATCAATGAATGATGAATGCATTACAAATGATCCTCTATGAAACAAGGTACTCAATGGGATCTATATCATGGAAATTTATCATAAATATGACCCATTAGGAATATTATTACTTCTATTTATCATTGGCCCCCACACAGGTGCAATATAAATTATTATAGAGTTTTTCACATAAGCTTATCCCAATTGAAGTAGACTCTCTACTACAATAACTTGTATAAAAATATTCCAATATATAATATAAAGTATTTGGTTGTTTTATTGTAGAAAAATTTATCCCAAAGCAACCTCACTACCTTCTTCTTATATATGGATTGTGGGATTATACTACAATCTTATATGTATGCTCTAATATTTATATATTATTTCCCATGAGCGAGGTAAGGCATATGTAACCTTGTTATGTCTCAAGTCAAGGCAAAATATCTTCATGAGTACTCTATCACTTATGCACCAAATAGGAAGCACACATATTCTAGTGGAATACTCATCGTGTACAACCTCCTTCCCTAATATCATCTAAAGACATTGAACCCAAAATATTAAGTCCTCAATATCTCTAACACTATATGACTTCAGGATCTTATATGTTTGCTTCTTACAATATTTATCAATGAAGAACACAAGCTTATACTGAGAGGGGGGGTGAACAATATAAGACCACTTTTTACTTTTTCTTCCAAATCAATATTATGTTGTGTAAAGATAGCAGTATCAATAGCAATAATCAAAGCAATGCACAAAAACCATACACAATAGAGACACCACAATTTACGTGGTTCACCCAATGTGGGCTACTCCACGGAGAAAATATTTTACTAAAACTTTCTCAATCAATCTCTTTGGGAATCACTCCCAATTACAATGTTTATGGATCTCTATCCAAAGGAGATGTTGATCCCCTAATCTCAAGTTCATGGATCTCTTCCATAGGAGAACTCTTTCCCCTTCTACTCTGGCTATGTGATCTTCTAGAAGACTTTGTCTCTCTATTGCACTGACTGGTGGACCTCTCTCCACTTGAAGACTCCTCACTCAGATCTATCTTCAACTGTGTTGGCTATTGGATCTCTATCCACTGAGACTCTATCCTCTGTACTCTGTCACCTCCAAAGCTCTATCAATAGGCTCACTAAGAACCTACTCAATAGGCTCACACAGAACCTGCTTAACAAGCTCACACAGAACTTGTCAAATCTGAATTAGCAAGCTCACCAAGAACTTGCCCAAATCTGCTCTAGCAAGCTCACCAAGAACTTGCCCAAATCTGCTCTAGCAAGCTCACCAAGAACTTGCCCAAATCTATCTACAAATCTGTCCCAAAACTGTCCTCAAATTTGTCCCAAAACTATCCTCAAATCTGTCCCAAAGGCCTTCTCAAAGGCTCAATCAATCATGCTCAAGTAGTACTCAAAATGAACTCAACAATGAATGGCAATCTCAACTCAAATTAACTTCATAGAAGCATAAAGAGAATTGTTAGAGACTCAATATGTTCTAATCTCACTCTCAACCCAAATCAATCTCAACTCAACTCATAGAAGCATAAAGAGAATTGTTAGAGACTCAATATGTTCTAAACTCACTCTCAACCCAAATCAATCTCAACTCAACTCAAATCAACTCATAGAAGCATAAAGAGAATTGTTAGAGACTCAATATGTTCTAATCTCACTCTCAACTCAAATCAACTCAACTCAATTCAATCACTCAACTCAACTCAAGTCTTATAGAACCATAAAGAGAATTGTTAGAGACTCAATATGTTCTAACCTTAATCTCAACTCAACATAGAATGATGGAATAGTTTATTTCATAGAACTTGAACAATCACTTCACACATCACTTGACTAGGCTCAATCAACTCAACTCAACCAATCATCACAAGGGACAACTCTCTCTCACACAACCCTAGTCCAAGTATGTATCAACCAACTCAAATGTTTCCAACAATGCTCAACCACAAATCTCACATAACAATGATACTCATGTTCTTTTCTAACTCAAGTTCTTTCACAACCAATGGGCTTCAACAACTATGCTTATAAAACAAGGTTTAGACACAACTCTCAATTCAGAAAACCTTGAAGCATTCAACCAACCACTTTCGAAAAGGAAACCACAAACAATCCTTTTCCCTCCAATGATATTTCAGAAATCAACCACCATAAACAATCAATAGGAGAATGTGCCCATACCTTTTATGAAGATGAAAAAACCTCTTTGTAAATCTGCCACAATCACAAAATTCTTTTTCCAATCTTCACAAGGGTTAGTAGATCACAAAATAATCAACATTACTCCACTTTTCAATAATCATCACCAAGGCCTTTAATTGCACAACTTCCTTATCTCTCCTAAAACCACTTGTACCATAAAATAAAATAAATCAAAACATTGCATAACCTTTTCACTCCCAAAACCACTTATACCATAAAATAAAATAAATCACAATATTGCATACCTTGTCACCTCATGAAAGAATTAATCCTCTTGAAAAAGAACAAGGCAAACTTCACTTTTGGAACCCCTTTGCAAAATCAGAAATATCTCTTTACACACACCTTATTTCTCCTTCTAAATAAGTTAGTCAAATAGCCCTCGAAATAAGCTTTTCGACGATATATAATATGCCCCCTTTCCAAAATAAATTGAAACCTTTACATATTAAAAAATATATATATATATATATGCCAACCTCCATTAATTGCACATAGGTCGGCCCTCCATTAATTTAAACTTAAACTTTAAACTTTAATATCTTCATCACCGGAGGTCCTTTTTCGATGAAACAAAATTCCACCTTGGCTTTTAAGAAAAGCCCTTTCCACATAAGCCCACCATGGTTTTAAATAAAACCTTTTATTTTGCCTGCCTTGGTTTTCATAAAAACCCTGTATATATCCATGCTCTCCAAAATATCATAGATGATTATCTATGAAATGCTTTTGCCACCAAAACTCAATGTGACATCAATGATCCATGTGACATCAATGACAACATAAAATGCCTCAAATTAACTCAAATTTCCAACAATCTCCCCCTTTGTCATTGATGGCAACACCTCTAATGCAAACACCACAATCACCGCAAAAACCATCTCTGAGAATCAAAGCTGCTCCCCCTGACTCAATACTCTCTATGGAGGCTGCTCCCCCTAACTCAATACTCTCTTTGGAGGCTGCTCCCCCTAACTCAATTCTCTCCCCCTTACTCAAATCTCTCCCCCTTTGACATCAATGGCAAAAGGGACACCTATGGGGCTAAAAGATATGACTCTTAAGCTTAGCCCCCTCACCCCCTTCTCTCTTGAGGTGATTAATTTTGGGGTGGGAGTACCTTTACTCCCATATTACATTGATTCTTTCCTCTATCAACTTCCTTCCATGTTTTTCTGATATCCTTCTCTTGATGAATTACTTGATCTTCTTGTCTTGAACCTTTTTGACCTTCTTGCCTTGAACCTGTTTGGAATTGAGTCCTACACCATCTTGCAATATGCCCAAAGTTATTGCAATTAAAACACTTGATATTGTAGCCTTTGGATGGTGCCCATGTCCTGAAATCATTCTTAAAATAATTTCCATATCCATTCCTTTCTTGAACCCTGTATTGTGAAGCTCTATTTTCATGACCATTATAACCATGACTTCTGAATTGTGTAGCTCTAAAACCAAAACCATGTTGCTCATTTCCTTTGCACTGAAAATCTCTATGACCAATCCTGTTGCATGAGAAGCAATGTCCCTGAAAACCATACCTTCTTCCCTTGAAGTTTCTTCTAGAAAAATCAAACTTCTTTGATCCATGGATCCTGCAATGTATAGCCCTGTGTCCAAATCCATTACAAGAAAAACAATATCCTTGAAAAGCCCTTTGTTCATGCCTTGGTTCCTCATACCTTTCTTGACCATTATCCTTATGATCATCTTCAACTTGTGCATTGCATTCTTGAACCTTCTTTGTAGCATCTAAAACCTCTTCCTTGCCTTTCTCTTCAAGAATTTATTTTCCTTTTGAACTTGATTCACCTATCTCAAAACAAGAACCAAACTGAATATTTGGAGCCATAGGAACTTTGGAACTTTCCTCACAAATCTTAGGTGCTTCCTTGCTTTCATATTTTAGAACTTCCTTTCCTTTTGAGTGTGACTTTTCTTGGAAGTAAGATACAACCTTAAAATAAGTTTCCACTCCTTTTTGAATCTTTTCATCTAATGTATCATGTCTTGTCGTTGTTACCCTTAGTTCTTCATTCATCCTCTCTTCTATCCTTTTTGCATTTTGAAGCTCTTCTCTGAGATTACTGATTGTTTGAAGTAGTTCTTCTCTGATTTTGACATCTGTTCGAATCTTGTTTTCAAGATTCTTGTATTCTTCTTTTAACCTTTTGATTTTTGATTTTTGTTTACTTGGCTCATCCTCTTCCTTTTCTATTACCAAAAATGAGACTTCTTTGTTTTCACTATTGTTGGAATTGTCACTAGAACTGTTGCTTTCTTTTTCAAATACACTTTCCTTGTTGTAATTGTTGTAGTATGTGCAATCATCATCTATATGCCCAAAATCTCCACATATGAAGCATTTTAGTATCCTTAGACCTTTCTTGTACCTATCTGCTTGCTCAATGGCTATGGCAAGCTCTTCATGTCTTTCTTCAATAGGCACATCCTCTTCTTTAACTTCAATACCTAGGAATAGGTGTTCTTGCTTTTCTTCACTTATTCCAAAGAATGTACATTCTTCTTCATCTGACTGATCTTTATCACTGTAATCTGAATTATCACTTGCTTCTACAATGTAGTAAGATTTCTTTGCCAAATTTACCTTGGAATATCCTTCATAAGTATTCCTCAACTTGGTCCACATCTCATTAGCTGAAGTACATACCATGACCTTTGCAAAATCTATCTCACGTAGCCCACTCAAAATACAATTCATTGCTCTTGCATTTATCTCAACCAATTTCTTGGTAGTCTTATCTTCCTCGGGATCACCTTCAACCCTATACTCTTTTTCAACCATCTTCCATACCTCATATCCTTGTGATATCAAGTAGTTCTTCATCCTCATGCTCTAGAAAGCATAATTGTTACCATCAAATAATGGAGCCTTATTTGTAGATAATCCATTCTGTGAAGCCATCTGTGTTCTTGTAGAATCTGCCCTCAAGTTGTTAGCCTTTTCGAAGGAACCCGCTCTGATACCAATTGAAGAACACAAGCTTATACTGAGAGGGGGGTGAATAGTATAAGACCACTTTTTACTTTTTCTTCCAATTCAATATTATGTTGTGTAAATATAGTAGTATCAATAATAGTAATCAAAGCAATGCATAAAAACCATACACAATAGAGACACCATAATTTACGTGGTTCACCCAATGTGGGCTACTCCATGGAGAAAATATTTTACTAAAACTTTCTCAATCAATCTCTTTGGGAATCACTCCCAATTACAATGTTTATGGATCTCTGTCCAAAGGAGATGTTGATCCCCTAATCTCAAGTTCATGGATCTCTTCCATAGGAGAACTCTTTCCCCTTCTGCTCTGGCTATGTGATCTTCTAGAAGACTCTGTCTCTCTATTGCACTAACTGGTGGACCTCTCTCCACTTGAAGACTCCTCACTCAGATCTATCTTCAACTATGTTGGCTATTGGATCTCTATCCACTGAGACTCTATCCTCTGTACTCTGTCACCTCCAAACTCTTTCAATAGGCTCACTAAGAACCTGCTCAATAGGCTCACATAGAACCTGCTTAACAAGCTCACATAGAACTTACTTAACAAGCTCACACAAAACTTGTCAAATTTGCTCTAACAAGCTCACCAAGAACTTGCCCAAATCTGCTCTAGCAAGCTCACCAAGAACTTGCCCAAATCTGCTCTAGCAAGCTCACCAAGAACTTGCCCAAATATATCTACAAATCTTTCCAAAAACTATCCTCAAATTTGTCCCAAAACTATCCTCAAATCTATCCCAAAGGCCTTCTCAAAGGCTCAATCAATCATGCTCAAGTAGTACTCAAAATGAACTCAATAATGAATGGCAATCTCAACTCAAATTAACTTCATAGAAGCATAAAGAGAATTGTTAGAGACTCAATATGTTCTAATCTCACTCTCAACCCAAATCAATCTCAACTCAACTCATAGAAGAATAAAGAGAATTGTTAGAGACTCAATATGTTCTAAATCACTCTCAACTCAAATCAATCTCAACTCAACTCAAATCAACTCATAGAAGCATAAAGAGAATTGTTAGAGACTCAATATGTTCTAATCTCACTCTCAACTCAAATCAACCTAATCAAATCAACTTATAGAACCATAAAGAGAATTGTTAGAGACTCAATATGTTCTAACCTTAATCTCAACTCAACATAGAATGATGGAATAGTTTTTTTCATAGAACTTGAACAATCACTTCACACATCACTTGACTAGGCTCAATCAACTCAACTCAACCAATCATCACAAGGGACAACTCTTTCTCACACAACCCTAGTCCAAGTATGTATCAACCAACTCAAATGTTTCCAAACAATGCTCAACCACAAATCTCACATAACAATGATACTCATGTTCTTTTCTAACTCAAGTTCTTTCACAACCAATGGGCTTCAACAACTATGCTTATCAAACAAGGTTTAGACACAACTCTCAATTCAGAAAACCTTGAAGCATTCAACCAACCACTTTCGAAAAGGAAACCACAAACAATCCTTTTCCCTCCAATGATATTTCAGAAATCAACCACCATAAACAATCAATAGGAGAATGTGCCCATACCTTTTATGAAGATGAAAAAACCTCTTTGTAAATCTGCCACAATCACAAAATTCTTTTGCCAATCTTCACAAGGGTTAGTAGATCACAAAATAATCAACATTACTCCACTTTTCAATAATCATCACCAAGGCCTTTAATTGCACAACTTCCTTATCTCTCCTAAAACCACTTGTACCATAAAATAAAATAAATCAAAACATTGCATAACCTTTTCACTCCCAAAACCACTTATACCATAAAATAAAATAAATCACAATATTGCATACCTTGTCACCTCATGAAAGAATTAATCCTCTTGAAAAAGAACAAGGCAAACTTCACTTTTGGAACCCCTTTGCAAAATCAGAAATATCTCTTTACACACACCTTATTTCTCCTTCTAAATAAGTTAGTCAAATAGCCCTCGAAATAAGCTTTCCGACGATATATAATATGCCCCCTTTCCAAAATAAATTGAAACCTTTACATATATATATATGCCAACCTCCATTAATTGCACATAGGTCGGCCCTCCATTAATTTAAACTTAAACTTTAAACTTTAATATCTTCATCACCGGAGGTCCTTTTTCGATGAAACAAAATTCCACCTTGGCTTTTAAGAAAAGCCCTTTCCACATAAGCCCACCATGGTTTTAAATAAAACCTTTTATTTTGCCTGCCTTGGTTTTCATAAAAACCCTGTATATATCCATGCTCTCCAAAATATCATAGATGATTATCTATGAAGTGCTTTTGCCACCAAAACCAAATCAATGATCCATGTGACATCAATGACAACATAAAATACCTCAAATTAACTCAAATTTCCAACAATCAATCCATACTCCTTCAAGGTCTATCAATAATCTTGGGATAATTGTCCTAACACCTTGGGGATCTATGATAGATCTTGTCCCCAACATGCCCATTGTCCACCCTTGTATGAACTTGTATATTGAAGTTGTAATATGATTTTATTGACCAATTTTGACTTTGTATAATGCAATCATGTGTAAGCCTATGGATAATATTTAAAAACATAATTATTAATTATTTATGTATAAGCCTAAGGTCCCACAATTAATTTTACCAATGTTAAACTATAAATTATAATTAATCTTAAGTCTTTATGTTATGTTGAATTAGGTTAATCATATTTTGTATAAATACCCCCATCCACCTAATCCATTTCATTGGAGTTTTGTGACTCTTATCCATGGATAACATAATTATTATTTGATTCTCAAGGGCATCATCAATTGTGTTTATCACTTTTCTCTTTTTTTCCTTTTATGCTTTTTGTATAAGACTTGAGTAGACATATTCTTTCTATTAATTACTAGAAATTGATGTAAACTCCAACATGGTATATGGGCAAGTATGGAGTATTGTTGAGTTGCAAGCTTACTACAGTTATAAGGGCTTTGGCCTCTCTTTGAGAGGTCTAAGGTTTAAAACCCACTCAGTATGAGGGGACTAGGACCCCTCATAAAATCATGTGTAAACTCATTAAAAAAGTATCGAGCATTGTTACTTTGTCACACAAAAGGTCTATTTAGAGCCTTCTTTTTATTTCATTTATTGGGGTGAATTACTTCTCAAAGGTTCATAAGCATCATTGGTTGTGTAAGGAGCAAAAGAAATAATGTATTGCTAATTATTATTCCTTTTAGAAAAATTAGAAGCTATAGAAAAATGATTCCTTTTTAAATGCATACACATATTTTCTTACCATCATATTTTGACCCTTGTTGACCATGTTTGACCCCTTGTTCATATGCCTAATTGATAGCAATTAATGAGATGATCATTAGCAATTAACTCCCACTTTCTAGTATCTTACCACCCTTTTCTTCACTTCTATGACTATGATTTTTACACTCATGCAACTCCACCCTTGAATAGTAATTATTTGTTGCCTATAGTTGACCATCCCTATTCTTATTCTTTATGTTCCTATATGACATTATTGTACTTATTGATATAATTATCCTATTTAGAATAGGTACATTGTTAATATTTTCTTATAGTTACATATTTTATCAAGTTTTAGTTAATGCTTACTCTAAAGCATATAAAATATAGCAATTGATTCATGCATTTATCCATGGAATGCTCTCATAGTATACTTGAATCACCATTTCTATTTTTAATTTTTATGATATACTTATGATGCAACTTTGCAAGAGATTGTTTTGACAATGCTTTGATATTTTCTTTAGTTTCCACTTCCATATGAAGATGTTTTCTATTGCCATTGCATCTTGTATGTGATAATTGTTTTGATAAATATGAATGTTTTCCCTAGGTTCCTAAGACCAATGAAAATATTTTTGACATCCATGATACAACCTTCTTTGGACTGAAATAGGCTCCACCTGTATTACATCATAACCACATAGTGGTATAACAATAGCTTGGTGATAATGCATGTATCATTTGATAATCTTCAAGCCTGAATCCTTCCTTCAAAGTTGAGGTTGGTTGAATTAATACCATTTGATAATACAACCTTCTTTGTTACCATCATCTTCACTAAAATTTTGATAATTCTCATGCATTAACATCTTGATTTAATGTAAGCATGAAAGTTGTATTTTAATTCTATCATCATCACTAGGAACCTTTTACTGTGAATGATTATAAATATTGTTCCCTTAAAACATACCACCACAACAACATTCTCTAGATCAAAGAATATATCTACTAAATTCACTATCATATATAACATCCACCTATCCATAAGATAATATTTAACCTAATTAAAAGCTTAGGAAGATCAAAAAATAAATATGCACTATTATGTTTAACCAAAATTGCTTGGCTATATGAGGAATGATTGTCAAAAAAATACAATGAAAATTTGGTAAGGACCGTTGTATAAATAGTTCTTTATTGATAGAAATTCACTTTTTCTTCTTATATTTATAGCGCATGCTTTTATAAGTCTAACTTCAAAAATTTTAAATTACAAAAACTTTAAATTCTTATTTCCATGATGCACTTGATAAATTTATCTTCCTTATTGTCATATCACATAGTGTTGATAATGTTACATAATATTGATAGTTGCTAAATGAAAATATATCATCCAATTCCTTCTTTGAAAAATTAACATGGTTTTATTTTTTATTTTTTATTTTTTTCCTTAATAATAAAAGAAGATAATATTATTCTTACTTTATCATGTTTGAAAATTTAACACCCCAAGTCTACCCACTTGGTTTTCCATTCACCCTGAGTCTTCCCACTTGGTTGTCTAGTATTAGAGGATTCAATATGAGAAATTTTTTTCTTTATTTTATTCATTTTTTCTTTATTTCTTAGTATGAGCATGTTAAATCCATCTTCATGAGTGCCATTATGCTGCAGTCGAAATACTCATGAGATCGATATTGGCCAAATCCTGCATAGTTGCCCATTTTGAACTTCACTTTCCTCCCGAGATCCTAAGCTCAGGCAGTAGGTTTCTTTTCCTCTAGGGCCCATAAAACCTAGAGGTGTGATGCATACTTTCCCATGTCTTAACATGATTTCCAAAATTTATATATTATTTTTGTATCATGTAATACTTAGCGCATACATGCTCAAGCTAGCCTATCAACCATTCTCCTTGGAGCATCGTTTATGGTCTTACCAATACCCTAGTAACCACCTGGTGTCTTGTGTTGATTAACCAACACGATGTACCATACCATCATGTTTTTGGTAACACCTAGTCAAGCACAATTCACCGCTCATCATTAGAAGGGATAACCTAGAAGGGATGCCCATACAACCCTTCGTTACCTCCTATTCTAACCCTTTTCTATCAAAAGTATGGTTAGAGCCTTGATCCATGATGATTGCCAACCCGCATCATCATTAAAGAAAAATTCCATGGTGATTGCCTACCGACAACACCATTAAAATTTGTCTATACAAGATTGTCCTTCCCACAACCTTGAATTTTTATCAAGGTTGTCCTACCCACAACCTTAGATTGCATTTTAATATTATCTATTCCACAATATTAAATTCCCTTTCCTCCAACTTAACTATGGTGTGTAGTATCCAAGGATTTTGGCTAAGCAAAGGTTTACAAACACACACCATCATCTAATGGTTTTGATATTTATTAAGATAATGTAAAATAACTACTTTCCATATTTCTTTAACGTATATTTGTCACTAAGGCTGAATAGAAATCAATAAATTTTGAAAGTATTGCAATCAAAGTAAAGAGTCTTAAGTCTACATTACTATTATGTTTTATGATTTCTTTTTAATTCTCTTTATTAAAGGAATAGATACTACCTATGATTTAAACAAATAAAAATAAATATCTTCTATTTTTGTTTTGATCCATAAAATTTATGCTATATAAAAAAAATATAAAGCATTTTGCCTACACCAGTTTATGTGTTATGACAATGGTTCTATAATATTTAATATAAATGAGTTTTTAAAAGAAGTCTAACTCATTATGTTTTTAATAATATAAATAGCACCACCCCAAACATTATAAGAAAATTATACACCAAAACCCTTTAGCTATCTGGTTATAAAGTAATGATGTTATACAACAATCATGCTGAAGAACACAAGCTTATACTGAGAGGGGGGGTGAACAGTATAAGACCTCTTTTTACTTTTTCCTTTATACTTCAAAATAGTAAAGCAATATACCCAAAGCAATATCAAAGCAATGCACAATATCATCCACAAAGTGACACCAATTTTAACGTGGTTCACCCGGAATGGTCAGGCTACGTCCACAAAACTTTTCTCTAAAAGTTATCTCAAAGTTCTTTGGGAATCCTTCCCAATTACAATGTTTATGAGCCTCGGCCCAAAGGAGATACCTTCCCCCAATCAGAATTTATGAGCCTCTCGCTCAAAGGAGATACCTTCCCCCAATCAGAATTTATGAGCCTCTGCTCAAAGGAGATACCTTCCCCTCTGCTCTAGAAATGATCCCTCGGAAGATCAACTGCCTCTACCTCTTGCCAGCACGTGGAACTCCTTTCCATCGAAGACCTCCTGTCCTCAATGCTTAGCCTAAGAGACCTTCGCCTTCTATGATCACGTCCACAGCAGCTCAAGCATTCTATACCAAACACAGTTAGTCGGTCTAGTACAAGTCTTCCTCTATCTGTCGGATCTGTCCAACTCTTGAACAAATCAATCCTCTCGCATACAAGCCTTCTCAAAGACTTGCCAACTATCCTCAGGTTCTTCTCATAGAACCAATGCACCTCTATCCTCAAGTTCTCTACTAGAACTATCAAACTCAGCTCACAAGTCCTCTGCTAGGACCTGTCCAAATCTGCTCACAAGTCCCCACCAAAACCTGTCCAAAAACTACTCACAAGTCCCCACCGAAACCTGTCCAAAACTGCTCACAAGTCCCCACCGGAACCTGTCCAAAACTGCTCACAAGTCCCCACCGGAACCTGTCCAAAAACTCAAGCAAGCTCACCAAGAAAAACTTTCTTAGTAGGAAATCACAAAGTGAATTGTTAGAGACCCAATGTGATTTGTCAAACTCATAGAAGCATAAAGAGAATTGTTAGAGACTCAATATGTTCTATACTCAAATCCCAATCTCAAAACTCAACTCAAATCAACTCAGCTCAATCTCAATCTCAAATCTGAAAACTCAACTCAATATCTGAAATGGATAGGATAGAATGTTTTCTTTCAAGAACATGAAACCCCAACAATTGCCAACTATGCAAAGAATCACATAACAATGATACTCATGTTCTTTTCACCATCAATTAGGGTTTCAACAACAATGCTCATCAAACAAGGTTTAGTCAACCAACACCATTCAACTCAACATCAACCTTGAAGCATTCAACCAATCATCACAAGAAAAGGAAACAAGTAGAAATCCTTTTCCCTCCAAAGATATTTGAACAAAACAACCACCAACACAATATCACCAAATGCAAAGAATAACTTGCTCAAATCAACTCAATGGAGTAAGCCCAATATCATGAATCAAGTAAAGCAATAACTTGATCAAACAACCTCTATGGAAGCAACTCAACCATCAAACTCAAAATAGCCAACCAAGGGTTCCACCAACTCAATGCAAGTAGCTAGACTCACAAATATAAACCCTAGTGCACAAAGCTTCCACTATCTCAAACCAAAAATTATGCATTCACCAAAAACTCTCCTTAAGGATAACAATGCATAAGTAGTCTTCAACAAACCAGAAAATAGGATTTACACCTAGCCAAAGGATACCTAGTAGAATACCTTTTCACTCCAACCTTATTTCGGAAAACATACACCAATCATACTCATAAGAAGAATGTGCCCATACCTTATTGGAGTAGAAGATAATTGAACCTTCAAGCTGTCACCACACACAACTCTCAAACTTCCAACCAAGTTAGGGTTAGAATAAAAAGAAATGAGCAATAATATAAACTTCCTTTATTACACCTTTTAGCTCCACTTCTTTAAACACAACCACCATAACATGCCAATAAATCAACAATCACAGACTCACACCTTATACCTCCATTTTTAATTTTAGCATAGCAAAGAATAATCTTAAAAATACATCCAAAGAAATATGCCCTTATTTCTCCTAAGCTTTTATTCAATGCTAATCACAAAAGCCAAAACTCATAAAATTTAATCACACCTTATAAATCGCTGTCCAAGAAACTCCGAATTTCATGGCATAAAGACGTTTTAATAAAAACATGTGTTACTCTAGCAAAGCACCCCCACGAGACTCGAAACGGTGACCTCCGCCAATGCAACGCCCAACAGCAGCCTTCACTGCCACTAGCCCACGCGGGCTACGAAGTTCACAAGTGAACTTCCCTCCACTTCACCCTCGAAAAAAACTCCCGAAGACTTTTCAACCGCACGTGCTTCTAAGTCTTCCTTCGATCGCAGCGAATACAGAGCACAAACACCGCAAATTGCATTCGGGGAATTTCGAATTAATTAGCCTTCCAACCTTAGGAGTTGGAGAATAAATAGTCTCTTCGAAGACACCTTGACGTCGGCGAAAATAAAGACCATTTCAAAATTAATCAAAAGTCTTTTCAAAAAGGGTTTAAAAACCCTTAAATAATTTTAATAAATTAAGAATAAAAAAAGGTTTAAAAACCTTTAAGTATTTTTAATAAATTAAAAATAATTTCTCCCTTAATTAATTAAATAATTAATTAATTAAAACCTTGAAGGGTTTTAAATAATAATTAAATAAATAATAAAGAGAACCTCCATTGGTTTTAATAAAAACCATTTAACTTGGTTTTAATAAAAACCCTATCCAATGGAATCTCTCCGGATTCTCTTAAAAATATTCTCTTGGAATCTTCCACCTTTGAAGCCAACACATCCTCTTAACATTAATGCCATTTCCTTTTGACATCAATGACAACTCATAGACAAGAAGCTAGGATCTCAAACCCAAAATTGCCAACAATCTCCCCCTTTGTCATTGATGGCAAACCATGCTTCTCAACAACACAGAAACTCAACATAAACAACTCCCCCTGTCTTGAGGCTCTCCCCCTTACTCAAATCTCTCCCCCTTTGTCATCAATGGCAAAGGGTCACCTTTGGGGCTCGGGACTAAGAATGAGCCTCTTAGCTTAGTCCCTCCCCCACCTCCCCGATGAGGTGATTAATTCTTGGGTGGGAGTAAAACTCCCATTAGGCACTCGATCATCATCGACGTCTATAACTTCCTTGTCGGGCCTTCTCTTGAACTCTTTGTCCATATTCCTGTTCCTGTCACTGTTCTTGTTCTTGTTCTCATCCCTGTTCTTGTCCATGCCTTGATCCTTGGACCTGATCATGCCACTGTTCTTGTTCTTGTATTCTAGAATTTCAGCTCTACACTGTCTGATTATGTGACCTTCATTGTTGCACTTGAAACACTTGACGATGTTGTTTCTCTGAGGTAAACCTGATCTTTGAATCCACCAGTTCTAACCAAACCTGTTCTGACCAAACCTGTTCTGACCAAACCTGTTCTGGCCAAACCTGTTCTGACCAAACCTGTTCCTGTTATTTGCCTTGCAATAAACTGCCTTGTGCCCAAACTATTGACAAGAGTAGCAATACCCTTGAAAGTAACTAGCACTTCTAAAACTGTCATTTACCTCCTTCACTTGAGCCATGCAATGTGAAGCCATGTGACCAAACCCGTGACAAGCAAAACATCTGCCTTGAAACTTTCCTTTAATTGACCTCTTAGGTTCTGAAAACTTCTTCTTCTCATTCTGAATTCTGTTTTCTATTTCTATGCATCTATCATTCAAGGACTCCTTTTCTGAGAACTCTCTTCCTTTTGGAGTCTCTTACTAGACTCTCCAACTTGTTCCTTGTGTGGCTTAACAAAACCAAGGCCTGTTTTATCTGTTGTCTTTCTTTGACCTTTGATGAGTGACTTAACCTTTTTGGAGCTATCTTGAAACCTGTAAAGCTTATCCTTGTACTCTTTAGTTTCCTCTTTCAAAGAAGCCATTTTCTGTTCTAACTCACTATACTCAAGAACCTTAGACTCTAACTCATCCTTGAGTTCTTGTGTCTTAGCCATAGAGAAGTCAAGACTTTCTATAAGATCATCTCTCTCCATACAACATTCATCTAACTTATCCTTGAGTCTAGCATTCTTCTTTCTTTCCTTTTTCAAAGCACTAAGAGCACTAATAAGTTCACCTTCAAGATCTACTTCACCTTCCTCTATATCTTCCTCTATTTGTTTGCTTTTTGAATCATCAAAGCCTTTTTCGGATTTCTTATCACTAGAGGTGCTACCCTTTTCAAAAACCATACATGCATCTTCCTTATAGTTTTCTGAAGCATCCTCATACATACTAGAAACCAAATCATTATTTGTGCAATCATCCTCAAGGTGACCAAAATTTCCACATCTAAGACATTTCATGATAATGAATCTATGTTTCGGTTCTTCCTCTTTTTTCGATATGAACAACATCTCATTTTCATTATCACTTGAAGAACTTTCACTATCACTACTAGAACACTTACTTGCTTTGTCTAGGTAGAAACTCTTCTTGTGCTTGTGAGAATACCTCTTTCCTTGATTGTTGTGCTCATCTTTGTTTTTCCCGTGATGCTTGTGCTTTTCAGAATCCTTGCTCTTAGAATCCTGTTTATCTTCATCACTTTCATTCTTGGGAACAGTACAGATCAGTAGCATAATGACCAAACTTTCCACAATTGAAACATCTTATATTTTTCATACTTTTGTGCTTTCTAGAGAACTTGCCTTTCTTGTTGTAATATGCCTCTTCATCACTAGAAGACTCATCACTATCTTGAAGTCTGTTTACCCTTGGAATTCTTGGTAGCCTTGAAAGCTGCCTCTTTCTTGACATCAACCTTCACTTGAGTTCTCAACTCAAATGCTGCAAGTATACTATGGAGCTCATCCTTTTTCAACTTATCCAAATCTTTAGCTTCCTCAATAGCAGAAATATTTTCACTAAATCTATTAGGAAGAGATCTTAAAATCTTATCACAAACATCATTTTCAGCAAGCTCAAGACCTAAGTCTTTCATGGAGTTAACAACCTCATCCATACGAAGCATGTAGTCACTAATATTTTCATCATCATTCATCTTGAGTTGTTCAAACATACCTTTGAAGTGTCTCAACTTGGCCTTTCTGACATTTGTATCACCTGTATGAACCACCTTCAATCTGTTTCCACATTTCACTAGTTGTCTTGAGGTGAATCACTTTGGTGAGATCTGCTTTCTGTAAGCCTTTCAGGATTGCATTCATTGCTTTTGAATTGCTGTGATGTAGGAGCCTTTCTTCTTTAGTATTAGGACCATGTTCAGGAATAGTGTACTCATCTTCAATCACTTCCCAAACCTCATTCCCAAGTGCCATTAGATGAACCTTCATCCTTGCACTCCAAAGACCAAAATCTGACCCATCAAGAATAGGTGCTGCATTGCCACTTGAATGATCCATTGTGTTCTTTACTAGCTTTTCCTTCAAGCTGTTAAACTTTCTGAAGGCACCTGCTCTGATACCAATTGAAGAACACAAGCTTATACTGAGAGGGGGGGTGAACAAGTATAAGACCTCTTTTTACTTTTTCCTTTATACTTCAAAATAGTAAAGCAATATACCCAAAGCAATATCAAAGCAATGCACAATATCATCCACAAAGTGACACCAATTTTAACGTGGTTCACCCATAATGGTCGAGCTACGTCCACAAAACTTTTCTCTAAAAGTTATCTCAAAGTTCTTTGGGAATCCTTCCCAATTACAATGTTTATGAGCCTCGGCCCAAAGGAGATACCTTCCCCCAATCAAAATTTATGAGCCTCTCTCAAGGAATCCTTCCCCAATCGAATTTATGAGCCTCTCGCTCAAAGGAGATACCTTCCCCCAATCAAAATTTATGAGCCTCTGCTCAAAGGAGATACCTTCCCCTCTCGCTCTGGAAATGATCCCTCGAAGATCAACCGCCTCTACCTCTTGCCAACACGTGGAACTCCTTTCCACCGAAGACCTCCTGTCCTCAATGCTTAGCCTAAGAGACCTTCGCCTTCTATGATCACGTCCACAGCAGCTCAGCAACCTGTACCAAACACAGTCAGTCGGTCTAGTACAAGTCTTCCTCTGTCTTATCGGATCTGTCCAACTCTTGAACAAATCAATCCTCTCGCATACAAGCCTTCTCAAAGACTTGCCAACTATCCTCGGGTTCTTCTCATAGAACCAATGCACCTCTGTCCTCAAGTTCTCTGATAGAACTATCAAACTCAGCTCACAAGTCCTCTGCTAGGACCTATCCAAATCTGCTCACAAGTCCCCACCGAAACCTGTCCAAAACTGCTCACAAGTCCCCACCGGAACCTGTCCAAAACTTCTCACAAGTCCCCACCAGAACCTGTCCAAGAATTGCTCACAAGTCCCCACTGGAACCTGTCCAAAAACTCAGCAAGCTCACCAAGAAAAACTTTCTTAGTAGGAAATCACAAAGTGAATTGTTAGAGACCCAATGTGATTTGTCAAACTCATAGAAGCATAAAGAGAATTGTTAGAGACTCAATATGTTCTATACTCAAATCCCAATCTCAAAACTCAACTCAAATCAACTCAGCTCAATCTCAATCTCAAATCTGAAAACTCAACTCAATATCTGAAATGGATAGGATAGAATGTTTTCTTTCAAGAACATGAAACCCCAACAATTGCCAACTATGCAAAGAATCACATAACAATGATACTCATGTTCTTTTCACCATCAATTAGGGTTTCAACAACAATGCTCATCAAACAAGGTTTAGTCAACCAACACCATTCAACTCAACATCAACCTTGAAGCATTCAACCAATCATCACAAGAAAAGGAAACAAGTAGAAATCCTTTTCCCTCCAAAGATATTTGAACAAAACAGCCACCAACACAATATCACCAAATGCAAAGAATAACTTGCTCAAATCAACTCAATGGAGTAAGCCCAATATCATGAATCAAGTAAAGCAATAACTTGATCAAACAACCTCTATGGAAGCAACTCAACCATCAAACTCAAAACAGCCAACCAAGGGTTCCACCAACTCAATGCAAGTAGCTAGACTCACAAATATAAACCCTAGTGCACAAAGCTTCCACTATCTCAAACCAGAAATTATGCATTCACCAAAAACTCTCCTTAAGGATAACAATGCATAAGTAGTCTTCAACAAACCAGAAAATAGGATTTACACCTAGCCAAAGGATACCTAGTAGAATACCTTTTCACTCCAACCTTATTTCAGAAAACATACACCAATCATACTCATAAGAAGAATGTGCCCATACCTTATTGGAGTAGAAGATAATTGAACCTTCAAGCTGTCACCACACACAACTCTCAAACTTCCAACCAAGTTAGGGTTAGAATAAAAAGAAATGAGCAATAATATAAACTTCCTTTATTACACCTTTTAGCTCCACTTCTTTAAACACAACCACCATAACATGCCAATAAATCAACAATCACAGACTCACACCTTATACCTCCATTTTTAATTTTAGCATAGCAAAGAATAATCTTAAAAATACATCCAAAGAAATATGCCCTTATTTCTCCTAAGCTTTTATTCAATGCTAATCACAAAAGCCAAAACTCATAAAATTTAATCACACCTTATAAATCGTTGTCCAAGAAACTCCGAATTTCATGGCATAAAGACGTTTTAATAAAAACATGTGTTACTCTAGCAAAGCACCCCCGCGAGACTCGAAACGGTGACCTCCGCCAATGCAGCGCCCAACAGCAGCCTTCGCTGCCACTAGCCCACGCGGGCTACGAAGTTCACAAGTGAACTTCCCTCCACTTCACCCTCGAAAAAAACTCCCGAAGACTTTTCAACCGCACGTGCTTCTAAGTCTTCCTTCGATCGCAACGAATACAGAGCACAAACACCGCAAATTGCATTCGAGGAATTTTGAATTAATTAGCCTTCCAACCTTAGGAGTTGGAGAATAAATAGTCTCTTCGAAGACACCTTGACGTCGGCGGAAATAAAGACCATTTCGAAATTAATCAAAAGTCTTTTCAAAAAGGGTTTAAAAACCCTTAAATAATTTTAATAAATTAAGAATAAAAAAAGGTTTAAAAACCTTTAAGTATTTTTAATAAATTAAAAATAATTTCTCCCTTAATTAATTAAATAATTAATTAATTAAAACCTTGAAGGGTTTTAAATAATAATTAAATAAATAATAAAGAGAACCTCCATTGGTTTTAATAAAAACCATTTAACTTGGTTTTAATAAAAACCCTATCCAATGGAATCTCTCCGGATTCTCTTAAAAATATTCTCTTGGAATCTTCCACCTTTGAAGCCAACACATCCTCTTAACATTAATGCCATTTCCTTTTGACATCAATGACAACTCATAGACAAGAAGCTAGGATCTCAAACCCAAAATTGCCAACACATGCTAACATTTTCGACCACCGACTCTTCCATACCTATGCATTAGTTTCTACATAAAGTTTTATTTTTTTAAAACAACTTCCATATTTGACCTTGATTTAAGTTGGTATTCCTTAATCAGAGGACACGGTTGCCATTGCTTCTACGTTATGGATTCTCTAATAAATGTTCCATGCTTTCCAATGTCTATCCCATAACCTAGGCTCTGTATATAACTTGATGACAAACACATTAAAAACCTCAAACTAGATGTTATATTCAGACCTGTTTCTATACACATCAAATTACACGTTTCTTCAATCCACTACAGAGTTTCTTAAAATAGAAATTTTTTAAGCTATAACATATTACATCCAAATTGTGCCAGTGTAAGCTAAAACTAGGTGTACTAAATATTGACCCTAGGCAAAATACAAACTGATTGAAATAAGGAAAAATATGATATTTGTTGTACGTGTATGTAATGCTTCAAGATGCTAGGTATCGAGTTTATCTAAAATATAAGAGTTTCCTATTAACCAGAGTTATCATCACTTAGCTAAGGATTTGCGCTAAAGAAAGATACATCCTACATACCAAGGCTTTCTTAAGCAATTTCCACATTATGTTTTAAAATATTATAATCCATATAAACTACTCTCATTGCTTGTCGCATACATGCACAACGTGATAACAGAAAAATTATTCATTCTTTGTTCTACGACAAAGTTATCTACAAATCAAAATAATATCAATTGCACCTTTCATCAGATAGTATGTTTTGAAGGAGAATAGCAATATATTTATTTGAAATTGCAATTTACCCTTGTTCTCAAAATTCCACAAAGCATTTATTTTTTGTTTCCAAGCTACGTTTCCAAACAACAATACAAAATTTACAAACATTGTTCTGCATTTAAACCAAAAGCCACATAACCATCTATTAATGCATGTAACAGGTTTGGCTACATTTCTTTTATGACTCAGGCTTTGAATTACCCTTGAGTAAAATTTCCCATTTTCACAAATGTATAACAATTTCCTTTCATCCTGTATACAACTCTTTGAAGCCCGAACGCTATCAAATCCATTAAAATATAGCATGCATTACGTTTTGTAGCATATATCAGATTTATTTCTCCTCTTACTGATTATCCAGTACTTACAAGGTTCATAACGGTCATTCTACCATGAAATGCAACTAATACTAACATGCATACATCATATCCTTGTTTCATTCAATATGTAGAGCTTCACAACATCACAATTTTTTTTTACACAACATGCAAGAGTAAATTCGGACTTGGTTCACATCCAACCAATCCCACAACATCACAATGAAGCTCAATGAAAACACAACATGCAACAATAACTTTCAGGTAGAATGAATTCAGTTTTAGTTCACAACCAACCAAACACACAGTAACACATTGTTGCCTTATGTTTCCAACAAACCTTCGAGCGCATGCAATATCCAAATTACACAAAACAATTTTAATTTTTCTAAAATGCATAAGCTAATTCAAATTCTCACATAGAGCATTATCATATTAACTTTGCCATACAATCAAACTTTTCCATTTGCTTTTTCTTAAATTTATTAATTAGAATCGACTTACTGGTTCCTTCTTGCTTCCAATACATTACTCTCCTTTTACCACACTCTGTTCTCTCTTCACCTCCAACACCTAGCCCTTCCTTCACCAAAACCATGCACACCACACCATTCACTCCTACAAATACAGTTATATGATATGCATTCTATATGGACCGTTGGTGAATGCATTGCCTATAGTGTTATATGCCCCTATCAACTAGAAAATACACAACCGCTCATCATCTCCTTGACTTACCTTGTACCGGAATAATCTGAAGAATTGTACCAAGCAATATGATCTTCTCATTAATCTTCAGATATAGAAACATACATGCGGTTACAAACTGTTCTAACCACTTAGGTGGTTAGAAACCAGAATTGGAGAGCGCCTACGAGCGCTTCTTTTAACATGCCAAGAATGGAATATGAATTTATGCTAACATCCCCCCTTATTACATTATTGGCAAATCCCAATTGTATTTCGAAACTTTTCATATTTGATGCGTCCAAGTGCTTTGGTAAAGATATATGCAACTTGAGCATCAGTAGGAATGTAGTGAAGCTGTATATGGTGCTTTGGAACTTCATCTCGTATAAAATGACATCTGGTATCAACATGTTTGGTACGTTCATGAAAAATTGGATTTTTTACAAGATTCAAAACACCTTGGTTGTCGCAAAACAAATGAAGAGGAAGATTCTTTGGAAGGCCCATGTTTGTAAGAATGCGACTTAACCACATGATCTCACATACTGCTTCATTGGCTGCACGATATTCTGCTTCTGTAGAAGATAGAGCAACCACATGCTGCTTCTTACTGTGCCATGAGATAGGTCCAGATCCTAGATGGAAAACATACCCGGAGGTGGATTTACGATCATCAAGGGATCCAGCAAAATCTGAGTCTGTGTATCCCAGTAAGAAGAATTTATTATTCTGTCTATACTCCAGACCATAATTTGTAGTACCGTGAACATAATGAAGAACTCTTTTTGCTGCTTTCCAGTGACTCACTTTAGGCTCTTGCATGAACCTTGAAAGATATCCTACAGAAAAACTGAGATCTGGTCTGGTATTTGTCAGATATAGGAGACTCCCAATCAACTGGCGATAGAGAGTACCATCTACACGAGGTGACTCATCATATCGAGATAACTTAAGTCCTTGCTCCATTGGAGTTGCTTTTGACTTACAATTAGTCATCCGATATTTTTCTACTAAAGTCTTGGCATATTTCTTCTGTGTTACTCTAATATGAAACTTTTGTTGAGTAACTTCTAAACCAAGACAATAGTGTAGAAGTCCTAGATCTGTCATATCAAAAGATTGCTTTAAATCATCCTTTACTAAATCAATCATTTTTTCTGAGCTTCCTGTGATGATCAGATCGTCAACATAAAGTACAAGAATCACTATATCAGAACCATTTTTCTTAATATAGAGATTTGCATCTGAAGGACTTCTAATAAAACCATGTTGCACAAGGTGATTGTCTATCTTGATATACCATGCTCGAGGGGCTTGTTTTAAACCATACAGATATTTGATCAACTTGCACACTTTTTGTTCTTGCCCCTCAACCTCATATCCTTCTGGTTGAGTCATGTATACTTCTTCTTGTAAGTCACCATTTAAGAAGGCACTTTTAACATCCATCTGATGTAATTTCCACCCAAACTGAGCTCCCATGGCACAAAGTACTCTAATGGTAGTCATTTTTGCGGTAGGGGCAAAAGTCTCTTCATAATCTATGCCTTCTTTCTCGAGCATATCCCTTTGCAACAAGTCGGGCTTTATGCTTATCAATAGATCCATCTGCCTTATACTTCACTTTGAATACCCATTTGCGGCCGATGGGTTTCTTTCTGTTGGCGGATTGACTAGTTTCCAAGTATTATTTTTGAGAAGAGAGTTATGTTCTACATCCATAGCCTGTTTCCACTGTGGTTGAGTAAGGGCAGATTTAACCGTTGTGGGTTCATTTGTATTTAATGTAGACATATAAAGTTTTTCTTCATCCTCATCTTCTTCCCTGTCATATTTGGTACTCACTGACAAATCATCAAAGTGTTGACAAAGTTCGTCAACCTCTGAAGTAGATGCTTCTGCTCTCTTCTGTTGTGTCATACTGCGAGTACATGGCCTATCAAGAGATAGATCTGGAAAGGAGTTCAACTTAGCATCTCTCAAAGTGCTAGTATACCATTTTGGAACTTTTTGTTTTGACTTTGGAACTTGAACCTCCTTTTTAGGTTCTGCTTCATCTATGTATACAGTTGTGGATGTGTCTTTTGATGTAGGAGCTTCATCAAATACAACATCTCTACTCACATGTGTCTTCTTGGTCTTAGGATCAATCAATCGATAACCTTTTGAGTACTCATCATAGCCAAGAAAAATACACGGCAGGGTTTTCTCATCCAACTTCCTTCTTTTCTGTTTTGGAATGTGCATGAATGCTTTACACCCAAACACCTTCAGATGAGAAATGGAAGGTTTCTTATCACTCCATGCTTCTTGTGGAGTCTTCCCTTGTAGAGCACGAGTGGGTGCTCTATTTAAGAGGTATGACGTTGTGTTTACTGCTTCTGCCCAATATTGATCCTCAAGATGTGCTCCTTTTAGCATACATCGAACCATTTCCATAATGGAACGATTTCTTCTTTCTGCAACTCCATTCTGCTGAGGTGTATAGGCTGTAGTCAGTTGTCTTTTGATCCCATGTTCTTTAAGGAACTCTAAAAAATCTTCAGAGGTGTATTCCCCCCCTCGATCTGAGCGGAGGGTTGTTATCAAATATCCCGATTCCTTCTCAACAAGCTTCTTGAACTGTTGGAAAGTGAGAAGTGCTTCTGATTTCAACTGAAGAAAGAAAACCCACATCTTTCGTGAGTAATCATCAACGAATAGTTGAAAATACTTTTTCCCACCATAGCTGGTTGGCATAGGACCACACGGATCGGTATGTACCGGCTCTAAAGGTTTTGCGGCTCGAGGCGAGCTTGCTTCAAAAGGCACTCGATGTTGCTTCCCCTGCTAAGCAATCTGAGCAAACTGGCAAGATAGATGAGAGGGGCGGAAGACCTTTCACCATCTCATATTTGTGTAATTCAAGCAAGTATCCAGAACTGAGATGCCCATAACGCCGATGCCAGAGAGAGGTAGCCTCTTTTGTAGTTGCAGCCAAAGCAACATGGGAAGTGGAAATAGCATCGAGGATAAACAAGCCATGTTTGTAAGACCCAGTTGCTACATTTTTACCGTTGTGTGTGATAAAACATCTTTTTTGGCCATTGACAACTCGAAACACAACTTCCATGTTTCTATCCAACATTTGTGTGACTGAAAGCGGATTATTGGCTAATCCTGGAACATAGAGGACCTTTTCAATTTGATAATTACCATCGGGGAAGAGACACAGAAATATCCCCTTCTCCTTTTACTTGATAGACCTGATTGTCAGCAATTGTGATTGGCTTACCCTCTTTTTCAACAAACGTATCAAACCAAGATTTATCCCCAGTCATGTGTTTGCTTGCTCCTGAATCAATATACCATACAACATCTATCTGGGAAGACGATGTATGAGTCATGAGTACCTTATGTGCTCGTTCAGAGTCAGAGTCTGAATCGGACTCAGGAGAATGTGAGTCTGAGTTGGATTCAGCATAAGCAACATGGCCTTTAGACTGCTTATGCTTATAGTATTTTTTCTTGTGCTTGCCCTTCTTTTGGGAACCTCTTTCATTTTGTTGCTTGTTTTTGAACCAACATCTGTTGGTGTCATGGTTATTCATATCACAAATTTTGCAATATTTTGTATCTTTTTGCTGAGATTGCTTTCCTTTTCCTTTGGAGGAACCACCTCCTTTTTGAAACTGCCCTTGTTGTTTACCACTCTGTTGTGTGGAGAGAGCATTATCTGGCATGTCATCTTTCTGGACCTGAGTTGCCTCCTCAGTCTGAAGCAAGTTTACCAGTTCCACAAATGAGACTTGTCTTCCAGAAACATTGAGAGAGGTGATCAACATCTTATAGGAACTTGGTAATGCTCTCAAGATAACAAAATTCAAGATATCATCATCCACAGGTTTTCCCATAGCATTCAATTTTGCTTTCAAATCTGCCACTCTACATAGGAATATGTCAACTGTTTCTCCAGAACTCATATTGAGATTATGTAGTTGAGTTTGAAGATGGAGAATAGTGGATTGATTTTTCCCTTCATATACTGTGAGCAAAGCATCCCAAGCTATCTTACTAGTTTTTGCATCACAAATATGAGGCTGCACCTCATCTGTGGTAGCAAGTAAGATAAATACAAGACTCTTCTGGTCTTTCTTATCCCAATCATCTTGATCTGTTCATGTTGTTTGAGGACGTTTTTCAGTGCCATTCACTACATTCCATAAATCTTCCAACTGAAGTATGGCTTTCATTTTTGTCTTCCATGGAACAAAATTAGGACCTTTCAACAATTGGGAATCTGAGAGATATTTATGAATTGTGGCCATTATGAAGGTTCCTTATATCACCAATTGGTCTCCCTTTCTTTATACCTGCCAGATCATTATATTGTAACCATTCAATATACACCCGCCCTTACGTGAGGGAAACTATAGGTATATAGGAACAGTATACTACTCAATATGTACTCGCCCTTACGAGAGGGAGACTATAAGTACATATGAGAAGCACAATATATTGACCATAGGCGATACTGAAAGGGCATCGTGTTGTTAATGACACCTACCATAGAAAGTTTTATTCCGCATGCGTGGGGCGTAACTTCCCCTAAACACTTTGGAAAAAAGAGCTTTCGTCAGGATTTACGCCTAACAACAATCACGATGTGGGTATGAAATGAGAAATAAAAAACATGGTTTGCCTTATTTCTCCCCGACGATTTATAGAGAACAAGCTCAGACGTCGTTGTTGCAGCTATATTAGGCGGCGAATATAGTAGTCCAAAGCACGACAGCATTACCTATAAGTGTGGACCAGAGGTATCTCAAATACCGAACGCTGCTGTGCAATAAATTGCACAAATAGGGTATAAATTTGGGGTCTTATATTTGTAATTTATGATTGATAATGCAAGAAAACAGAATATTTAAATGCAAAAAATAACAATCATAAATGCCCACAAATTTTTAGCACCTATTTTATTCTAGCAAAATTATGTCTGCCAAATAGCTTGATTTCCCCCCTTTGTCTGACAATTTTGTAAGGAAAAAAAATGGATTTCCCCCCTTTCAAGTTGCAAAGAGAACAAGAAATTTGTTGCAAAAAATACCTTAAAGCTTCCTCCAAAGTATGCAGCCGTCAAAAACAAAATGACAGGCGTCAACTAGAATCTGCCGCCGTCACTGTGTCATTCGGGGCGTCAAAAAATCAAAGCCCACCGTCACTGGGACACGCTGGGCGTCAACCACATGTTCCACCGTCACCGAAACATGAAATGCATCAAATTAACAAGTACGGGTGTCAAAAATTCCCCGCAGGGATTGGAACTGGAGACCTTCCGCCAAACAAGAAACAATCTTACCGCCTGAGCCAGAGAGCCCGACGGGAAAGAACTTGCACGCTGGTGATATTGAAAACGTGAGGGCGATGGATTTAGGGAAAAAAAATATATCCCACATGGTCTGTGCGACCGATGTGGGGGGGCTTAAAAATTCCGAAAGCCACTAAAGCTTTCGGTTGCCTTCGGGCAACCACCCCGTCCCCGTCCTTTTGCCTCCCTCCCGCCGAACCATCCACGAGCCACTTGCTTCTGCTGCGTTGTCCGTCGGTGTCTGTCGCGCTTCTGTTGTCCCAGTCGGTGTCTGGTGTCTGTCGCGCTTCTGTTGTGGTGTCTGTCGCGCTTCTGTTGTGGTCTGTCGCCCTTGGTCCGTCAGGGTCGTGTCTCCTGTCTTCGGTTGCTTGGTCCGCGTGTCTCCTGTCTTTGGTCTGCTCCTGTCCGCAGCTCTGATGCCATGAAGAATTGTACCAAGCAATATGATCTTCTCATTAATCTTCAGATATAGAAACATACATGCGGTTACAAACTATTCTAACCACTTAGGTGGTTAGAAACCAGAATTGGAGAGCGCCTACGAGCGCTTCTTTTAACATGCCAAGAATGGAATATGAATTTATGCTAACATAATCCTTCTGCCTATTGAGGAGACCTCCTTCCTTTGCACTACCCTACCAGTAACAATACCTGTCTCCTGCATCCACAGATACATTAGCAGTATCTCATCCTTGCAAACAAATTAGGTGTATAACAAAATAGGTTTTTGGAGGGTTGTTACATACTCCCCCCTAAGATTAAACACAGTCCCTGTGTTTGCATTTACCATTTAAAGCATAGATAGAAGAAAAATAATGCCATGATAATAAAAAATCAATTCAACACATCATCAAATTCACATTCTTCCCAATTTGATTCATATTCTATTATCAAAACATGCATAAGTTCATGTATCATTCTTCACAAACCAAGATATGATAATATTCAAAATAAAACTATGACATAAAACATGCACAAATACCAAGTATATGTATCATACTTCACAAACCAAGATATGATATTGTTACTATTCAATCAAAATAAAACTATGTCATGATGATAACAATGTCCAAGCACTATTCAAACAAGAAGGGAAACTATCTTTTCATGATGGCCACATCTTCCCACGTGGCACTATTTTTAAAAAATTGGTCCCACTAGACCTTGCACTGTTCAATGTTCCTTTTTCTCAATTATTTTGTACGATATCCAAGGATCCTAACTGGTCGCACTTCAATGCGTAGGGGATCATCCATCTACAATTGATCAACATTCCAAACATGTGAGGGATCAGGAACATATTTCTTGAGAAGGGACACATGGAATGTATCATGAATTTTGGACAAATTGGGTGGCAAGTCTAATTTGTAGGCGATCGGGTTTAGTTTTTCAACAATCTCAAAAGGTCCTACAAATCATGGACTAAGCTTAGAGGATTTAATAGAAATTTTAGTAGGTTTAACTCTTAGGAATACTCTATCTCCCATAGATAATTCCCTTGGTGTTCTCTTCAGGTCCGCATAACTCTTTTGTCGATCCAAGGCTTCTTTAAGCCTTTGAAAAATTTCATTAAGTTGGTCTTCCATTTCCCTGACCATATCCGGCCCGATCATCACCCGATCCTCCAGATTACTCCATGACAATGGCGTTCTGCACCTCCTCCCGTACAGAGCCTCAAATGGAGCCATACCTAAAGAAGTATGATAGCTATTATTATAAGTAAACTCAACTAGAAAAATATAATCTTCCCACTTCATCTGATGGTCCATACAATACATGCGGAGCATATCCTCTAAGACTTGATTTACTCTTTCAGTTTGTCCATCCATTTTTGGATGATAGGCAGTGCTAATATTGAGTTTTGTGCCCCATGCCTGATGCAATACCTACCAAAACTCAGATGTGAAATGAGAGTCCCTATCTGATATAATTGTTTTAGGGAATCCATGTAGCCATACCACTTCCCTGGAAATTTTTGGGCTACAACAGGAGCTCCATATTTTATATTTCTAGGCAAAAAATGTGCCACTTTAGTCAATTTATCCACTACTACCAGAATGGCATCATGCTGAAAATGATTCTTAGGCAATCCAACAATAAAATCCATAGTTACCACTTGCCATTTGTATTGTGGAATGTCATGCAAAAATAAGTGTCCAGTTGGATGTAGATGTTCCGCTTTCACCTTTTGACATTCTAAAAATTTAGCCACAAATTTAGCAATGTCCTTTTTCATTCCTGGCCAATAATACTCTTTTTCAAAGTTTCGTACATCTTCACATAGCCTGGATGAGCAGAATATGGAGCACTATGTGCCTCTTGCAGTATTATATTTCGTAGGTCCTAGTCGCTTGGTACCACCATCCTATTTTTAAAGAATAATGTATCTTCCCAGATTCTAAATCCCTTTGCTTTATCAGAATCTTGTTGAACCAATTCTCGATACTTCTAAGAATATTCATCTTGAATCTGCAGTTTCCTTATTTGATCAATTATAGCAGATTGACAATGTGACATAGCATTGATATGCCTTCTTCTACTTAAAGCATCTGCTAATTTATTTTCTTTTCCTTTAATATATTCTATGCCAAAATCATATTCCACCAAAAACTCCATCCAACGCCTTTGTCTAGCATTAAGCATTGGCTGAGTAAAAATATATCTTAAGCTTTGATGATCTTTTCTAAGCTCAAAAGGTTTACCAAGCAGATAATGTCACCATATTTTCAAAGCATGCACAACCATAGCCAATTCTAAGTCATGTGTGGCATAGTTTAATTCATGTTTCTTGAGTTTTTAGGACTCATAGGCAATAACGTCATCCTCTTGCATGAGAACCCCACCTAAACCTTCCAAAGAAGCATTAGTACATACCACAAATGGTTGCTTGGGATCTGCTATTTTGAGAATAGGTGCTGATGTTAGCTTTTCTTTAAGTATTTTGAAAGCTTCTTCACATCGTTCTGTCCATTTAAAAGCTTTTCCTTTCTTTTGGAGATTGGTGGGAGAAGGTAGATTAGTATGTCATCCAAGAACACCAACACAAACCGATCTAATTGTTCTCGAAACACACTATTCATCAAATTCATAAAAGTTGTTGGGGCATTGGTCAATCCAAAAGGCAACACTGTGAATTCATAATGACCATATCTAGTGTGAAAAGTAGTTTTATGAGTATCTTCTTCCCGGATCCTCAATTGATGATAACCAGATCTAAGATCAATTTTGGAGAAAATTGTGGCTCCTTTCAGTTGATCAAACAAATCATCTATTCTGGGTAGAGAGTACTTATTCTTAATAGTCATCTTGTTTAACATTCTGTAATCAATACATAGCCTTAGTGTCCCATCTTTATTTTTTACAAACAACACTGGTGCACCCCACGGTGAAACACTAGGTTTAATATATCATTTTTCTAAAAGTTCTTGCAGCTGAGTCTTAAGTTCTTGTAGTTCTATTGTGGTCATCCTATAGGGTGCTCGAGCTATTGGCATTGCTCCTGGAAAAAGTTCTATAGTAAAATCAAACTCCCTCTAGGGTGGAAGACCAGGTAATTCTTCAAGAAAAACATCGTGAAAGTCATTTAACACTGGATAGGTTTGGAAAAGACTCACTCCAGATTTATTTTCTTCCTTTTTATTAAGTTTAACCACAAAGACTCTACTACCCTTTCTCAGAGCTCTTTTAACTTGCATTGCAATCAAAATATGTGGTTCCACTGATTCATGTTCATAGTGAACCCGAATCCTTTGCTTGGTGTCATCAGTGAATTCCATCCATCTTTCTTCAAAATTTAACAATGCTTTATGTGCTTTGAGCCAATCCATGCCTAAAATTATGTCAAAGGCATGCAATGGAGCCACATATAAATGCCATCGGGTTTGTCCTTGAGGTAGGATTATCTGAGGATCAAATAGACATTGGTCAATAGTATAGGTTTTCCCAGACCCATACTCGACTTTCCACCCATTAGCCATAAATCCAAGTATTTTTGGTATGTCCCTCAAAATATTAGGTGAAACAAAACTATCAGTTGCTCCAAAATCAACCAAAATATAAATATTTCTATTATAAAGTTTACCTTTCAATAGAAAAGGTGTTGCTTGACCACTAAGTTTAGAGTTACCTATTGTTGCATATATCTTATGAGCAGGTTCCTCAAGTTCTTTTCTCTTATCTGCTCGCAAAGGACATTTATCAGCATAATGAGGTTCTTTACAAATCCAGCATCCAGTCCATGGTGCCCTCTCTTTCATATTTCCCTCATTATTTTCATATGTACCAACTTTTGGTGCATTAGCTCTTTGCTCATACCTATCCCTAAAATTTCTTTGGCCACCCCGATAATTTTGATTTCCCCTGTTTCCTTGGTACCTATTCTTATTCTTGTCAAACCTGTTTCTATTCCCATTTCCATGATTCTTGTTCCAACCCCTGTCTCCCTTGGTTGGACCCACACTTTTCTTTTTTTGTGGTTCTTCTTTTTTTGAAGATTGTTGATAATAAGCTTTCTTGGCCTTAAAATTATCCTCTTCTTGTCGAGCCAAGTCACAAGCAGCAGTTAGGGTAGCAGGTTTTAACATAAGAATCATGTGTCCAATTTTTGGATGTAACCCTAGGAGAAATTTCTGAATTTTAATCTCATTCCTCTGTTCATATTCGGGCATGTATTTGAGCAATTGCACGAATCGCTGATAATACTCAATTACAGACATATTACCCTGTGTTAACCTTGAAAATTCCACAGTCCTTTCAAGGTAAAATTGCGGTGTTAGGAACCTATCCTTAAATGCCAAAAAAAATGTGTCCCAATGAACATCGACAGCCTCCACATTGTGGGTTTTCCTATATGTATCCCACCAATCAGTGGTAGCTCTAGTCAATCAAAATACTGCCCACGAGGTTTTTGATTTAGATGAAAGGGTCCTAACCGCAAAATATGCTTCCACACTATTCAACCATCTTTCAGCTTCTTCCCCATCACCTTTGCCATCAAATTTGGCTATATCAATTCTTCGCATATCCTTGTCCAATTCTGAACCTACTTGTTTCCTTCCTGGGTCAATAGTTGTCTCATCCTCAACTATTACCATTTCTTTTCCTTTGGATAGGTTTTCTATTGTTTTCTGTTGATGGGAAATCATTTCTTGCTGTTGAGCCAGCTAAGCTTTTTGCTGCTCCATATGCTCTATCATTTGAGCATTTTTTTGTGCCATGTGTTCAGCCATTTGAGCACTTTGCTGCTCCATTTGTTCTTTCTGTTGGCTCATTTTCTCCCGCAATAGTTGTACCATCCGGACCATTTTATCCTCTTTATTAACTGGTTCTTTTTCCTTCCTCTTTTCCTGAGGATGTTCTACGGCTTCCTCTGATGCCCCAATCCACATAACTTTTTGAATGACCCTTCTAGGGTTCTCGGTCAACCCTTCCCACTGAACCACCATAGTTCTTTTCGAGGAACTAGCTTTTTTTCTGGATGCCATTGCCTGCCCAACAAAAAAAAGAGCCTTATCAAATTTTTGAGTCTTAGGTGAACACATTGGTAACATCAAATTAGATTTGACATAGATTTTCTAAAATTTTATTACTTAAAATATTCGCAACCTTGGCTCTGATACCAAATGTAACACCCCAAGTCTGCCCACTTGGTTGTCCATTCACCCCAAGTCTTCCCACTTGGTTGTCTAATATCAGAGGATTCAATATGAGAAATTTTTTTCTTTATTTTATTCATTTTTGCTTTATTTCCTAGTATGAGCATGTTAAATCCATCTTCATGAGTGCCATTCCACTGCAGTCGAAATACTCATGAGATCGAGATTGGCCAAATCCCACATAGTTGTCCATTTTGAACTTCACTCTCCTCCCGAGATCCTAAGTTCAGGTAGTGGGTTTCTTTTCCTCTAGGGCCCATAACACCTAGAGGTGTGATGCATACTTTCCCATGTCTTAACATGATTTCCAGAATTTATATCTTATTTTTGTATCATGTAAGACTTAGCGCATACATGCTCGAGCTAGACGATCAACCATTCTCCTTGGAGCATCATCTAGGGTCTTACCAATACCCTGGTAACCACCCGATGTCTTGTGTTGATTAACCAACATGATGTCCCATACCATCGTGTTGTCGGTAACACCTAGTCAAGCACAATTCACCACTCATCACTAGTAGGGATAACCTAGAAGGGATGCCCATACAACCCTTCGTTACCTCCCATTCTGACCCTTTTCCATCAGAAGTACGGTTAGAGCCCTGATCCATGATGATTGCCTACCCGCATCATCATTAAAATTTATTTTCCATGGTGATTGCCTACCCACAACACCATTAAAATTTGTCTATACAAGATTGTCCTTCCCACAATCTTGAATTTTTATCAAGGTTGTCCTACCCACAACCTTAGGTTACGTTTTAAGATTATCTATTCCACAATCTTAAATTCCCTTTCCTCAAACTTAACTATGGTGTGTAGTATCTAAGGAGTTTGGCTAAGAAAAGGTTTGCAAACACACACCATCAACTAATGGCTTTGAGATTTATTAAGATAACGTAAAACAACTAGTTTCCATATTTCTTTAATGTATATTTGTCACTAAGGCTGAATAGAAATCAATAAATTTTGAAAGTATTGCAATCAAAGTAAAGAGTCTTAAGTCTACATTACTATTATGTTTTATGATTTCTTTTTAATTCTCTTAATTAAAGGAATAGATACTACCTCTGATTTAAGAAAATAAAAATAAATATCTTCTATTTTTGTTTTACTCCATAAAATTTATGCTATATAAATAAAAGATAAAGTGGTCTGCCTACACCAGTTTATGTGTTGTGACAATGGTTCTATAATATTTAATCTAAATGAGTTTTTAAAATAAGTCTAACTCATTCTATTTTTAATAATATAAATAGCACCATCCAAAACATTATAAGATAATTATACACCAAAACCCTTTAGCTGTCTTGTTCTAAAGTAATGATGTTATACAACAATCATGCTAACATTTTTGACCACCGACTCTTCCATACCTACGCATTAGTTTCTACATAAAGTTTTTTTTAAAACAACTTCCAGATTTGACCTTGATTTAAGTTGGTATTCCTTAATCAGAGGACAAGGTTGCCATTGCTTCTACGTTATGGCTTCTCTAATAAATATTCCATGCTTTCCAATGTCTATCCCATAACCTAAGCTCTGTATAGAACATGATGGCAGACACATTAAAAACCTCGAACTAGATGTTACATTCAGACCTATTTCTATACACAGTGAATTGCTCGTTTCTTCAATCCACTACAGAGTTTCTTAAAACAGAAATTGTTTAAGCTATAACATATTACATCCAAATTGTGCCAGTGCAAGCTAAAACCAGGTGTACTAAATATTGACCCTAGGCAAAATACAAACTGATTGAAATAAGGAAAAATATGATATTTGTTGTACACGTACGTAAGGCGTCAAGATGCTAGGTATCGAGTTTATATCTAAAATAGAAGAGCTTCCTATTAACCAGAGTTATCATCACTTAGCTAAGGATTTGCGCCAAGGAAAGATACATCCTACATACCAAGGCTTTCTTAAGCAATTGCCACATTATGTTTTAAAATATTATAATCCATATAAACTACTCTCATTGCTTGTCGCATACATGCACAACGTGATAACAAAAAAATTATTCATTCTTTGTTCTATGGATAAATGACATTGTTTAAGATTCTTCGTCTGGGCATTGGCTTCCTATTTACTTACATAGTGTGTATTTGATATCCTCTGAAATGAATAACCTTATTATGTGTGCTTAGTACTTATCCCAAAGTGGTCTGGTTGGTCCTTTCTTTCATAATCTATCTATTCTATTTCCCATCCCCATTCTCATCGTATGTGCTCTGCTATGAATATAAAAGAGAAGTTAGTCCCACATTGTTTAAGAGCGAAGGTGGGTGGGAGAAGAGAGAGTATAAGAATGGGGAATGGGGGAGAGGAAAGGTATACTTACCTGGGTAGGGTCAATCAGTGATCAATAAGGCCGACGACCTAGGGAAGGCACCTCCATTGCACTTTGGGAGGGGGCTTTGCCTAGCATCTCCCATTGTGGAGAGTGCACTTCATAATTTGTGGTAGAGGGGGCTCGCATTTGCGTGTCCCCCACCAATAGTCAATATTAAAAAAGAACATTCAATATTAAATTTGTAGTTGTAAAGTATATGAGTAGGTGCATTGTTGTTAAAGACCAAATAAGGGGAATAGTCTTCAAATAATTTTACGTGCCTTCTTTGTCTTTTGAACATCCACAAATTTTACATGATTTCTTTGTCTTCATCTCTTTGATCACTCTTTTATTAAGCACACTACTAAGAGTTCTTATGTCTTATGGATCCTATGTTTGCAAAACCAACATCTCAAAGCAAATCAAACCACATTAATTAACAAAGTAGAGTGACGAACAACACACTCAACCCAATATTATCTACAAAAATTCATAGAAGAACACAGATAACATAAATAAATAATTTAAGCATCACAAAATAACCCAAACATGATTAACAACAATGAAGAAACCAAAGTATTGTATCTTCTAAGACCCTGTAGTGCTGCCAAACCACGAAGGAAAACAAACTCGCTTTGGCCTACAACTTAAAACATCTTCAGGAGAAGAGACGTGCAACAGGTGATAGCCACCTTTATATCATCTCTAAAATAAAACACATACTTAACACCCCCAAAGCACGAAAACCAAACAACCAAAATATTTTATAGCTTAAATAACGAATCCTGCCAAACCTGAGGCTTCCCAAGGAAAAGATACATTAAATACATCTACTCGAAAGCTGAAGAAAAATAGTGAAAATAAATTCATACAAAAATAATAATATTCAACATGAATTACTTCCATAACACAACATAAGAAGCAATTATTTCCTTGGAGATAAACTAGATAAAACCAAGCACCTCTACGGTAGCCTCTCTAGGTAAATCCTCCTTTTTCTCTAGAACTTCCTCTCCATGACAATATTTTTATTTCTGCTAGCTCCCCCAAAAATTCACCATTCCTCCATCTACAATATATGTTTCGCAAAAGAAACCAAAAAGAATAACATAGGTAGCCTAACTAGCATGCAATATGTTAAGCTCAAGAGAGTAACACTTCCAAGAACATTGCATGATTCCATTACTGCCAACTTTCTACAATCAATATGAGAAAATATGCTCATTAGATTCATAATCATAAGAAATTACAATGCTTTTATAGCACTCCAAAAAATTTAAAATCTCTACTATTATGGATATCTTACTTGCTCCTACTATGTTTAGAAACATTCTAAAAAATTCCCTATATGCTCTCACAAAAAAATTGATTTCCTCTCAAATAGTAAAGTTGGTGCAACTATATTTAAATGAATTTTAAATATTTTAGAACCTATATACTTTAGGGAAGATACTCTAAAGTATGCTCTAGAGTCCAACATTCTCCCCCTTAAAGTTGAGAGGACTGACTAGACAGTCTCTCAACTTTATATACTGAGATTTTGCAACTCCTTTGGTGAAGATGTCCGCTATGTTATCCAAAGTGCTACAATATCATAAGTCAACCACATGTTTCTCCACCATGTCTCGAATGAAGTGATACTTCATATCAAAGTGCTTTGATCTGCTATGGTGGATAGGATTATGTGCCAATTGGATGACATTCATATTGTCATAGTACAATCTTGTAGGACCACTTTGTTGCTCTCCAATTTCTTCAAGGACTTTTCTCAACCATAAAGCTTGAGTATTAGCATTTTTGATTGCTATATACTCAGCCTCAGTAGATGACAATGCTACAACAATCTGCTTTTTGGAACTTCATGTAATTAGTCCTGATACAAGACTAAAACAATTTCCTAAAGTAGATTTTCTATCATCTATATTTTTGCCCCAATCACTATCACTAAAGCCAACTAATTTTATAGAATTACATTTGTGGTAATGGATCCCAAAATTCAATGTACCCTTTACATATCTCAAACTTCTTTTAGTTGCTTGTAGATGAAGTTCAGATGGATCGGCCATATACCTTGAAACAAGAGAAACATCATATTGAATATCAGGCCTTGTGTTGATGAGGAACATTAGACTCCCAACCATGCTCCTGTAAGTGGTCATGTCAACTTTTTGTGCTCCATCATCTTTGCTCAATTGGATCCCATGACCCGTTGGAGTTGCAACAAACTTGCATTGCTCCATAGCAAATTTCTTGATAATATCTTGAGCATATTTGTGTTGACATATGAAGATCCCTTTACCTATTTGATGTACTTCCATGCCTAGGAAATAATGCATCAAGCCTAGATCTTTCATTTCAAATTATTTCGTCAAGGAGTTATTGAACTCCTTATTCATCTTAGCACTACTACCCATGAATATTAGATTATACACATATAAAAATACAATGATAATTTCTTTACCTTGTTTCATGTAATAGATATTAGGTTCACTTTTGCTCCGAGTGAATCCATACTTTTGAAAGTAGCCATCAATGCGTGAGTACCATGCCCTTGGTGCTTGCTTGAGGCTATACAATGCTTTCTTCAGTTTGTAGACAAGGTTCTCCTTACCTTGTTCTTAAAATCCTTGAGTTTGTTGCACAAAAACCTCTTCATTCAAGTACCCATTAAGAAAGACACTTTTAACATCCATGTGTTGAATTTTCCACCCTTTGTGGGCAACCAAAGAAAGTATTGATCTGATTGTCTCCTGTCTAGCAATAGGAGCAAAGGTCTCCTCATAGTCAATCCCATACTTCTGAGTAAACCCTTTTGCAACTAGTCTTACCTTGTGTCTTTCGATGCTTCCATCAAAATTTAATTTGGTCTTGTAGACCCATTTACATCCAATACATTTTTTGCCTTTAGGAAGCTCCACTAGATCCCAAGTATCATTCTTTTTTATAGAGGTCATTTCCTCTTTCATTGCTTATTGCCATACACCATGAGAACTTGCTTTTTCATAGCTAGATGGCTCTAGCTCTACACTAGTCATTAAATCATAATTGACTATATCTCCCTTAGGATCTTGGGAGTCATCATCACCATACATATGCATATTTACAAGTCTTTTCAAAATTGCATTCATTTCACTAGCTTGACTTCTAGTGTATCTTTTCTGGAAATTATTATCCAACATTTGAAAATATGGATGGTGCTAAAGTGTTCTTTTACCTCTATATGGAGAATCAATATCCATAGGTGAAGAACTTACTGATCTTTATGGAGAAGGACTTGGAGTAGCATTTGTTGTACTTGAAGTAGTACTCATACTTGGGCTTGGAGGACTTCCTTTGTTATCTTTGGGTTGCACTTGCTGCACTTGAGAGGAACTTGCATCATGAGATCCATCATCAATAAAAAAAAATTTGATGACCCCATTCTCCCCCTTCATTAAAAATTAAATTCCTGGAGAGTAAAATTTTATGTGTTTTGGGATTGTAGATCCTATATGCTTTGGAATACTCACAGTATCCAATAAAAATACATGCTTGAATTTTGTGGTCAAGTTTCTTTCTTTGCTCATAAGGAATGTGGGCATATGCAAGACAACAAAAAACCTTAAAGTGTTTTACACTTGGCTTTTTTCCATACCATCCTTCATAAGGAGTAATCCCATGTAAACTAGAAGTAGAACTCTTATTCAAAATGTAAACACTAGTTCTAACAGTATCAACCCAATACATGTTACTTAGATGCTTAGTTTGTAGCATTGATATAGCCATTTCTACTATAGTGTGGTTCTTTATTTTAGCCACACAATTTTGTTGTGGGGTGTAGGCAGTTGTCAATTGCCTTTTTATTCCACAATATTTACAATATTTTAGAAATGCATTTGAAGAATACTCTCCTCCTCTATCAGTCTTAAAACTTTTTACAACAAACTCACTTTAATTCTCTACATTATTTTTAAAATCTATGAAAAAACTAAAAGCTTAATTTTTAGTTATCAAAAAATAAATTCAACACATCCTAGAGAAATCATCAATGAAAGTGAGAAAGTAAGAGTTGTTACCAATGCTTTTGGTTTGCATTGGATCACAAATGTTCGAATGCACCAATTGTAGTGGATGGCTTGCTCTCCATGCTTGGCCCTTTGGAAAATTTGATCTTGAGTGATTTCCCAAAGCACATCCTTCACACACCTCCTTGTGTTCTTCAACTCTTGGAAGTCCACTCACCATAGCTTAAGAAGTCAACAACTTCAAGCTTTCAAAATTAAGATGACCAAATCTCAAGTTCCAAAGCACACTTGGATTAGCAATAACTACACTAGCAAGTTGAGCACCTCCTTGTTCCCCAAAATTAAGAGGAAATAACCTATTCTGTGTCATAGGTACTTGGGTAACAACTCTATTACAATTTTTATTATCAAAAATTACACATTTGCCTTCATAAAAAACAAGCCTATAATTTTTCTCCATCATTTGTCCAACACTAAGCAAGTTATGTTGTAGTTTGGGGGTGTAATAGATGTAATTACCTTCTTGGTGCCTTATTTTTTTGGAACCTCCATGGCTCAAATACCTTCAACTAGTGCCTTGTCATCTCCCAATTTGATCTTTGATTTGTAGGAGGAATCCATTGTAGCAAAGAGCTCCTCTTTGCCACTCATGTGATTGGAAAAACCAGTATCCAAAATCCAAGTTTCATTAATATTTTGATCTAATTTTCCATAGGTGAGGAACATATTTGAAGAATCTCCTTCCTCTTCTCCATAGTTTCCATATTGACCTCTCCCATCTTGAGAATTCTTGGACCAACAATCTCTAGCAAAGTGACCAACCTTGCCATAATTGTAACAATATTTCTTTGATTTGTCACCTCCTCTTCATTGATTTCAACCTATTGATCTACCTCGTCCTATTTCTTTATCTCTCCTTTGGCCTCTTCCTTATCCCTTGTCCTTGTCCTCTTTCTTGTGCATTATCATCTTCTTTGGATGAGAATGCTTTCTCATCACCTCCATAGTTTGTACATGCAGCACCCTGCAATCCTTCTTCATGAGACATCAAAGAACCAATTAGAGCATCAAAATTTAGAGTAGACAAATATTTAAAATCTTAAATAATGATAGCAATATGGTTCCATTTATGAAGAAGTGTTCTCAAAACTTTCTTCACCACTACTTCAATTTTTATGTCTTCTCCAAGGATTTGTATTTTGTTTACAATGGCTTTCACTCTCACACAATAATATCCTACTATTTCATCATCTTGCATTTTGAGATTCTCAAAATCTCTATTCAAGGTTTGATGCATCACTTGCTTCACTTGATTTCTCCCTTGATAGCTATCTCTCAAGGATGTCCATGCTTCTAGGGCTGTTGAACAAGAAGCAATCCTTGGAAAGATGCTTTTCTCCAAATATGCTTGGAGATGGTAAAGAGCAAATGAGTTTTTCTTTTGGGCATCCTTTTTATTGGTTCTATTAGCTACACTCAAGGTGGTCCAATCTGCAGGTTAATTGTAGTCTTCTTATACAATATCCTATAACCCCTTGCCTATGAGTAAGATCCTCATCTTGATGGACCAATGCTCGTAATCTAACCCATTAAATTCAGGAATGACAAGATTGTTATTGACAACCATTGATGCTAATAAAAAAACTTTGGAATAATGTAGATAGCTTCTAATACAATTTTTTTACAATAAATAACAACAGCATATCTTATTTTACTCAATTTACTCAACTTTTTAAGTCAATCTCTCATAATTAACCTCTAATTGCAAAAATACATGCTTCTTTTTATTTACCAAAGTCTCAAGCACCAAATTTATCATAAATCGGCCAATACTGATTGAAAAAATCTAAAATTTTTCCTATAGAATTTTGATATAAGTATCTGAAAATACACTAAATTTCAGAAGCAAATTCACACAAATAAGAAATATATGATCAATTCAATTTTGCCCTTTCTAGATCTTAGAGTGTTTTTGAGACAACCTCAATGTTTTTCACATAAATCAATTTATATAGCTCCAAAAAATTTGAAAATTAAAACCTGTATTCCTGAGACAATAATATAAAAACCCTCTAAATTTTAGAAGAAAATTCTCAAAGGTGAAAAATATGTGATCATTTACTTTTTCCCTTTTTATCACAATTTCGGATCTAGGATTTTTGAAGAAAAAATAAATATTCACACAAATCGATCAATATAGATCCAAATGACCTAAAAGTTTATTTGAATTATGATTTTATCTAAATAATATTTCTCCTAAAATTTGAGAACCAAATACCATGTCTTCCACCTTATACAACCATTTTATTGAAAAACTCAAAATGCTAATAATATCATCAAATTAGCTCCAAATCACCTAAAATTTGTATTGAATCCTCTTTATAAAATTATCTAACAACCCTCAAAAATTCATAATAAAATACTTCAGGATGCATGAGATATTAATGATTTACTCGAGCTCTTCCTTGCAACTATGTTGAGTGCTAGCCACTTGAGTTTCTCTGACAAAGTGCATGCTTCAGATCTCTTCATACCACTCTCCACAAGTTTTAATCCATCTAAGAAAACCTGCTCTGATACCAAAATAAAAAAATATGCTCATTATATTCATAATCATAAGAAATTACAATGCTTTTATAGCACTCCAATCAATTTGAAATCTCTACTATTATGGAGATCTTACTTGCTCCTACTATGTTTAGATATATTATAAACAATTCCCTATATGCTCTCACAAAAAAACTAATTTCCTCTCAAATAGTAAAGTTGGTCCAACTATATTTAAATGAATTTTAAATATTTTAGAACCTATATACTTTAGGGAAGATACTCTAAAGTATGCTCTAGAGTCCAACACAATATTCATAAATAAGCTCTAATATTGTTTGCATTACTTAAATTAATGCCCTTTGATCCAATATTAATTAAATCACTTTCTTATCATTTATTTCTTTCTAATGCTACCCACATTAGAATAATTAAATTAACTACTCATATAATTAATTTAAATACTATCAAATGCTAATATTAACCATTAGCATCAATATCAAACAATTCCACAAACAACTCAAAGGCTCTTGCTAAGCCATCCATATCCAACTAGGATGCAATCAACAATATGCATAACAAAAATTTTCCTTGAGTAGAAGATTTTGCGATAACTACAATGTTATCACCCTTTTACGAAGGATGAATCGTTTGCTTAAATAGCAACCTCCTTGTACAATGGTGCATTAAATCAAACATACACATTTACAATGCACCTACATGAAGGGTTTCTTTTAACCCTTGAGTTGTTGATGAGCATGCCATCCATAATTTCCATTTTTCTCTCAACTCTGGTGGTTGTCCCATACCAATCCACCCATGAGAGTACCTGCTCCTACAACCACAAATTTTATTAGCAATACCATATTTTAAAAGTAGTATAATCAAAGCATAAAGAGCAATGAACAACACATCTTGATAACATAAAATAAGATTATACATTAGATATCATACAAAAATATATTAATCAAGTATCAAGAACAAGTATTTCTAAAGAGGGTCATTACACAGTGGGTAAAGTAGATCCAAACTATCAAATCCACATAGCTAAGTTAAAATTCCTAATGAAAGAAAGATGGAATATATGAAAGATCAATGCTCAGTGGGAATTTTGATAGAATATCAATAATACATCTCCAATATTTGGAAAAATAGATAAGGATGTGGACTTGAAGTAAAACTAGGATAAGGAGTAGGCTAACAAAGGAACAACCAATAGAGGCAGTGAAGAGATGGTTGAGGAGGTGATTGATCAATAAATAGTAGTGAAAGAAGCAACTTCTAAAGAAGTCATACATATAGAAAAGTCTCCTCTGGAGACTACAAAAGCCATAACATTCAAGAAACATGCCCTGATTGGAAAATTACAACCTCAAGAGTCTCCTTTGATGTAGTGAAGATAAAATAAAAGGGAGTTATCTTGTGACGCCATCCTTTTGCCTGCTAAAAAGAAGAGGGATTATTCAAATTCAAGACCTCATTCCACTACATCCTAGGTAGTTAGAGCATCGTCCAACACCCCTCTCCCCTTTGCAATAATTGTAATTGCCTTGCCACTTATGGTATCGATTCCACCAACGCAACCCTACATTCCCCTCTTCTTAATGGACACCCTCCCTTATATAGCCCCCACAACATCTACTTTCCATATGGGGCTCTCCCTCTTGAACATTGAAGCCCTCACTCAGTTAGCTTCTACTTCTACCATCGCATAGGCCAAGCTCTAGGCCACCATAACTAGGGGATTCTTACCCTTTACTTTTACTTCTTATTCCCTTACATCATGTTCAATTTTTTATATAGTATTACTGCCCCTTTCCTTACAAGGGAAACTAACCATTACATTAAGTCCCACCACAACACTAGGCATATTATCACATTTCAAAAATTTATAGGACAAAATATTTTAGTACTCCTAGAAAAAGGAGACTAAAAAGACAATTGGTCCAGCAAAAAAGTGACTCAAGATCAAGTTTGATCCATAGGAGATGATTCTCCACTTTGCTTGCATGGACCCAACGATATCTAAACCTTAAGGATAAATGTAGCCATAAGGTTATTAGGTGACTTTAGTGGCCATCAAACTTCAAGGTATTAGAGTTAGAGATATAGTTGATTTGGTCAACCAAGCGAACAAGATCATCAAACATGAAATTGTGGCCCTCAAGAGGAAACAAAGAAAAAGGGAGAAACAACTTGAGGAAATTAGAGACACCCTCAAGATCCCACAAATCGAGATAAAAGGCTCTAAAATTAGATGTAGTAGACCACAAGTGCCTAGGTGATAACTACTCTCCTAGAAGAGGAGAAAATAAAAAATTGTGACTTGGTTGATCGGTCAAGCATCATGGAAGCCAATATCATCATGGATATGGTTGAATTCTAGAGAGAGTTAAAGAAAGAAATGAAGAAGCTATTTATAACCCTACAATAGAATACCATTAAGCTGATAAGAGAGATTTGTACTATATACTAGGATAATATAGCCAATTCCATGACCTTAATGTCCCAACTAGCCAACTTTATCCACACAACATCCCAAAAAAATGTAAAGATTGCCTAGTAGATCGAGCAAACCCTGGTGGTAGGATCGAAAAGAGCAATCAAAGTAGAAAAATTCTAAACATGAATCATCATAACAAGTGATCAAGAGTTGCTAGTTGTAGGTATTCTGAATTAAGAGGTAGCATTAAGGAAAATAAGGTATGTCCTCCATAGAGAACAAGTAGCTTAGGAATGCATGGCCCAAGTGAAGATCCTAATGATAGTGGGTGCTAGCTTGAGGGATCCCATAGATTCCCTGATTCAAAAGAGTTTGTCCTTCTCTTGAACAAACAATGATAGATTTCTATCGATGAATGAAATTATGAATACATGCAAGCATTGAAGTCTAAAAAAGAAGGCTAAATTTTAGAAGCAAATAGAGTTTCTCTTTGGCATAAATGTTGTGAAATCCATTGGGTTCATGGAAGATCTCAAAGTATAGGTGTGAGAAGTCATGTGTAGAGCGGTAGACTTTTCATGCATGGGATAAATTGAGATCCATAAGTAATATCGTCACTTCCAAGAGGAAAAAGCACCCTCCAAAGAGGAGTGGGAAGAAGTGAAGGCCTAGATGAGCAACCTCCAACCATAGTAGCTTCCCCACTATATTTACCATTTTATTTCTTTCCTTCAATTTTATTTTTTGGCTTTCGAGTTTCCATTTTTTTACTTTGAACCCAAAAATAAGGCAAGTAACCTAGGATTTTCCCTCTTTAGTAGGTTGAAGAACCATTGGGAGTCACTAAGACTATACAAAATTTCCCTATAGTCTTGCATCCCTCAAGTAAAATCCTTAATTAGAAGTAGGATCAACAAATAAAGGGGTCAAAAGGTGCAGTTATCCTTTAGTAAAAAAGGTAGACACAAGCTTCATGATGCAAGTAAAGGGGGACATGTTTCAGGCCACGTTGGCCATTGATATCTCATCAATGGCTAAATTCCTCCACCTAAAATAAGTATCTTAAGGATGTTGATACCCATAGGCCAACAATATTCAATATGATGGCTTATGCAAAATCTTTTGACAAAGGAAGGAATAAAGAGGAGACGAGGTCCCACTATAACTAATGCCAAATATGTGGTAATCAAACAAAAGTAGGAAAAGGAATGTGCTAAGGCATATTGTGACAAGGCTTGCAATTGGCCGAAGGGGATCCCATATCATCCATAGATAGATGGTAGCTACTCACAAATAGAATAAGGTAGCATAAAAGGTAATTAAAGGAGTATCTACTATTGGCCACCAAATTTGGATTTTGTCTCCTAACCTTTTAGAATCATCCATGTGATAGTTGTGACAACCACCCATTATATGGGTAAGCCTACCTTACTACCCCACACCAATCAGGAAACCATACTAGTGATGTCAACAAGCAAGATATCTCCAAAAGTAGAAGGCTCAAGGAGGCTCTGAGGTTCAACTTCTCAAGCTTAGAAAAAATTAATGGTGTAACCAATCCCCAAAGTTGCACCAACAAGTAATGGCAACAACAACTTGCCATCCGAGGGCCTAGAATTCTCCAACATTAATGGTTGTATTTGGAGACTTCAAGGATACCAACTACAAAAGGATTTTGGTTGTAGAATAGAGGATAACTCACAGACCTTTTACAAGAGTTTTAGAGTGAGAAAGGTTATTCGATCTCAACCTATAAATGGGTTTGTAAAACTAATGTTAAGGCATTAGGAGTTGCCTACTCATACCTCATATATGGTCTTATGAGCTCTTCCTTTCAACTCCTTGATTGTAAGAGCAAGGACCAGACCCTGAGTCATGTAAGGAGCATCAAGCCTCTTCTAGCCACATGATTTATAATTATTTGATGCATGAATTAAATTCATGACTAAAATCATTTTTTCATACATTAAGTGTGCTTTCAATTCTAGGTTGTGTGTGATGAAGTGTTTTCAAATTATAGTTATTAGATTATGGCAAATATGTTTATATCTCACTTGTTCATTCTGTTAGGAGGGGAACCTCGATCTTGGTGCATCACCTTCATATCTTAGATTTTATTTTCTTGCAAATTTACTTTCTTGTAAGTTTACTTTCTTGTTTTATGATTTCTATATTTATTTTCCTTTTCTTTCCTTTCCTTTCACTACAATAAACATAGGCCTAAGCTTATGAGGTCTAAAATCACACAAAAATTAAATCCAATGAGGATTCATCCTCAGCTAAAAACCCTAAATGTTTCTCCATAGGTGTCCCATTTGCCTACAGAGCTTCCTATTGTATCACTCAATGAGAGGCATGGGTGTCTTAAGCACCTCAGGCCACTACCCTAATAGGTCAAGACATTCTAAGATGAGAACACAAGCCTAAGGAGATTTTTTGTGTAAGTGTAGGGATATGTTCATGTAGACAAACTTCCATATGAATAAGGGAATTCAATTGAGAGTTAATCAAGTATAAAGACCGATTAAAGCATCTATTATGGGGTAAGATATTATTATCACTAATCTCTTGTCTTCTTGGACCCTTAGTTTAGATTATGAGGGGGTATTGAAAGTTATAATCTAACCTTATTTTTCAAGTCCAACATTGTATGACATAATTATTTATAAGCCTATAGACAATAATTATATAATGTAATTATATAATGGAATTACTGATGATAATGCCTATGACTAGTTTCTAATCCGTATTAATACCTATCACGAATGCCCATTTTTTAATATTTTCTAAATAAATTTCCCAAGTATCTCAAAGCATCGAGCTAGAGCATATAATTAACCATGATGTCACCTATCAAAATATGACATCATTTCAAAATATTTTCAAAAGAATAAAATAAGAAAAAAACTTCAAATATTAGTATAAAAGTTAAACTAACCATTCAAACAATAATTTAAAAGCATTTTGCATAAAGTCCACTACTTAAAAGTAAACAATAGAATAAAATCACAAGCATATAATAAATCCTTAAAAGCCTAAGGTTTAGTTCAAACTAAGATATCAAAAGATAATATCATATAGCATAAATTTGATAATGAAACACTAATATAAATAGTCTCAATAATCTTATAGCCAACCCAACATATGAATTGAGTGAGAAAAAAAAATGGCAAGTTTTGATGCCTACCTCTACTCTTAAATATGAAGGCATAAAGGCCCAATCCCAACAACAAAATCAACCATCCAATTCAATGGTATTGGGTCTAGATAGTGGCAATTGACATATGTTAGGACAATTAATGACAACTAGGACAATTCTCCACTCTCTTTCCTCCTTTCTAAATTGGTTTTTATGTGATTGATATTTTCTTACCATCCCCTTTTGACCCTTGTTGACCATGTTTGACCCCTTGCTCATATGCCTAATTGCTAGCAATTAATGAGATGACCATTAGCAATTAATTCCCTTTGTAGTATCTTACCACCTTTTTCTTCACTTCTATGATTGTGATTTTTACACCCATGCAACTCCACCCTTGCATAGTAATTATTCATTGCCTATATTTAACCATCATGATTATTATTCTTTATGTTCCTATATAACATTGATAGGATATCATGACATTGTTGTACTTATTAAAATAATTATCCTATTTAGAATAGATACATTGTTAATCTTTTCTTGTAGTTGCATAAGTTCTAGTTAATGCTTACTCTAAAGCATATTAAAGAAAGCAATTGATTCACGCTTTTATCCATGGAATGCTCTTATAGTGTGCTTGAATCCCCATTTCTATTTTTAATTTTTATGATCTACTTATGATGCAACTTTGCAAGAGATTATTTTGATAATGCTTTGGTATCTCCTTTTGTTTCCACTTCCATATGAAGATGTTTCCTATTTCCCTTGCACATTATATGTGATAATTTTTTTGATGAAGACGAATGTTCTCCCTAGGTTCCTAAGACCAATGAAAATATTATTGGTATCCTTGATACAACCTTATTTGGATTGAAATAGGATCCACCCTTATTACATCATAACCACATAGTGGTATTATAATAGCTTGGCAATAATGTATGTATCATTTGACAATATTCAAACCTAAATCACTCCTTCAAAGTTGAGGCCAATTGAGCTATTGCCATTTGATAATACAACCTTCTTTGTTTTTTTTATTACATAGGAGAGTTGGTAATAGCCACTATTTTTAGTAACTGGCTAGCGCAGGGTTCAAACCACGGGGACTGCAACCACGAAACCTATCCATCTCGTTAAGGTTAACCGGCATGAGATGGGGACCACCGTTGCTTTGGGATTCGTACCATCATTGTCAGTCTGGCGCGTACTCATAGGATTCAGAATAAACTACTACCTTTAGCACAAAGTAGACATGCCCACGAGGTTTGAACCTAGGTCTCCTCCTGGTAAGTGTCAATACAACCTTCTTTTTTACCACCATCTTCACTAAATTTTTGATAATTCTCATGCATTAACATCCAAATTTAGTGTAAAAATGAAAGTTGTATTGTAATTCTATCATCCTTACTAGGAACATTTTAGTGCCAATGATTATAAGTATTGTTCCCCTAAAACATACCACCACCACAACATTCTCCTGACTCAAAGCATATATCTACTAAATCCGCTACCATATATAACATCCACCTATGAGTTCTCCATAAGACAGTCTTTAACCTAATTGAAAGCTTAGGAAGATCCAAAAATAAATATGAACTATTATCTTTATTGGATCTACAAGTGAAAATTCAATATGTTTAACCAAAATTGCTTGGCTATATAGGGAATGATTGTCATATTAGAGAAAAATACAATGAAAATTTTGTAAGGACCATTGTATAAATAGTTCTTTATTGATAAAAATTTATTTTTTCTTCTTACTTTTATAGCACATGCTTTTATAAGACTAACTTCCAAAATTTTAAATTGTAAAAAATTTAAAATCTTATCCTCACTATGCACTTGACAAATTTTTCTCTTATATTATCATTACATAGTGTTGATAGTGTTATATGGTATTGATAGTTCCTAAATGAAAATCTCACTCAATTCCTTATTTTTTATTTTTCTCTTCCCCTAATAATAAAGATAATATTATCCTTGATTTATCATGTTTGAAAAACAATATGAATTTTTTTTTTATGTTTTAATTGATTATCTTTGTATATTTTAAACAATTCAATTTTTTTTTTTTTTTTTTATCTCATGCATTTTCTTTTTGTTGAACACACTCACACCCACCTCATGGTTTGAAGTTGGATCTCCTCACTAAAATTTCAAAAACATACCAATAAAATATCTTTTTTAATTTATTCAATATTTTTTTTAAAGTTATTTTGATAACAAACCTTTCCATTTAATAAAACTAAAATTCACATATGTTAATCTATTCTTTTATCTCTCCAAAATATTTTTGGACATCTGGACGTCATAAAAGTCAAATTTAAAAAACATGAAAAAATCACAAAGTTAAAATCTTAATGAATGTGCTTATACTTAAAAGAATTGTGAAAATACTACAAACTAAAAGAAATTTATTATAATTAGTACATCTAAATAAATATCTTATAAACACTATAAACATAAACTAGAAGAAACAAATAAACGTATGGTAACAAACTTCCTATCAAGTTATAAGTTATAACTGAAATATAACCATAAACTGGTGGAAGCTTGTTGCATTGTGTAGTAAGATGGGTGGCTTCAACGCGGCGCTTTGCTCGCTCACGAAGATTGTTTTTTAATTATTATTTTAAATAAAAATTGGTTGAAGTTGAAGAAGAGTGCAGAGGCGTTTGTTCATGCAGTTGGAAATAATTAAAAAACCAAAAAAACAGTATTATGGTCACTCATTCATACAACCATTCATTCATACAACCATTCTTTATTGCTTTGCTTTGAAGTAGATTTCTATCCAAAAACATCTATGGGTTTGTTTTTAGGTTTGCTTTTGTTGGATATATTAACTTGATGTCATTGACATTTTATCATCTGAATTTTGTTACTATGTTTTTTAGGAGTGTGACTTTAACTATGCCACCCTTATATTTTATATTTATTTATTTATTTTTGTTGATAAAAAATTATTGAATCAATAAACTTTACAAGAAACAAAGAACAATGAAATGCTTTTACGCCTATTCAATACATTGCACATAGTTACCTTTGGTCATATCAAATTACAATTTCAACACACCCCATAATCTAAACTAAGGGTCCAAGGAGAGGAGGCATTAGTAGCAATAATATCACCCCCCATGAGACTCATCCAAATTTCCACAATCATCTAAAATTTGTTACTATAAAAATATTTCCTACACACGAGTTCCCTTAGGCTTGATTATAGTCATCATTGCCACTATTAGACACTCTAGCACACATCTGAAAAACACTTTCTCTAGGATATCAAATAAAGAAGACAATTCAAGATCACCACCTCCTTTTAAGATAAGCTTCTTCAATCTTTCATTGTCACATAATGGTAAGACCTCAAGGTCTTACTATAAAATTATTAACAAATTAATGTAAATGTAATCGTAGGCCACTCAAAGGGGGCTCCCTTGTAATCGCTTTGCCACTATAGGGGCTCCCTCCTTAGAATCTATGCTTATTATTCTTCTTCTTGGATTATTTGATATGGATGACCAACCTAATATATATATCTACCCTAAAGCTACGTTGGTGAAGAGACATGATGGTTCACGTATGAAGAGACGTGATGGTTCACGTTATGAAGGGTTGTGATGGTTCACTTTATAAGTTAATAATATAATAATTAAATTTTTAATAATACTAACTAGTACTAACTAATAATGATAGGATTGAGGATCCTAACATGCCACCCTCCTTAAATAGAGCTTTGTCCTCAAAGCTCAAAGTGAGAAGTTTTGTCCTTTGTTTTCCAAGAAGGATTTGTGTAAGTTCTTAGACTCTTTTAATGGCATCCTTTCGTAGGTAGGGATATCAAGAAGGATGAAGCATTAGCGGGGGGTTGCCAAGAACAATAGTAGAATCTTCCTTAGGAAAATCATGATGACGATGGGAGGGCAACCCTTGGGGTTCCTCAAATACTTCAGAATGATGCATCAAAAGTGATGGTAATGATTTCATATCCTTTTTTGGTTCCTTGGTAGAGCCAATGGAGGAGTGTGTAGTCACTTTGCATTGGTTCCAAATAGGTTTGGTCATATGGCAAGAACTCACTATTGGTGAGGAAGGTATGTGTAGGTCTTGTAGAGTGCATGTTTGGCTAGCATTGATCACTTTGGGTATGTCTACCTCATCCTTGCTTGGTACATCAATCACTTCTTGCACATCGACCTCATTGTATTCATTGTAGTGAGTAGGTGCACTGGTTGCTTCAGACACAACTACCTCATATGCTTGCTCTATGGAGAGATAGGGATCAACTTCCTTCAATAAATACAATGTTAGTGTAGCACATTTATGGTGGGGTCCAAATTGTTCATCACAATTATCACAAAGTCCTTTTGCTCGTCGTTCTTTAATCTCTGGTAGGAACCTGGGGTTCCTAGCACATAAAATGATAAATAAGTAATAAATAACCTAAATCTAAAATAATCGCCTTTTGATATTGTCGGGAAGTCCCTTCAATAAATTATATTATATTTTATATTCATGGATGATTGAATGATAAGTTCTTACAATGTTTTATACCCCTCTAGGGTTATAGGTGAAAGGTTGCAATGCTTCCTAACCCTAATCTTATAATAATATAATAAATAATATAATTAATTATTATATTATTTATTACTATATTATTTTATTATTATGACCATAGGATATAATATATTATTATTATTAAGATTATTAATTAATGTTAGGATAGGATCCTAACATTCCACCCCTCTTGAAAATAGCTTTGTCCTCAAAGCTAAAACCCTATTTCTTTTATAATCGACATGTATAAGGCCTTGTCGAAAGAGCTTCATATGCCTTATATCACTTGTTAAATGTGATACTCTAGCCAAAACCAACCAATTTAATTTTCATAAAGGTTGATGCCAACATTCTTCAAAAGGAAACTCAAAATTTACTTGTATTCACCCCCACCAAGTTGCATACATCATGAATTTTTAGCATTTGGATACGGCAAGATGCAAAAGTGTTTGGTCATTGAAACACTTGTAGTACATATCCTTAGAAGATGTGACTTCTAACAATATTTTCAAGGGGTGTTATAATACTTTCCTTGGTAGCTTAAAAACAATACCGATTCACCATCGTTATTTAGATTAGAGGCGAGATCAACATATTCCTCTAATAAATACTTCACTAGCTTATCATGCTCTCCTTTGGCCGTTGTATTTTTTTTTTTTTTCAATTTTGCATTCACAAATATTTTATTATAAGGACTAGAGATTTGGATTTATGAAGTGCCTCCTGTGTCAAATTAAAGACTGTAGGATTTGTTGAGGTATCTTATTCTCATGGATGACACTTTCACAGAAAAGTATTCAGTAAGAAAGACGTGACCTTGCAAACTACTCAATGTCCTGGTAGAAAATTATCCAAAAACTACCTAGTAAAACACATCCAATATAAAGCCTTACTCTATCCCGTCATAGGCTTTATCAAAACCCATCTTCAAAATAAGTACTTTCTATTCACTTTCATGGGCCTGCTCAGAAAGTAGAACTATTGAAATTTATCAATTTGATGCATGTGGCAAGCTTTGTCAGCAGCTCATAGCAGACTTTAAAGTATAGTGACAACAAATTACCTTCCCACAACTTTTTAAATCATTGGGAGATAAATTTAATAAAACCATTTTCAACCATATTTATCATAGTATTTCCCTTCATGGCACATTGATAAGAGATCCTGGCAAACCACCATAGGCCCAAATTTTAATGAGAATAATTAATGAAACACTAGTAACAGTTTTTGTCATATTGGCTCCCTTCTTGATGATGATCTACAAAGAATGACGTCTCAGCGATCTGTATCCATCAGTATGTGTACAGCAGTGTCTAAAGGGCACTTAACACCTAAAATGTCAGAAGTAGACTGAAAGAAAGAGACAAATGGGTCAATGGGTAGCTTTTCTGATGCACTTCTAAAGATGAATATCATTAGTCATGAAAGATTTTACTAAAGTAGGAAAGTACATATTAATCAATACCCTGGTGAAAAACACATCCAATCCAAAGTCTCATTTATAGGCTTTATCAAAATCAGTCTCATTAAAAAGCATGCTTTTAGGCTGATGACTCTTCTCAGAATGCATAATAATTCAAATTTATGGATTTGGTCCTACTCCATGTGGCAAGAACCTTTGCCAACACCTTATAGAAGACCTTTGAAATAGTTACAAGAAATTAACCTCCCACAATATAAATTCTGGACATTTTGGGAATAAATTTAATCAAACATTATTCACCATTTTTTTTGTAACATTTCCCTTCCTAGCAAGTTGGTAGGAGATCCTATCCAACAACCATTGACTCAATTTTTTTAATAGGATTCACAAGAAAAATCATCTAGCTAGCCTGGGAAATTTACCATCTTGCATTTCTTGAAACATACAGTACAACTTGTCTAAATTAGTAGACTCTACATGGTAGGTGCCATTCAACATACTCAATCCCCGAGTCTCCTAGCAGTCATCTTGCTAGTTCCAGAACTGGCCCTGGAAGATCTTCTTATGCAATTTTTATTATCAAAACAACACTCTTTGAGAATCCCTAAGAGTTAATTTACTTGATGTACCTCCTTTCTTGATACAGTTGTACGTCAGATTTTAGATTATCCTGATCAATACTATTTATTATTAAAAAAAAAAAAGATTTTGGTCTTCTTTTCCAAGTCTATTCTGTTTCAATTTTCTTTTTAAATAAATTCGATTTGATCTCTGTCTATTTTCATCATTGCCACCATCCTTCCTCACCCCTCTCAGAAGTTGGTTATATGCAGAATGTTGCCTTCGTCCATATACTCCATTGTCATTCTTCATTAGGCCTACAGTCACTCAGTTCTAGAAGGGAGAAATCAAGTTTGTAATGAATGTTACAAGCCAACACATTATCTGCAAAAGTATATATAGGGGATGATTTGACTCACTCACAGTAACATCCACTTGCATTAATCTTGTTGAGCAAGGTGCAGGAACAATATTGTCATTGTTGTCAACACAGTCAGACAGATCGGTTGATGCAGTGGACAGGAGTTAAGAGGTTCTTCAGAGTATGTACAGTGATTCTCCAAAAGATCGAAGTGGCCCATATGCTAAAAATCAAAAGAAAATCACAAGGAAGAAAATTGTCGCGATATCGCGACATGTTGAGCAAGAAAGAAAAACTATCGCGATATCGCGACATGTTGAGAAGAAAGAAAAATTGTCGCGATATCGCGACATGTTGAGAAGAAAGAAAAACTATCGCGATATCGCGACATGTTGAGAAGAAAGAAAAACTATCGCGATTTCGCGACATGTTCGGAGAGAAAGCGCAAGCAAGCAAAACTATCGTGATTTCGCGACATGTTCGGAGAGAAAGCGCAAGCAAGCAAAACTGTCACGATTTCGTGACATGTTCGGAGAGAAAGCGCAAGCAAGCAAAACTGTCGCGATTTCGTGACATGTTGGAAGAGAGAAAGGCAAGTAGAAAAAGTGTCACGATTTCACGACATATTGCAGGAGAGAGAGTCCAAAAGAAAAAGTGTCACGATTTCGTGACATATTGCAAGAGAGATTGTACGGAAGAAAAAGTGTCACGATTTCGTGACATATTGCAGGAGAGAGAGTTCGAAAGAAAAAGTGTCACGATTTCACGACATATTGCAAGAGAGATTGTACGGAAGAAAAAGTGTCATGATTTCGTGACATATTGCAGGAGAGAGAGTCCGAAAGAAAAAGTGTCACGATATCGCGACATGTCGGGTTTTCGTGACCCGAAGGCAAGAGAAAGAGCAAAGGAGAAAAAGTGTCACGATATCGCGACATGTCGGGTTTTCGTGACCCGAAGGCAAGAGAAAGAGCAAAGGAGAAAAAGTGTCGTGATATCGCGACATGTCGCGTTTTCGTGACCCGAAGGCAAGAGAAAGAGCAAAGGAGAAAAAGTGTCGCGATATCGCGACATGTCACATTTTTGCGACTAAAGGAGGAGAGAGAAAGTAAGAAGGCAGAAGTGTCATGATATCGCGACAAAAGTAAAGAGGAAGAGCAAGGAGGCGAAAGTGTCACGATATCGCGACATGTGTTTTCTGGTACAAGCCAAGAAGAGTAGCAAGGAGGCGAAAGTGTCACGATATCATGACATGTTGTGTTTTCACGGGTACAAGCCAAGAAGAGTAGCAAGGAGGCGAAAGTGTCGTGATATCGTGACATGTTGTGTTTTCATGGGCAAAACCCGAGAAGAGGACAAAGAGGCAGAAGTGTCACGATTTCATGATAGGTCGCTTTGGCACGAGCTAAGAAGAGAACCCAACCAAAATAAGATATGTGATAGTTAACTAAAGTTATACGACAGTTACAAGGGCCATTGCAGAAGAAAATCATGCAGCTAAAATAAGAAGAGTTAACTGAAGTCAGTACGATAGTTACAGGTGCAGTTATAGAGAAAAATCATGCAGCTAAAATAAGAACAGTGAACTGAAGTCAGAACGAACAGTCGTGGAAGGAGAAAATGAACAGTCGTTAAAATAGAAAATGAACAGTCATGCAGGGAGAAAATGAATAGACATGCAAAGAGAAAAAGAATAGTCATGACCGAGAAGACGAACAGTCATGACCGAGAAGACGAACAGTCATAGTAGGAGTATATGGTGTCAATTCGTTGCATGTAACGTGTTTGACGAAATGCCTACTCTATATATACAAAAGGAGTTACATATAGAAGGCGTTACAATTGACAAGTGGCGTATGAGAAATGAAAGGAGTTACAACTGAAGTTACAAAGAGACAATATGGTTATAAAAGGAGCGTTGCTTGGAGAATTTTAGTTGGGGAATTTATCTTGCGAAGAGCGTGAGAGGAGAGCGAGAGGTGCGCGACAGGCGACCGAGAAGGGTGTGTGTTATGTGATTTATGGGCGATGTTGAGTAAGCAATAGACCAGTCAGGGTCTTGTAAAAGTGAAGGTATTTTTATGTCAATCTAATAGTTTCAGAATCGAAGTCCAAGTTGGTGCTTGGCATCAGGGGTTGGTGCTCCTTCCAGTTGGTGCTGGTAAATCAGGGGTTGGTGCTCCTTTCTGTTGGTGCAGATAAATCAGGGGTTGGTGCTCCTTCTAGTTGGTGCTGGTAAATCAGGGGTTGGTGCTCCTTTCTGTTGGTGCAGATAAATCAGGGGTTGGTGCTCCTTCTAGTTGGTGTTGGTAAATCAGGGGTTGGTGCTCCTTTCTATTGGTGTAGATAAATCAGGGGTTGGTGCTCCTTTCTGTTGGTGTAGATAAATCAGGGGTTGGTGCTCCTTTCTGTTGGTGTAGATAAATTGGGGTTGGTGCTCCTTTTGTTGGTGCTAGGATAAATTAGGGGTTGGTGCTCCTTTCTGTTGGTGCAGATAAATCAGGGTTGGTGCTCCTTCTAGTGTGTGTTGGTAAATTGATTGTAAAGTTGTTGCTTTGCAAAGGCTGGATTTGGATGGGAGTCCAAATAGTCAATTTTTGAGGAGTAGCCAAAATTGGTGAACCTCGGTACATCTTGTGTTGTGTGATGCTCTCTTGTTATATTTGCTTTATGTGGTTTTAAGTTTTCATTGTTTTGGCTTTAAGAGTTGAAGTTTTAAGATTTAAAGAGCTACACTGATTCACCCCCCCTCTCAGTGTCATTGTGAGACTAACAATTGGTATCAGAGCCAGTTTCCCTTTTCAGGCTAAATCAGCTAGGGTTGATCTTGGATTAGTATGCAATGGGTAAGAAGAATAGATCCTCCTCCAATAAGGCATCTCAGTCAGTTTCAGTTCCTGTGGAAGAGAAAATTGAACTAGAAAAGGTTGAAGAAGTGAATTCTGAAGTATGTGATGAAAACCTTGAGGCTGAAGTATATCTAGAAGGTGAGTTGATCGCCGCACTTGAAGAGTTGAATATAGAAAGGAAAAATAATAGAAGACTGTCCAAGAAGTTGGAAGAATATGGGGATAAGATCGAAGATCTCTTCTTACAAATTCATAAAGCCAAGAAAATAGAAGAAGCCTTGAAGTCACACCTGGATGATAAAGTCGATGTATGTAGCAAACGTGAAGAGGAATCTAACAAAGTTTTTAGTGATCTAAAGCTGCAAGTAGAAGAGTCCAAAAGGATTGAAGAAACTCTCAGGTCACAGATCAATGAGAAAGAGATTGTTTGCTGCAAACAAGAAGAGGAGATTGTTGTATTGAAGAAACAACTAGAAGAGGCCAATACAAATCTCAAATTTGAGAAGAGCACAGAGTTGCTAGATGAAATGATAAGGCAACAAAGAAGCCCCATGTCTAAGCTTGGTCTTGGATGTAAAGATGAACAACCTTCATCTTCTAAATATGCAGAGAAGAAGAAGTTCACTGTTGAAGGATCAAAGCAAGAAAAGTCTGAAGTTGAATCTTCAAAAGGAAGAAAATATCAAAGGAGATCTACAACAAAGCAACCACAACAAAAGAGGTTCTATCACTCTCACTCTATTCATAATAATGCTTTTAATGGCTATTGTTTTAGATGCAACCATTATGGTCACAAGGCAATTTATTGTGGATTGAATAATAGATCAAAGAGTTATGTTGGTAGAAATACATCTGTTATTCTGGCTGAACACCATGTGCAATGTTTTAAATGTAATGGTCATGGGCACATAGCAAGGTTTTGTCCAAGAACTTGTGTATCTAATCTAAGGCAAGACAGTAGATTTCATCAGACACAAAGAATGCAACACAGAAGAAATCATGTGCATCAAAGAAAGGAAAATAATCATCCATCAAGGATGCACAAGAGACAACCACCCAAGAGAAATGTTCAAGTTCACGAAAAGGTTCAAAATAGGGATGCAGTTGAAAAACTCAAGCCCAAGTTCAAGAAATCTTGGAGAAAGAAAGAAGAGAGGAAATCGTGTCTCCTTGGACTGAAGGAGACTACTCCTCTATTGCACTAAGCAGCTCCAGGTAGCACATCCTCAGGGGGAGCAATGTTAAAGTTTTATTTTAATGCTCCTATGTATTTGTGTGGTTATCTGAGGATGAAAGGAAAGTAGTCGAGGGAGTTGTCGTATAGTTGTCAAAATGTGTTTCAGTTCATGTAGATGTTTGTGGAGATAGTATCAAACTGATGTGCTTCAGCAGAACAACATGGTGAACAGCTAGGTTTTCGATGCAGCAGCTGATAGGCGTTATCTGAGATAGAACATGCAGCATAGGTCGACGTGTCATGGAAGCATAAGCTGGCAGGTGCTGGTTTTGAAGCCTGTAACATTCCCAATCTGTAGATAAAATAGAATCCATGTTGTGAGTGGGAAGGCATGCGTTTCTTAACCAAAAATACAACACATCGTTTGGTATAAGAGAGCATTAATTTTCTCTAAAGAAGTAGCCGTTGTCAAAGAGATGCCAGAGTCAAAGCAAACAGTGGCACTAGCACCCAGTTGGTCAAGAGTGCAAATTGGCACATGCAAGGCAAAGACATTGAGTAGCCCTGACATATGCCCTAGCAAGAAGCAGAATACCGAGTGTTGATGACTACGCGTAGATTGAGGTTCCAACGCTAGATGTAACGGTCCACTGTCAATACCTGCACAGGCGATGAAAACATTCATGACAGCCATTAGAAACCAGAGACATTGAACTGCACAACTGATGCGAGGCAAAGTCGTCAGTCACGGAGGAGATGGCAGTCAAAAGGCTGAAGAAATTACGCGCAGGCTGCCTGGAGAGTCGATCATTTTTTATTTGGGAGTAACTTTTGCGCAGCTGAAAGTTGAGTGTTGATCATACTATACTAAATAAGTAAAAGTAAGGTACAACAAGAATTCTAATATGATGAGCAGAGATTAGAGTTCTTATCCAAGAAGACTTTATGACAGAAAGAGTACCAGTGGAGGTGCATTCTATCTTGGAGACAGGTTGGTCGCGTGGAACAGTAAGAAACAAGAGTCAATCTACTTATCCACAGCAGAGGCAGAATATATTGCAGCGACAACGTGTTGTACGTAGGAGAAAGTTGCAGAAAGTGAGGTTAAGTTGGATTTTTATTCCAACAACAGATTGTGGAGTGGTCACGTTTCCCAAGAATTGACTAGCTATCGGGATCACATTCTCAGGGGGAGCATTTATATATTTGATTATCTTTTTGCTCATGTTTGTAATTTTTGCTAACTGTATTAATTTGTGCCTGAGAATGTTGTGCATGGACTCAGGGGGAGTCTACAGCAGCCCTTTGGTATTATTGTCAAAGGGGGAGAAGAATTACAGGAAATTGCACGTGTGTTGCCAACAATTCCAAAGGGGGAGATTGTTGAGCAAGGTGCAGGAACAGTATTGTCATTGTTGTCAACACAGTCAGACAGATCGGTTGATGCAATGGATAGGAGTTAAGAGGTTCTTCAGAGTATGTACAATGATTCTCCAAAAGATCGAAGTGGCCCATATGCTAAAAATCAAAAGAAAATCACAAGGAAGAAAACTGTCGCGATATCGCGACATGTTGAGCAAGAAAGAAAAACTGTCGTGATATCACGACATGTTGAGAAGAAAGAAAAACTGTCATGATATCGCGACATGTTGAGCAAGAAAGAAAAATTGTCACGATTTCGTGACATGTTTGGAGAGAAAGCGCAAGCAAGCAAAACTGTCATGATTTCGTGACATGTTCGGAGAGAAAGTGCAAGCAAGCAAAACTGTCATGATTTCGTGACATGTTCGGAGAGAAAGCGCAAGCAAGCAAAACTATCACGATTTCGTGACATGTTGGAAGAGAGAAAGGCAAGTAGAAAAAGTGTCACGATTTCGTGACATATTGCAGGAGAGAGAGTCCAAAAGAAAAAGTGTCACGATTTCATGACATATTGCAAGAGAGATTGTACGAAAGAAAAAGTGTCATGATTTCGTGACATATTGTAGGAGAGAGAGTCCGAAAGAAAAAGTGTCACGATTTCACGACATATTGCAAGAGAGATTGTACGAAAGAAAAAGTGTCATGATTTCGCGACATATTGCAGGAGAGAGAGTCCGAAAGAAAAAGTGTCACGATATCGTGACATGTCGGGTTTTCACGACCCGAAGGCAAGAGAAAGAGCAAAGGAGAAAAAGTGTCACGATATCGCGACATGTCGGGTTTTCGCGACCCGAAGGCAAGAGAAAGAGCAAAGGAGAAAAAGTGTCACGATATCGCGACATGTCGCGTTTTCGTGACTCAGAAGGCAAGAGAAAGAGCAAAGGAGGAAAAGTGTCATGATATCGCGACATGTCGCGTTCCCGAAGGCAAGAGAAAGAGCAAAGGAGAAAAAGTGTCATGATATCGTGACATGTCACATTTTCATCGACTAAAGGAGGAGAGAGAAAGTAAGAAGGGAAAGTGTCGTGATATCGTGACAAAAGTAAAGAGGAAGAGCAAGGAGGCGAAAGTGTCGCGATATCACGACATGTTGTGTTTTCGTTGGTACAAGCCAAGAAGAGTAGCAAGGAGGCGAAAGTGTCACGATATCGTGACATGTTGTGTTTTCATGGGTACAAGCCAAGAAGAGTAGCAAGGAGGCAAAAGTGTCGTGATATCATGACATGTGTTTTCACGGGTAAAACCCGAGAAGAGGACAAAGAGGCAGAAGTGTCACGATTTTGTGACAGGTCGCTTTGGCACGAGCTAAGAAGAGAACCCAGCCAAAATAAGATATGTGATAGTTAACTGAAGTTATACGACAGTTACAGGGGCCGTTGTAGAAGAAAATCATGCAGCTAAAATAAGAAGAGTTAATTGAAGTCAGTACGATAGTTACAGGTGCAGTTACAAAGAAAAATCATGCAGCTAAAATAAGAACAGTGAACTGAAGTCGAAATGAACGATCGTGGAAGGAGAAAATGAACAGTCATCAAATTAGAAAACGAAAATGCAAGACATGCAAAGAGAAAAAGAATAGTCATGACCGAGAAGACGAACAGTCATGACCGAGAAGACGAACAGTCATAGTAGGAGTATATGGTGTCAATTCATTGCATGTAACGTGTTTGACGAAATGCCTACTCTATATATACAAAAGGAGTTACATATAGAAGGCGTTACAATTGACAAGTGGCGTATGAGAAATGAAAGGAGTTACAACTGAAGTTACAAAGAGACAATATGGTTATAAAAGGAGCGTTGCTTGGAGAATTTTAGTTGGGGGATTTTATCTTGTGAAGAGCGCGAGAGGAGAGCGAGAGGTGCGCGACAGGTGACCGAGAAGGGTGTGTGTTATGTGATTTGTGGGCGATGTTGAGTAAGCAATAGACTAGTCAGGGTCTTGTAAAAGTGAAGGCATTTTTATGTCAATCTAATAGTTTCAGAATCGAAGTCCAAGTTGGTGCTTGGCATCAGGGGTTGGTGCTCCTTCTAGTTGGTGTTGGTAAATCAGGGGTTGGTGCTCCTTTCTGTTGGTGCAAATAAATTGGGGTTGGTGCTCCTTCCAGTTGGTGGTGGTAAATCAGGGGTTGGTACTCCTTTCTGTTGGTGCAGGATAAATCGGGGTTGGTGCTCCTTCCGGTTGGTTTTGGTAAATCAGGGTTGGTGCTCCTTCTAGTTGGTGAGATAAATCAGGGTTGGTGCTCCTTTTTTTTGGTGCGGATAAATTAGGGGTTGGTGCTCCTTTCTGTTGGTGTAGATAAATCAGGGGTTGGTGCTCCTTCCAGTGTGTGCTGGTAAATTGATTGTAAAGTTGTTGCTTTGCAAAGGCTGGATTTGGATGGGAGTCCAAACAGTCAATTTTTGAGGAGTAGCCAAAACTGGTGAACCTCGGTACATCTTGTGTTGTGTGATGCTCTCTTGTTATATTTGCTTTATGTGGTTTTAAGTTTTCATTGTTTTGGCTTTAAGAGTTGAAGATTTAAGATTTAAAGAGCTACACTGATTCACCCCCCCTCTCAGTGTCATTGTGAGACTAACAAATCTATGTTGATTGAAAGCAAATATGGCCTTGTGAATCTAGCATAAAATCGGTAATATGACTGTACAACGTTCCAATCTTAATGCTGCACCAACATGAAGCAAGCACTCAGCACTAAATGAGTTTGTAATAAGTTGCAACTTGATTTTCATTAATGAACACATGAGATACTGATAATTGGTCTCCCCATGCATGGTAAAATTTAAGGCCTCTTGAGGTGATTGCTGGAGAATTTTGTAGTAACGCGCTACAAAGGTTCTTGTTGCCATATATGCCAGTGCTTCTTGATCGTTAGCCATTATCGAACCAGTCAAAAGTGGTGTTTGATCAGATTGAATTTACTGTGATATTGAAAACCAAATAATTAAAGGAGTTGGAAATTTTAGTTATTTTCAATAATTAACAGTGTTTTGTGGTCAGATTCTTATTGTCTATATGATTTCAAACAGATTGCATACTACGATGACATCTGCGCCATATGTGAATCCACTTCTGCTATTTTGGATTTTTATTTTTTGCCTAATGGTGGTGGCCATGGAGGCGGTCTCGAAGGAGATAGACGTCCACTAGTAGTGATATCATGTGCTACTGGCAGTATATTTCTTCCCAATGGATCGTATGCTGATTTTGTAAATACACTTACTTCCTTAACATTAATTAAATTATTCCAAAAATCATTGCGAACAGTATTGGAGATATTGGAAAAACTTGTTTGCTACTTTAGGGTTATATTAGGTTGTTTTCCACATTGATGGTTATGTGCATCACCCATATGCAAATATGTAAAACACTATTTTTTGGAAGCCTTTTTCCTTGATATCCCTTTCTTCTTGGTACACTTCTTTGAAAAAATATTTACATTTTTAGGGTTTTGAATTTTTTCTAGAAGTGCAATATGTATTTCTAAAAGTTCTTTGGTTATGGGCTCATCCAGAGAAACAATTAATTTAGGGTTTGGAGCATTATATTCAGTTGCATTTTTTTTCTTTCTTGGGAAGAGCAATGGGTACCACCTGGGATTCGTCGGCTATGGGTTCTTCCTCCACCTGGGATTCCATGGCTATGGGTTCTTCCTCCTCTACCAGATATTCCATGGCTAGGGTCTCCTCCTCTTGCATTTCCATTAAATATTGTATAATACGATCAGAACGTTCCATTTGTTTTTTTTTTGTTTTTGTTCAATCGTTCTTCTAATTTTTGCAATGTCATTTTTTATTTCCTTGACCAATATGGTTGGATCCATAAGGCTCTGATACTAGATGGTAGGAACCTAGGGTTCCTAGCACATAAAATGATAAATAAATAATAAATAACCTAAATCTAAAAGAATCACCTTTTGATATTTTCGGGAAGTCCCTTCAATAAATTATATTATATTTTATATTCATGGATGATTGAATGATAAGTTCTTACAATGTTTTATACCCCTCTAGGGTTATAGGTGAAAGGTTGCAATGCTTCCTAACCCAAATCTTATAATAATATAATAAATAATATAATTAATTATTATATTATTTTATTATTATGACCATAGGATATAATATATTATTATTAAGATTATTAATTAATGTTAGGATAGGATCCTAACAATCTCCTCAAAGCTAAGATGTTTAATTTGTAAAGTTCAATTCAATTTGGGGGTTGTGTAAGTGCTTTGTGCCCTTCCATTATGCATAGATTTGGGAGCGATGTAAGTGGTCAACGATTTTTCCATAAGTGGCTTCCCTAATTGTTGTTGTGCATTGATTTTATCTTCAGCTAATTTTGCCAATCCATAGGTCTACATCATGGTATAGGGATTGAACCTTGTCACCTCCATTGTAATTTCCTCTTTTAATCCCTTAATGAAGCCATTGATGAGAATTGATTCATCCAATATTGTGTTGTGTTTGGTGATATCCTCAAACCGAGTTTGATACTCACGCACAAAAGTGATTTGATGAAGATCTTTGAGCAATTCCCACATGACTAGGTCCCACATGACTCTGATACCAAATGGTAAGACCCCAAGGTCTTACTATAAAATTATTAACAAATTAATGTAAATGTAATCATAGGCCACTCAAAGGGGGCTCCCTTGTAATTGCTTTGCCACTATAGGGGGCTCCCTCCTTAGAATCTATGCTTATTATTCTTCTTCTTGGATTATTTGATATGGATGGCCAACCTAATATATATATCTACCCTAAAGCTACATTGGTGAAGAGACATGATGGTTCACGTATGAAGAGACGTGATGGTTCATGTTATGAAGAGTTGTGATGGTTCACTTTATAAATTAATAATATAATAATTAAATGATTAATAATACTAACTAATACTAACTAATAATGTTAGGATTGAGGATCTTAACACATAATTTATGTCTTGAAGAGATGAATTTTTATCTTACAATATACATCTCCCTTTTTGAAGACTTCCTCTTACCCTTGAGTCACCTAAAAGAATCCTATAACAATAACCCTTACAAGGGCCAAAAGAAAGAGACTTCCAATAACACTGCGCACTCAACACCCAACAAACAACAGTCTCAACCAGACGTATCTACAACAAACAAATTAACAAGATGACGAGAACAATCCAAACACCTATAAATTTGTATATCTCTTTTATACAAATAAAAATATAATTTTAAAAATAAAAATAAAAAATCCAAAAACTCATTGAAAAGTCCACATGGAAAGGGCTAAACCTAAAGAACCATACCCATAAATTAATAGTAATGAAATTTCCCATAGAAGCATGTCCATTGTCCTTTTCTTCGTTTATAGTGCTTTTCCCATAGTGATGGCAATGTGGGTAAGACAAAATAATCCTTGCATGCAATAAGCACCTTAACAAATTGGCAAACACTTTGATTACTTTCTTACCTTCCAAGTTATAACTTGACATGAAAAAATAAATTACTCCACTAAAAACATGATGATATACAGGAATATCATACATATCATACTATTCAAACAAAGCTTATACTTTTATGAAGTATATGCAAATTATATGTATGGCAAAGCACTTCTTGATACTTCACCTTCACCATCAAAAGAAAACATAGATTATTGCTTTACAAAACAAGTATTTTTCATAGCACATGCTACCATACTATAAAGCAATACCCATTGAAGTCTGATATACACCATGTTTACAATCATATTGGCAAGCTAGCAACTGATATAATTGGTTCAATTGCTTTTAGTTAATATATTAGTTATTTCCTTACCATGGGCATCTTCCGTTATATTTCATTGTAACCTTAAATAAGTGAACATTGAAGAAAATTTTAACATGAAATTGATGAAAAACAGCTGGTTTCCGAAAACATTGTTCTTATATATGCAAATGGCGCTGTTTAAGATTCTTCGTGTGGGCATTGGCTTACCGTTTAGTTACGTAGTGTGCATTTGAGATCCTTGAATCCTCTGAAACGAACGAACCAACCTTATTATGTGTGCTTAGTACTTATCCCAAAGTGGTCTGGTTGGTCCTTTCTTTCATAATCTATCTATTCTATTGACCATCCCCATTCTCATCCTATCTGCTCTGCTAAGAATATAAAAGAGAAGTTAGTCCCACATTGTTGAAGAGTGGAGGTGGGTGGGAGAAGAGAGAGTATAAAAATGAGGAATGTGGGAGGGTAAAGGCATACTTACCTGGGCGGGGTCAATCGGTGAACAACAAGGCCGATGGCCTAGGGAAGGCACCTCCATTGCACATTGGGAGGGGGCGTTGCCTAGCATCTCCCATTGTGGAGAGTGCACGTCATAATTTGTGGCAGCGGGGGCCGCGCGAACAACATCAAACATTAACATAAGATTCTTACGGATGCTCTCCTATGATAAGAAAAAGAAAGCGATGCTCTTCTAGATGCTCTCCTATGATAAGAAAAAGAAAGCGATGCTCTTCTAACACAAGGCATGCTTATAAACATCTGTCATTTGAGAATAGTCGACTTGGAAGTTTTGTTTTATACTAAATTTAATCGGGCCACTTATAGTAAATACCTACCTGCTGTAACTGTATGTATTGGAATTAAATTATTAAATTATTTTATCAATTTGTGTGATTGATTTATATTACTGGAATTAAAATGTGTATGATTGATTTATATTACTGGAATTAAAATTTGTATTAATTTGTGTGATTGAAATGATTTCATTGCATTAGCAAAATGAATCCGTAACAAGAGAATTTTTAACCATAACAATGACATTGAGAATGTTCTCAACAAATATAATAAGAAATTTTTTAACCATAACAATGACATTGAGAATGTTCTTTCACACGTGGATTTTAAAAGAACATTTCATTTAAGTGTTATCTGTTTTAAAAAAACGTAGTGGGAAAGCTTCATACCTATCATTAGTATCCTTTATAATATAATATTATAGACTATGTAATATAATATCATAGACTTATTATAAGTACTTATTTTTTAAATTTGAAATTTGTTGTTTAACTTAAAATTTATTTTATTTGAATGATTGAAATGTTAAAATAATATAACATAAAATAAGGGTAAATTTTGATAGAAGATTGGAACCTTAGCTTATGATATATACCTCTTAAATCTATGGTTATTTTGCCACCAATTTTATTCCAAATTTATGAAAAAATAATCAATATCATTTTCTTAAAGACTTTGCCAATCATTTTAGTTTTAAATAGTAAATTAACACTTTTCATGTTGAGGGTAAGCATTAGAGAATTTAGAACATTTTAATATGCAGGATTCTGAAAGAGAAAACTAGGGTCTTAGTTGGGTAGACATATTGCTTTATGGTTGCTACGGGACTAAAGACATTGCTGCTCAAGAGGGCTCAATGGGGACAGCTCCAGATCCTCTTTTAGAGAGAATTATTTTGCAAATTTTTTGAAAAAAGCACAAAAAAATTGCATTAAAAATGCTTTTTATGGTTACTGGAAAAAGATCAATATCTCAAAGAGTTAATAGATGCTTTCCAGTCAGAATCAAAGGCCAAAGATTGTCGTTGAGCAAAGGATGGTAGAAGAAACAATATTTTATATAGAGCCAATCACGATCTGATATGTAAATTCATGGGTACTCGCCCTACCTTGAATTTTTTGCATTCTTGGGTTTGACAAAATTGGGAGCCTCTTGGTGAGTATTCTTTGTGGTTTATTAGTAATGGGTATTTTATTGTTAGTTTCTCCTCACTTGTCGATAGAAATAGGGCTTTCAAATTAAAAAAGAGGAACCATGGTCTGACAAGATTATTTGTTTAGCCATGGAGAGTGAGATTTGATCCCTGAATTGAACCCACTGCTATCTCGGTATGGATTTTTTTATATGCACTTCCAAAATATTTTTAGAGTGAGAAAGTATTGGAAATCATCGATGATTCCCTTGGAAGATATCTGGATGTTTCTAGAGATACAATGGAAAGAAACATGAAAATTTATGCTAGATTATGCATGGAAATGGATCTCAGCCAACATTTGTCGGCAAAGGCTAAACTGTAACTTGTAGGAATATCTTGGATTCAACAATTGGATTATAAGGCATTGCTCTTCAGATGTAGAGTTTTACCATAAATATGGGCATTTGGCTCGGTCCTGCCCAAACAATATGAACACAAAAATGGAGGCTCATCTAGGAATGTCAAATCTTATTAAGGAGGATAAGTCAACAATCAATAAAGAAACAACCAACATTTCTCAGGGTGGAGAAGCATAGGGAGATGGTTTTGAAAAACCTAAAATAAGGGGAAGGCAAAAGAAAAAGTTGGCAAAGAGCAAATCCAACTCAAGCCCTCAAATAGGTATGAGATCTTCAAGACACTAGTGGACCAAGAATAAGAACAATTCATGGAAGGAGTGGATGGTAATAATGAAAACAATAACAACCATGTTCAAGCCCCTCTTTCAACTCCTATCGTAGAGCAGGTAATAGAGTGCAATGAGTTACCACAATCAAATATTGCAGGGGCATTGATAGTGCATAACCAAGAACAACCAGTAATTAAGGATGTCATCATGGGTATAACAGAAAAGAACAGAGAAAAACCAACTCTAGGGATAATCTAGGTGGAAAAGAGATCAAAGAATATCAGCTATTAAGGAGTGGGTAGAAAATAAAATAAGGAACTGATAGCAGTTCAAAGAAACAAAATGATCACTGAGGGATTGGTGAGACCAAATAGACTCTTATTGATATCAACGTAACCAATGATTATACAATCATGGAATTTTAGTGGTTTAAATAGTAGAATCCATCAATTTGTTGCTCGAAGACTCTTAAAAAAAAGTAAAATAGATTTTTTGCTTCTCTAAGAGACAAAAATGTCATTGGATCTTATGTGTAAAACAATAAATAGATTTTGGAAGGGTGTTGGTCATATGGAAGTGGTTGCCCAAGGGGCCTCGGGGGGATAGTTACCTTTTGGAACTCTCTTGAATGGACGACAATAGAACATATAGCTTGGAGGGATGTCCTCACATCATGTTTTAGGAACAATGTGACAACTGAGCAGTTTTTAATCACAAATTTTTATGGGACACAAAACCTAGATGATCAGATTCATCAATGGAAAGTGGTGCATAATATGAGAGTCTTGAGGGAGGAGTTAGATTGGATTGTTGGGAAATTTAATGCTAAATTATCATCTAGAGATCAAGAAGGAGGAACCCTAATTTTGGATCTAGGGGATCAACTTATGATTGCCCAAGTCCATGCATTACACTTGGTGGATATTAAATGTCCTGGAATCAACTATACTTGGACTAATAAGAGGAGGGAGCCACATAGTAGGAAGGTGAAGTTAGATCATTTTTTGGTTTCAGAGGAGACGTTTGTGAAATGGAATCTAAAATTTTAGATTTTTGAGGGTCTAGTTTCGGATCACTTTCTATTTTATTGGAAGGGGTATCAAGACAGGGAAACATCACAAACCATTTAGATTCAAAAACTTTTGGTTACAAAAAGAGGAACTCCAAAATAAAATTCCACAGTTGTGGGAAGAGGGACACTCGACATATGGGACAATAATATTTAGATTCCATAAGCAACTTTATTATGTCAAGGATCAATCAAAACAATGGAGGTGAGTTAACAAGACAAACTTCCAGGTCCAAAGAGCTTCATTGGTGGCTAGATGGGATAAGGTTAAAAAATACTTCAGGGAAGGAACAATTATAGAGCAACTCAAATAAGAGGATGGTGCATTGCGTAAAGCAGTTGAGAACATTGACAACCAAGAGATCTACAGGAAACAAAGAGCTAAAACCACTTGGTTATTAGAAGGTGACAAAAATACCACTTTTTTACATTGAGTTGTTTGTGCTAGGAGACAAACAAACAAGATGGAATCTCTTCAGGATGAGAATGGGCACTCCTTTGATACAATCCCAAGTATGCATTTCCATTCAATGGATTATTTTTCTAAATTATTTAAGAAAATTATGGTGCAAGATGAAGAGGCTCAAAAACATTCTTGCTATCATACCCTCTATTATCTTTGAAGAAGAAAATCAGGTCCTACTTAAACCCATTAATAGAGAGGAACTGAAGAAAGTAGTCTTTGGAATGAGTACAGAAAAAACACTAGGTCTAGATGGCTTTCCAATTAAGTTTTTTTAGATTTTCTGGGACAACTTGGAGGAGGATGTAATGGTTGTTATAGAGGAGTCCAAAGGTAGTAAAAGAATATTTAAAGCATTAAATCATACATTCATTGCATTAATTCCAAAATGGAGGAGAGGTGCATATTTCATATTATAGATCTATTGCCTTGTGCAATGTCATATATAAAATAATCACAAAGGTAATGGTTGAGCGACTAAAACCTCTCCTACATAGCATTATCTCCTCGAAGCAAGGGGGTTTTATAGAGGGTAGGAAAATCTTGGATAGTATGGTTCTAACTTAGGAGGCAATCCACTCAATGCAAAAATTTGGCAATAGGGGAATGTTCATAAAATTGGATATGTCAAAGGCTTATGATAGGGTGGAGTGGAGCTTCTTGTCAAGGATGATGGCAACCTTTGGTTTCTCTTAGGATTGGATAGAATGGGTCATGAGTTGTGTTTCTACTTCGACATACTTAGTGTTAATCAAAGGCCTTCCCTCATAACCGTTTGGAGCTACTCAAGGCCTTCATTAAGGAGATCCTTGTTCCCCTTATATTTTTTTCATATTTGCTGAAGGCTTGGATAGACTCATCTTGGGTGAGGAAGTTTTGACTCACTTATAGTTTGTGGATGACAGGATTGGTGGGAGTGGCCAAATTTAGGAAAACAAGAATGATTAGAGATACTCTTAATGTTTACCTTAGGGTCACAAACTGAAGAACACAAGCTTTTTTAGAGAGGAGGGGTGAACAGTATAAGACCACTGTTTACTTTTTCTTTCCCAATAAATATTATGCAATATAAAGATAGCAATATCAATAGAAGTAATCAAAACAATGCATAAATCACCACACACAATTGAGACACCAAAATTTACGTGGTTCACCTAATGTGGGCTACTCAACGGAGAAAATATTTCACTAAATTTTTTTCAATCAATCTCTTGGGAATCCTTTCCCTATTACAATGTTTATGGATCTCTATCCAAAGGAGACACCCATCCCTTAATCAAGTTCGTGGATCTCTATCCACAAGAGTGTCATGATCCGTTACCCTCCTACCCTATTTAAATAACATTAATTGATCTTGGGGGATCAATTAATGCCTAATAGAAGGGGCATGACCCTAAAGAATCCTACAAAATTCTAATAAAATAATTTTGTAAGGGATAAGAAATATTAAATTAATTTATGGATTAGTTATGAGGTCTTGTAAAAGATAAATTTAGAGAATTATATTTTACAAAAAAATATAACCATACAATAAATCATATGCAGATTCAAAAGATGGGACTTAAGAAGGACTGGAGGATTTAAAAAAAAAAAATAGCATATGGGTTATTCTACCTATTTGGAAGTACCCATATGGCTTCCTTATATTGGTGGAAATCAAAAGGGAAGTCCTTTACCTTATCAATAATAGTTCTAATTTTGTTCCCAGTCCATGCTTTAATAGTATTAGCCTTATACTTGTCCCCATGGGAAAAGATACAAGACAAAAATAATGACACTTACCTTACCCTTAGTAGGACCCTTCTCCTTACACTTCACATGACATGATGAAGTCATATGGGTCCTAGGCATCTATTTAATAATAAAATAATGAGTCCACTATTTGGCCCATGAGTGGAAAAATTCCCTATAAATAGAGGGTATTTTTGTGAAGAAAGGTTATCTAAATTCTAGAAGTCCTAATGGTCTAGGGAGTATGCTCTTCACTTATGGGGTGAATCAGAAACTAAAAGACTTGAAGGATTTCCTAGATAGAGTAAGGAAAAAAGCTAGGAATTCTGGGTGGTCTAGGGAGTATGCTCTCCACCTTAGTGTGGATCAAAAACCAGAAGGCTCGAAAAATTTCCTAATTGTAATAAGGAGTAATCTTGAGAAGATTAGCAAGAGGAAGCGAAGGAGAAAGGTGGAGAAGAAATCACGGTCCAAGTTGAATCTTTCCTGATTATTTAATATTAAATATCGAGCAATACCTATATGGTTAGCTTATCTAGTTGTTATATGGTTGCTAATCCCCTCATGCTAATCTTTATCGTGATTACTTGTTAATATTTTGATTTATTTACATCTTCTTCAAAATAATTAAGCTATTGAAGTATTGTCTTAATGAGGAATGAATATTGAATTTAAAACTTGTTAGAGCTTCTTGAAATTATGAGAGCATATGGGATGTAATTTAGATTTGGTAAGACCCATAGGGTAAGCTTTAATCTTATAAAACTTATATAAAGGAAGCCATAAGTCGGGATGTGCATTAAGTAGTAAACATAACGGAATAGGAAAGTCAAACTTGCACTAAGTCGTCCGAATCTTTCCAATCACTGGTGAGAGGTGTGCTGGGCAAAGGAGTTTGACTTCTTTTGATCTGTACAACACTTGACCGCGGTAAGTATGGGACAATCGCAGAGTGTTAAACAAGGAAAACTCTCTCTTTCTACGGACCTATCCTCCTACGCTTAACCATGAAAGTAGAATATGTAACCATAAGATCACCACTCAAAGGATTCGGTTGTGCTTCAAAGATTGGGAATAAAATTTACATTTGAATGGGGCAATGACGTTGGGCCCTACAGCCGATGAAATTCCAAGTGTTTCAACACAGAGATTTACGATAATTGGTGTCTATTCATATTAATTGAAATGATATGTCAGCCAGGCCTTAGCTAGACTCAAAAGAATTCAAATCACCATTACTATCTGTGTCGTTCAGCTCATCGAAGCTATTAATATCAAGGCAACCTAGATTTTGGCCAATGGATTTCTGTGAGAATTCACGCCCTTGATCGTTGTATAGACTGTCAGAGAAAAGACGTCGCTTTGGGAATCATAAAGACTTAGGTGCATTGAAACCTCCCCCTCCCATGAGTATAAACAATACCATCTCAAACGATTTCCACTAAAATAGGATATATGATTGATGGTATGACTTCTCCCTTTATGTGTTTGTTCTTGACAATAGATGAGGGACCATACCAATAACGAAATACTCCATACACCCTACATGAGTGAGCGATATACTCAAGCTACATCGATCATGCAAGGGTTTTTGAGTTCTGAACCCACCACAACTCTTAGTAAGCATGGATAGACTGGTCAATGTGTCACATTAGAGTGTGCAAAGCGATAGTTTATAATAGTTAATTAATGAGTATTAGCACGATTCGTGATAGTGATGCAGTAGTATATACCTGTAATAGATCCCTGGGTAGAAACATTCTCATCATTGAGTTACCTCATCGTAGGTACATGTATTCTAGGAATCTAAGCCATGTTCAGGTCTGGAAAACGCATAGGCCAAGAAATAGGATCTCTGAAATCATCCAGTAATGATGACCCTAGTTCTTCATTTGAAAATTATTGTGATGGCCACTTCAATGTTACTCTCATGGCCATAAAAGACCTTTTGTAAACCTTCAAACAAGGCAATTACACTCGGTGACTAGTGAGGAACTCTTTAGTTAACATCGTAGTTTCTATAACCTCCATTCGCCCCAATCGAGCCTGAGTATCACAGAAGTCCCATCCAATGCTCTGCCTATGCGAGCTCGATTGAATCTGTAGTAAAGGTAAGAGCCCATTATTTTGGTCTTGGATAACTCAGAAATAAAGTGGATGTTAGGAATGGAGCCTAATTATGAGGAGGCTAAATAGAGAAAGTTTTTGGATTTACTGCAGGACGGGCAGGGAAAGTTTCCAGATTTACAGTCTGTTAGTCTACCAGAGGAAGTTTCCGGATTTACAACAGGACAGCCAGGGAAAGTTTTTTTTTGTTTTTATCCCAAAATTAGATGTTGGGAACTCAATGTTAATCTTGGAATGTATTAAGAAAAGCAGTTTGTTTTTTCTGTTTTTTTCTTATATATAGTTGTGAGGAAAAACATAGATGATTATGACAATGAAAATTACTATGTTGATTCCTTGGAAAAATAGAGAGGAAATTACAACAAATGTTGGCTGTAGGTTGTAACCCTCTATTGCTTGGATTGAGAAAGGAAGAACTGAAAATTCTCAGTAGATGTAACCCACATTGGGTGAACCACGTTAAAATTGTTGTCTCTTCTTTTGTGTGTGTTTGTCTTATTTTTCTTTAATTCTGCTGTTAAAGTTTGAAACACTATAATTGCTTTTCTATATTTTATATAGTGATTTACTCTAACAAGTGGTATTAGAGCGGTTGTTTTGTTGGGTGCACTTGACAGAAGGAGAATTTCTGGATCAAGTGGGAGCAATGGCGGAAGAAGGGAGGTTTAGAGTTCAAAAATTCAATGGCCAGAACTTTCAATTTTGGAAGATGCAGATGGAGGATTACTTGTACCCGAAGGATCTTTACTTACCTCTTGAGGGGGAAACAGAGAGACCTTCATCTATATCTGATGAGGAGTGGAGTCTCCTTGATAGAAAGGCATTGGGTACCGTGGAGGTCGTGCTTGGGAGCCATCGTAGCCTTCAACATCTCCGATGAAAATACTACCAAGGGAGTCATGGATAAATTGGCCAAGATGTATGAGAAACCATCAGCATCAAATAAGGTATTTTTAATGAAAAGGTTATTTAACATGAAAATGAGTGAAGGAGGATCTATGCATGATCATTTAAATGAATTTACTACTGTCACTAATCAATTGCATTCAATAGGATTGGATTTTGATGATGAGCTTAGGGCCTTATTAATCTTATGCTCTCTTCCGAAAAGTTGGAATAGTTTGGTAATGGCGGTAAGTAACTCTGCTTCGAGTTCAAATAACTTAGAATTTGATGATGTGGTTGGTGTGATACTCAGTGAGGACATGAGAAGAAAAACCACAGGAGAATCATCTAGCACCACCTTAATCGTTGAGAATAGAGGAAGAGGAAGAGAAAGAGGCAAGAGTTCACATCGTGGCAAATCCAAAGGCGAGATCCAAATCACGTGGAAAAGGAAAGCTACAGTGTTGGCACTATGGCAAAAAGGGTCATGTCAAGAAGGACTTGTTGGCAAAGAAAGGGTGATGGAAATGAAGGTAATGATAATAATGGTAACACTTCGAAGCCAATATTACTGGACAAATTCTACAAGATGCTTTAATCTTATCTCTTGATAGAAATAGTGATTATTGGGTAATTGATAGTGGTGCTTCATTCCATGCTACCTCACATAAGGAATACTTCATAGATTATGTTTTTGGAGATTATGGACAAGTTCTGTTGGGAAATGACCAACCATGTAAAATCATGGGTATTGGAAAGATTTTGATTAAATCCCCAAATGGATGTCAATGGGATCTTAAAGAGGTGAGACACATACCAGATTTAAAGAGAAATATTATATCGGCAAGTAAGATTGATGGTGAAGGATACACGGTTGCATTCGAAGAAAATGCTTGGAAAGTTACTAAAGGTTCATTGATAGTAGCTAGAGGTAAATTGGTGGGTACTCTTTATTTACTTACTGATTTTTCTCACTGCTCCATGAATTTAGTTTCTACAGGTGAGAGTGCATCTTTGTGGCACCAAAGACTTGGCCATATGAGTGGAAAAGGTACAGAAATTTTACATTCAAGAAAGTTATTGCCTAAGTTAAAAGAGATTGATTTGGAATTCTGTGAGGATTGTGTTTATGGTAAAGCAAAGAGAGTTAGATTTCTCAAGGATGGCAAGGAAAGGAAGAAAGAGAAATTGGAGCTTGTGCACTCGGATGTTTGGGGCCCAACTTCGGGTAACTTCTCTTGGAGGTTCCTCTTACTATGTACTTTTTATTGATGATGCAACAAGGAAAACATGGATATATTGCATTAAGAATAAAAGTGATGTTTTTAATACCTTTAAGAATTGGAAAGCATTAGTTGAAAATGAAACTGGAAAAAGGTTAAAGTGTCTAAAGTCAAATAATGGTGGAGAATATTGCAATAGAGAATTTGATGTGTTTTGTTCTAAAAATGGAATTAGAAGAATCAAGGTAGTTCAAAGAACACCACAAGAAAATGGGGTTGCAGAAAGAATGAATAGAACCATCATGGAGCGTGCTAGGAGCATGAGAATACATGCAAGCTTACCATTATTTTTATGGGCTCATGTTGTTGATACTGCAGTATATCTGATTAATAGAGGACCGTCTAGTGCCTTGGATGGAGGAATTTCGAAAGAGCTTTGGACGAGTAAACCAGTAAATTATTCTTTCCTTAAGGTATTTGGATGTGAGGCTTTTATGCATATAGACAAATAGAATAGAAATAAGTTATATGCTAAGGCCCAAAAGTGCTATTTTATTGGTTACGGTATTGATGGCTTGGGTTATAGATTATGGGATTGTGATAACCGAAAAGTCATTAGAAGTAGGGATGTCATATTTAATGAAAAAACTTGTATAAAGATCGGTTGCAGGGAAAGAAACATAAAGAGGAAATTGCTGAATACATAGACCTTGATGGCCACATAGAAAAGGTAACTCCAAAAGTGGTAGAAGATCAAAATGTACAGCAGCAACAACAAGCACCTCAATCTCCAGAAAGTGTTGTTAGACGATCTACCAGGATAAGTAAAATTCCTCAACGTTTCTCTGATTATGTTTTGTATACTGATGCTGGTGAGCCGAATGTTTTCAGGAAGCATTACAGATGGATACTAGGAATAAGTGGGAGCTTGCAATGAATGAAGAAATGGACTCTTTATTCCACAACCAAACTTGGGATTTGGTTGAGCTACCCAAAGGTAAAAGAGCATTGACCAATAAATGGGTGTACAGGATTAAAGAGGAGAATGAAGGGCATAAGAGATACAAAGCAAGACTAGTGGTCAAGGGATTCGCTCAAAAAAAAGGTATTGATTTTGATGAGATTTTTTCTCCAGTTGTAAAAATGACCTCTATTAGAGCTATTTTGAGTCTTGTAGCTATAGAAAATTTGTTTCTAGAGCAATTGGATGTGAAGACGACATTTCTTCATGGTGATTTGGAGGAGGAAATTTATATGCATCAACCAGAAGGCTTTCAGGTAAAAGGTAAAGAGGATTGGGTATGTAAACTGAAAAAGAGCTTGTATGGGTTAAAACAAGCTCCTAGACAAGTGGTATTTAAAATTTGATAAGTTCATTGCTAATCAAAGGTTTGAAAGATGTCAAAGTGATCACCGTGTATATTTTAAGCAAACTGGAAATGGTAACTATGTTATTTTGCTATTGTATGTGGATGACATGTTAGTTGCAGGAACAAATATGCAAGATATAAACATTCTCAAGAAGAAGTTGGCTAAATCCTTTGCCATGAAGGATTTGGGAGAAGCCAAACAAATCCTTGGTATGAGGATAACAAGAGACAAGGAGAGTCACACTTTGAAATTATCACAAGCAAAATACATTGAAAAAGTGCTTAAGAGATTCAACATGAACAATGCAAAGTCTGTTGCTACTCCATTGGCAAAGCATTTCAAACTCACCAAAGATTTGTGTCCCAAGACACAAAAGGAACAAGAGCATATGGCTAAGGTTCCCTATGCATCAGCGGTTGGAAGCTTGATGTATGCAATGGTTTGTACAAGACCAGACATTGCCCACATAGTGGGAGTAGTGAGTAGATTTATGAGTAATTTGGGAAAAGGACATTGGCAAGCGATAAAATGGATACTCAGGTACTTGAGAGGAACTTCAAATTATTCTTTGAATTTTGGAGGCTCTAATATATGCTTGAAAGGTTTTGTAGATTCTAATATGGCAGGTGATCTTGATGGTGGAAGGAGCACTACTGGCTACATCTTTACTATAGGAAGAGGAGTGGTTAGTTGGATTTCTAAACTCCAACACGTAGTTTCTCTTTCAACCACTGAAGCTGAATATGTTGCTACTGCAGAAGCAAGCAAAGATATGGTTTGGTTGCAAAGACTAATGGAAGAACTAGAGAAGAAGCAAGAGGATAATAGGTTGTGGAGTGATAGCCAGAGTGCTATACACCTTGCGAAGAATTCAACATTTTATTCAAAAACTAAACACATCAAACTCAGGTATCATTTCATTAGATTAGTAGTGGAAGATGGATCTTTGAAATTAGGGAAGGTTCACATATCACAAAATCCTGTGACATGCTTACAAAAGTGGTGTCAAGAGAAAAGTTGAGCTTTTGCTCAACTTCAGTTGGCCTTAAGGAATAAGAGGCCATGATGAGAATTTTTCAGTCCTTGGTTGCAGTATGGTGCAATGGAATTAGTCTCCAAGTGGGAGATTGTTATGAATGGAGCCTAATTATGAGGAGGCTAAATAGAGAAAGTTTTTGGATTTCATTGCGGAGACGGGCGGGGAAAGTTTCCGGATTTACGATCGTTAGTCTACTAGAGGAAGTTTTCAGATTTACAACAGGACAGCCAGGGAAAGTTTTTTTTTTTTTTATCCCAAAATTAGATGTTGGGAACTCAATGTTAATCTTGGAATGTATTAAGAAAAGCAGTTTGTTTTTTTCTGTTTTTTTCTTATATATAGTTGTGAGGAAAAACAGAGATGACTATGACAATGAAAATTACTATGTTGATTCCTTGGAAAAATAGAGAGGAAATTACAGCAGATGTTGGCTGTAGGTTGTAACCCTCTATTGCTTGGATTGAGAAAGGAAGAACTAAAAATTCTTGATGAATGTAACCCACATTGGGTGAACCACGTTAAAATCGTTGTCTCTTCTTCTGTGTGTGTTTGTCTTATTTTTCTTTAATTCTGCTGTTAAAGTTTGAAACACTATAATTGCTTTTCTATATTTTATATAGTGATTTACTCTAACAGTGGGAACCTACACCCTTCATCCCCGTGTAAATTATGGAAGATACAAAACCAACACATCACCTATGTCCACCAAAGTTTATGAAATATGAGTTGTCAAACTTGATCACCTGATAGAGGATCAATACGCAATCGCCAGGACTCATCTAGACTGGTTACTTCTACCTTAAATCCTGAATTCATGTGTGCCTGAGCGGTCACCTCCTGTTAGAGTCCTTGCAATTTGTGCTGCCAAGCCAAGACTCAATAATGTAGATCCTGAAGCAAATACAAGTTCCAAAGCATAGTAGTTCGTAGAGATCATTGTCCAATACGGTTCTATAGTCGTGTAGCATTCAATTCGACCAAATAGAAAGTACCAATAGTGAGATGAATTGATTAATGTTAGCATAAGGATTACTTTAGCACACAAGTGGATGGTTTTTGTAGGTTGTTCAAAAGGATAATCAAGGAATATTATATTTGGCATGTTCCTAATCGGCAAGTAGATATTTAGTTTATTAGAACCTCTTAAAATTATATTGGGTTAACACATATGTAGATGAGGTTTAAGATTCTAGTGGATTGTACTTTTGTTATTCTAGAATAGAAGGATTAAAGTTCCCTTTACTCTCATTATTGTAGTGAAATAGAAAAAATAAGGGACAATTATGATTATAAGGAAAACATGGAGGATTAAGACAAGCTCTATTTGGTATTATATGGAAGTAAGAAATGTATATGAACCATTATTTTAAGACTCTGAACATTTTAGGTAGGAATTGAAATTTAGATTATCAAGGATGAAATGTGTTTTAACCAAATAAAGGGAATTTGGACACTATCGTTAGGAAATGATTATTGATGGATTTAAGGGTATGAGACTTTAAATACATTACTAAAGGAATTGATTATAAAATCCATTGTTAAGGGTGAAATTGGGAATTTTATTCTTGAAGGGACCTAGAGGGACTCCCTCGAAGTACGTTATCTCCAAAATATAATCCAATGACTTTTCATGAACATTGTATGGTCTTAGGAACTAGTGGTTCCTTAACAATTTTGTGATTTTTGAAGTTATTTTCATAGAAGAGGGGATTGGGTGATCCCTTAATTACATCAGTAGGTCAACAAGGAATTGTTTATACCTCAACCTATATCTGGGAAGAGAAGGGCTGGTAGATGCTCTGTTATTGTTGTAAAATTGCCATTTAAGTTTATGAAAAAGAGGAAGAAATATTTTGGAGGCTGGGTTTTTCTCATAAGGGTTTCCCAGGATAAATCTTGGTGTTACTTTAATTTTGTGGTTTGATTTATTATATATGTGAATGGTGAATTTATGCTCAAATATAAATGATTTATGATGTTGTAGTCGAATGATGTATATTAGATGTGGTGATTAACTTTATGCATTGTAATTAATGCTAAATTCTCAGTAGGATAAATATGTTTGGATGCTAGAAAAGTATGCTCAAATTCTATTATGTTGATAATTTAATGTAATGCAAATGTCTCATTATTTTTGTAATAATAATTTATGTTAATAGAACAATCTCATGTGATGAATGGATGTTATTTAAATATGTTAATGGTTCAAAAGCATGTGTCTAATTATCATTATAACATTGAAGGGTAATAAATGATATGCAACTCCATTTATGCTTATGATATAGAAACCAAACCTTAAAAAAATTTGGATTTATGCATTATATCCTTATTCTTGAATGGAACACCAATCCGTCTAAAAATAAGATTTTGTATAATGCTTTAAACCTAAGGACATGTTGTAATGGATTAAATGCTCTCAAGATGGTTTAGTTGAAAATATGTTGTGGAATAAACTCTCAAGAGGACGTTATGACCTTGATTTACAAACCAAGATAAATCCTCCTCTCTACACTAAAGGATTAGAATTACATGGGACTAGTATTGTCCATTTACAATTAATTCATTAGAGGGATTTCCTAATTAAGGATGTAATAATATGCAAGGAGGATTAGAGATAAATGTTCCATGGATCCTTATCACAATAGTGATATAGTAATCTTAGAACTCCTTTCTAGATATATTAGATAAGAGCTAATATTTATGGATAACCATAGGTGTGGTTATTCCCTCCATGATGGGTTACCACCTTCAGGGCATTCGCCTGGTCTGGGTGGACCATTGGGTGATTTCCTCATTTTAAGAGGATGAAACTAGTACGCTAGGCTAGTGTACTCATACCAAGTGGAGTATGAAGGTTTCGTAGAAGCTGATCACTTCTACTTATGAGACTTTGATCAAGTATCTATAGCTCTCGAAGTTGTATGCATTGGAATATATGATCCAAATGGAATATGCTACTATTAGGTTATGGATTAGGTCATTGCTACATAGAACAATTTATATAAAAAAAAATTGTTGATGTGAAGGAGTAACGAATGGGGTCCATTACAAGGAGACACAAATCTCCTAATATCTGCTCTGGCTAGTGATCCTCTAGAAGACCTCTACCTTCACTGCCCTTAGAAAATTAAACTCTATCCATAGAAGACACCTATCTTATCTGCTCTATCTGGAGATATTTATCTTCAACTCTGTCATCTCTAAAGCTCTGTCTCAAATTTGCACTAAACACAGTCTATCGGTCTAGCACAAATTTATCCTCAATATCTGTCTCTGGTGTGGCACAAACTTGTCCTCAAATATGCACCAAACTCTATCCTAAAATATGTACTAAACACAGTACTTTGGTCAAGCACACAAATTTACTCAATCTCTATCCTAAAGCCTTAACTCAAAGCTTGACTCAATCTCAAATCAACTTTGCTAGATCTGCCCCAAACCTTAACTCAAGATTTGAACAAATAAATCAATCAACTTTGTTCTCAAGTCTTCTCAAAGACTTATCTCAAATATTCCTTGTAAGCTTCCAAAAAATCTCACACCAATCTATCCACAAGTCCTCTCTAGAACTTGTCCAATCTGCTCAATAAGTTCCCACAAGAAATTATCCAAATTTGCTCTCAATATGTATTGTAAGCTTCCACAAAAGCTTACCCAAATCTGTCCACAAGTTATCTTTAGAACTTATCCAATTTGCTCAATAAGTTCCCACAATAACTTATCCAAATATGCTCTCAATATGTATTGTAAGCTTCCACAAAAGCTTACCCAAATCTATCCACAAGTCTTCTCAAAGACTTGTCTCAAATCTGCATAACAAGTCCACACTAGAATTTGTCCAATCTCATAGAAACATAAAGAGAATTGTTAGAGACTTAATATGTTCTATACTAATCACAATGCTCAATCACTTTCAATCACTCTTTTAGAAACATACAGAGAATTTTTAGAGACTCAATATGCTTCAACTCAATACTTAGTCACTTTCTCAATTCAATTCAGAATATAAAATAGTTTTGTTTTATGGAACTTGAACAATCACTTCACACACCCACTTGACTAGGCTCAACCAAATCTACTCAACCAATCACTCAATAAAACAATCCTTCCTTACAAACCCTAGTCCAAGGGTATGACATTCACTCAAAATGTTCCCAAAAATGCTTATCAACCACTCTCACATAACAATAATACTCATGTTCTTTTCAAACCCTAGTTCAAGTTCCTCACTCAACAACTCACTTCAACAATAATGCTTATAACACAATCTTCACATAACAATGATACTCATGTTATTTTCAAACCCTAGTTCAAGTTCTTCACACAACCAATGGCTTCAACAACAATGCTTATAAAACAAGGTTTTAACAACAATTATTTATTCCAGAAAACCTTGAAGCATTAACTCAAACACTCTCAAAAGGAAACCCTAATCAAGTCCTTTTCACTCCAAACTTATTTTTCAAAAAATCAACCAATAAACTCAACTATGGAAGAATGTGCCCATACCTTTTTGCTTGATGAGAAGTAGACCACACAAATCTGTCACAACCATAAACATCACTTTGCAAATCTCAAGGAAGTTAGACAAACAATAAAAATCATATAAAACTCACAAATACACTTTATTACTTCTTTCCTAAAATAATATCCAACACCGCAATAGTTTGAATATTCACTTCTCAAAAACCTTAACTCATCACAAATTTATCTGAATCAATCATATTTGACATAAGTCACTTCAGAATTTTATTCTTCAAAAATCAATCCAATTTCTACTTATGACTCCCTACTTCAACATTGCATTTTTAAAGATAATCCTTTTGAAAAATAATGCAACAACTAATATTTCCTTTTCTAAGGTAAAAGAATTTTTATCTACCACTTAAATTTTCAGCAAACACTTTATAAAACCCACAAAACTTCCTTTTTAACTTAGGCAAAAATCCAAAATCATTTACCTCCTTATTTATCCTAAGACTAACCTTAGCCTAAGTTAAAAATCAAAATATTTTAATTTAAAAGAGTGTTACCACTTTGCATTACACGAAGATTTGAACTGAGCACTTCTCTCCACAAGTGCTTTCATCGTGACTCCCAACACCGTGGAGCCACCCTATCCCTTTGGAACCTCCACTACCTTACGCCCTTTGAATTCCACTATTTGCATGAGCCACGAATTGGCTCCTTCACTCATGTTGTCCAAAAACTTCGTACAAACTATTGTCATGAGGGAATTGCGCACAAAAACCTGCGTTAATTATTTTTGGTGGATGTGAGTGGATGCCTTGCCTTTGATAAGGCTATGCTATTTATATACCATACGCCTTCATTGCTCCACTTCGGCGATGAGGACGTCATCTAGAAAGCAGTGACATCGACAGAAGGGGGGCAACTTTGCACGCGAACAAACTGGCACCCAAAATTTATGAAATGCACCCAAAATTTAGATTTGGCAATTTATTAAATATAATAAATTAAATTCATTAAGAAATTAATTATTATAATTTAATAATTAACATGGTTTTTTGGCCTTAAACCAAACTTAAGGGCCTATTTAGGTTTTTAGAAAATCCTTACAACTTGCTCACATGGTTTTAATGGAAAAATATTTTATTTTCTACCACCATCGATTTAAAAACCCTTCATATGCTTCCACATAATATTAAAAATATTATGAATCTTTTTGCCATTAACCTTTGCATTGTTCCTTGACATATTCCTTGACATCAATGACGACTTTGTTCCTTGACATCAATGACAACTTTAACTCAAAATGTCCAACATAAACTAAGTCATCAATGATAAAAAAGCTAAAGTGGTATTTTTCAATCTTGATCGAAGGCTTCAGGACATAATTTTAAAGATCTTGGGATTCACAAGGACTTCTCTCCCAGTGGTATAATTGGAGGTCCCTTTGCATTTAAAAAAACTAAAAATAAATATTTGGAGGAATCTTTTGGATTGTATCAAAAAAAGAATTAATCATTGGTCTCACAAATGGTTAAGCTATGGGGGTAGATTAAATTTTTTGTAGTTAGTCATTCAGGCCATGAAAATTTATAAATTTTCTATCCTTGTTGTCCCACATACCATATGGAAAGAGTTAGACAATATGGCTAGAAAATTTTTATGGGGAGGAGTAAAATGAGAGAGAAAATGGGCCTTAGTAGGTTGGGAGAAACTTAGCCAACCCAAGGTAAAAGGAGATTTGGGACAGAGGAGATTAGAGTTAAACAATAAAGCTTTGGCTGGAAAGCTTTACTGGAGGTGGATTTCCCAACCAACTTCTTTATTCAGTAGAGTTTTAACTAGTAAATATTTGGGACAAGTGAACCCGAAAGAGGTGAGTCGTTTCCCTTTAGATGGTAATGGATCCTTGGTGTGGCAAACTCTAAAGTTAGGATCTCATGTAGTGAAATATGGATTATTTTTGAAAGTGGGGAGAGGGGAGAAGACACAATTTTGGATAAAATCATGGGATCAATACCCATCTATCATTGTTGAATTCCCAAAACTACAACTAATAAAAACAACCATGGAAAGCAAGGGTAGGATCTAGATCGAAAGTTATTTTAACACTAGTTAGTTGGGGGATTATATATTTAAGCAGTTTAAGAAGTTGGATGAGTGGCCAATTCCAATCCCTCTAGAATTGACACCCATCATGACTAAAATATTTCCAGAAATATTTCTCACAAGAAGAGATGAGGAGGATGAATTAGCTTGGGGCTATGGGAGCCTTGGAGTCTACACAGTGAAGGATGTATATGATATGATCCTTCCAGAACCTCCTCCTCATGCATATCAGGTTGAGGATTGGAGAAATATTTGGCAGTCCAAGGGTTGGCCGAAAGTAAACTTCTTTGCCTGGTAGTTCATGCACAATGGAATTCTTACTTTTGATAATATGATATGTAGGGGAATTGTTGGTCCATCTCAATATGTTTTATGCTACAAAATCAAGGAAACATCTGACCGCTTGATGTTTGAGTGTCCATTTACGTGCCACATCTGGGAGCAATGGTTTTTATCTTATAAATTTTGAGCTAAGCATGATTTGCATCAGATTAATATTTGGGAAAAATGGAAGAGGGATAGATTTAAATCTAAAGCTCTCTATATCGATTAGGATATTGGATTAAACTTCATTTGGTGGAAAGTGTGGTTGCAGAGAAATGGTAGAATTTTTAGAGAAACATTTTCATCCTTAAATGGTGTTTGGTAGGTCATTTGTAGCAAAGTCATAGAAATTGTGGCAATGTATGCTAAAGAGGAAACTCAGGCTAATATAAGGATGATGGAGAAGGAAGCTGAAGTGCAAGAGGAGCATGATAGAGCTAGTTGGAAACCACCAGCAGAAGGATGGATTAAAATTACTGATGGAGCTGCAAAAGGTAATATGGGTAGAGCTGGAACTGGAGTGGTCTATAGGAATCATGTTGGGACATTGCTCTATTAGGAACTATAAGGCCTAGGAAGGGCCACAAATAATGAAGCAGAAGCCTTAGCTATCAAATCTGCTTCTATATGGGCTGTAAGATAATATTACAAGAGGATAATCCTAGAATCAGATTCTCAAATATTGGTAGGAGCTCTGGATTGCATGAGGAACTTTACTTTGAAGACATGGAGGTTGAGGATACTTGTCACTCTAACTAAGGAATTGCGGAGGGAATTAGATGATGTGATTACAATTTATGTCAGTAGAGATCTAAATAAAGTGGCAGACTTCCTGGCTAAGATGGGTACTGAGAAGGAGGTAGGGCTTCAGTGACATGGTTATTGACGATGAGAGGATTATGCAGGTTGATAAGCAAATCCAGTGTTTAGCTAATTTTGACAGCCATTGTAGAAATATGGTTTAGAAGATTTGGCTTCAATGCAGATCTTATTTTAATGTTGTAAACATGTGGACATCCCTTGTAGAAATATGGTTTAGGAGATTTGGCTTAAATGCAAATTTTTTTTTACTATTGTAAATAGGTGTTTTTGTCGGCTAAGGTTGGGAGGAGTTTCATCCCAACTTGTAAATGATCTTTGTTTTAATATAAAATTTTCAAATTATTTAAGAAAACACTTTTCATGTTGAATTTTTTCCTCTTGTATCTTAGTGGATAGTTAAAAAACTAAATATTCTTGCATTTTAATATTTGTTATGATTTTGTCAAATCAAATTTTGATGCCTTGTATGAGAGCTAACTATTGGCCTTCTATTTTGGAACACATAGTAGTTCAAACTGAAGTTAGGATTTCTCTCTTCTATAAATTGCTTCTACATCCCTAACCATTCTTAATTTTTTATGTTCCATGGATTTTTAAGAAGTTATAGTCCATTGTTGATTTGTCCATACCCTTAGCACGAAGATGGGATCTTACACGTTTGGAACTTGGATTTTTTCGTAACTACTTGAAGTTGCAAAAACCTCTTTCTTTTTTGATCAAAGATGTGCTTGAGGTTGAAAACCAAGTCATTTTTTTTTTCTAGTCAAAGATTTACTTGAAATTGCAAAAGCTTATTCTTTTTTGGTCAAAGATACTTGAAGTTGAAAACCAAGTCATTTTCTTTTTGGTCAAAGATGCTTGAGGTTGAAAACCAAGTCATTAAGAAGCAATACAGACAATGAAAAATACCTTGTTTAAAACCAAGTCATTAATAAGCAATATAGAATCTGCTTAGTTGGTAAAAGTCTTGGGTGTTGGTAGAGGACGGCCCAGGTTTCATTCCTTATGTATCCACCATACAAGGTGCAGTTGAGAATGTTCTATGTGTTGGTAAAGGCCGACAAGGCTCCATTCTCCATGTGCCCACCCAATTGATACCCAAATGGTTGTGTTATTCCCTTATTGACAAGTGTAGCTCTCGACCTTATGAGGGGTCATGGGTGGGAGGAGACTGCTCAACTCTATGCATTGGTCATTGGGGTTTATCACACTAACCACAAAAATTTTTGTCCCAAGAGGGACAAAGTAATGGTTTGGGGCTTCGACTCTTCTTCAAGAGGTCTAAGGTTCAAACTGGGGTGTGGGCAAGTGTGGGTGTGTGGTGGCTGTGTATTAAATTCCCTGTTGATAAGCATAGCTCTCAACTTTACGAGAGGTCATAGTTGGGAGGAGACTGCCCAACCCTATGCATTGATTGTAGGGATTGGGTTTAGAATGTCGTAAAAACAACACAATTTATTATTCGAGAGGTCATAGCTGGGAGGAGACTGCCCAACCCTATGCATTGATTGTAGGGATTGGGTTTCCCTCAGTGCGAGTTACGTTTACTGAGGAGAGGCATGGGTTATAAAAGCACCTTCAATAATTTGACCTGTATTCAAAGACAAAAACCTCTAAAAGAATATCTGACAGGTTACCAAGTTATTAAAGATGAAAGGATGTTACCCATTCCCTTCCTATTATAAATATAAAACAAGGTACCTACCCATATACACTAAATAATAATTTAATGTTTGATGTTGATGGGGGCCGCGCGAACGCGAGTCCCCTCTGCCACAATTTATGACGTGCACTCTCCACAATGGGAGATGCTTGACAACGTATCCAAAGTGATGTCCAGGGAAGGCTGTTAATTAATATGAAAACAAAACCAACTTGAAATGAAGTATATAAAATTTATAGCCTACAACAAAGAATCGAATTCTTTACCTTTATAAATCTTATTTATTTTTTATTCTTATAAAATTATTATATTTTAGTTAATATAATTATTTAAAAATAAAAAAATACACGTTCAAATGAAGAAAATGAAATGACGTTGGTAGCCTGCAACAAAGGATCAAATTCTTGAGAGTCATACATCACCGTGAGTGAAAAGCTATGCATGCCAAGAGTTTAAACGAATCTTTGCAAATAATTTGCCGGACAAACAGTAGCTGATTCCAAGACAAACGCTACGTTTTATTGGAATTGGGACACTCTACGCCGTTCAACGCACCAAATCGTCGCTTTTGCTAACAAAAATAAAAATAAATTTAATTAAATAATTTTTTATTCAATTTTTTTATTAATATATTAATAATATAATTAAAATGTAATCCAAATAAATCGCGTTTGAACATTATGATATATATACATAAGCAGGGTTGAAGACTAGTACTACAAGTTTCAATTGTATAAGCTACGATGATCTTCACGGTGAGTTTGGATCCCGTTAATGGCGGTTATGACAGGATCGAGAGTATTTCAGACATTGGATATGATGAGAAGGTGTTTTCCAAGAGGAGGAGGAGATCACCAGTCATAACTCTGGGAGGTGAGAAGCGTTTCAAAGATAAGATTTGCAAAAGTTTTGCGGTTCGAATTTTGGTAAGACCATGTTCGATCTTATTTTAAAAAATAGAGAGGATTTATCTTCGGGTCGTATCAGGAGCCGAAATTGAGGTGTTGAATTGGGTTGCCTTCATCAACATCTGCTTCGCCGACTTCGCCGGTGGTTATTTGCCTTACTCTGCACGTTCCATGGGTCATGTGTGTAAAGTCTGGTGAACTCTGCACAATAGGATGAAGCCATATTCATGTTTTTCGGTTCAGTAGGTTAAATTTCATAAGCAAACAGTAGTTCTATTGGACCAAAAGTTCGTTTCGGCTAAGGTTCTGCTCTTGTATTAGATTTACATACTTAGCACAGTGATAAATTTACATTTTTATGTATTACAAATGTTACGGTGAATTCTTTCAGTTTCACTCATATGATATGATATCATGATGACAGATGACAAATTAATATTTGAATAGCTTAGCAATTACTTATATATTGTTTAGTAAGATTAAAAGATTAAAATTTAGCAGAAAGTTAAACTGTGTAACCTTGTGTCATTTAATTACTTTAAATTTTTTATGTAATAGTCATTATAAAACCCCATAAATGGCGGAGGGGCGAAGGTCCAAGGTTCAAATCTCGGGCCTCGTCGGACTGCTTGTCTCTTTCGTGGTGCTTTCAGCGGCGTAAAAGGTTTAAAATGATTGTGGCATGGTGGTTATAGGGGCGGACTGCGCGAAGATTTGTGTGGCGGCTTTTGGGGCGGGCAACACAGAATACTATGGCGGTGGCCATAAAAAGCTGGACAGCTTGCCCGGATTCGTGACGGCTGGCTACCGATTCCACCATGTAAATTCAAAAAAAAAAAAAATATTCATGATAAATTAAATATACACTTTCTAAGTTTTAATAGTAAGTGTAAATCTTTATCAACTATAATTGCTTTATATTCTAATATATTTAGAATTTTGTGAAATTAAATAAATAAATTATAATCTTTTATACAAAAGCTAGTTTTAATTAGTCATAGGAGATTTAAATCGTTTCAACACAATAGACAATTTTACATATGTCTAATAATATTGAAACTTGTTTTACTATATATATATATATATTAGCGAAAAATCCTTTTCGGAGCTGTTTTGGTCTGAGATACCACGAACAGGGGGTTCTATACCATCAAAGTCACTCGGGGGTCGCACCCGACCCTATCCGCACCAACATTATCAATTGGATTTTGGATACCCAATTCAGCTTTTTGGTATGGTGAAGATTTGAACCTGAGACCTCCCTTGGAGGATTGCCCTCTCCTCTCCAACTCACCTACAACACCTGGGTAAAAAATAATTTATAGTGAAAAACACCCCTTTCGAGGTGCCACTTTCAACAGGTTGGACATAGGAGGAATGGAGCCTTGTCGACCTTTACCTGCACATAGGAAATTCCTAACTATACCATATATCTGCAGGATGGAGACAAGGGGAATGGAACTTGGGTCGACCTCTACCAAGACCCAAGGCATTTACCACTGCACCACAACAAGCAGATAAAAAAATTAATTTATAGTGGAAAACACCCCTTTCGGGGTGCCACTTTCAACAGGTTGGGCATAGGAGGAATGGAGGCTTGTCGGCCTCTACCAAAGACATAGGACATTCCTAACTATACCATATATCTGCACGATGGAGACAGGGGGAATAGAACTTAGGTCGGCCTCTACCAGTACCTAGGGTATTTACCACTGCACCACAACAAGCAGATGAAACTAATTTATAGTGGAAAACACCTATTTCGAGGTGCCACTTTCAACAGGTTGGGCATAGGAGGAATGGAGCCTTGTCGATCTCTACCAAAGACATAGGACATTCCTAACTATACCATATATCTGCATGATGGAGACAAGGGGAATGGAACCTGGATCGGCCTCTACCAGCACCCAGGGCATTTACCACTGCACCACAACAAGCTAATTTTTACTACATATTTTAATAATATTGAAACTTGTTTTATTTGGTTTTCTATAATAATATTTTTAATTTAAGTGAAAAATGAAATTTTAGTATTTGTAAATTTTTTTATTTCTTTTAAGTTGACATACAATTCAATGAATGTGATGATTGATTCATTTATGAAGTTCATATACCTTATAGCTTTTAGTGCTTGGTTAAAGTATACTATCTACAAAACTAAAAAAGCAATGTTCAAATAAGTCATAAAATAAATTAAGATCATACTAATTAATTAAATATCAAAAAACATGTAACTAAAATTACATAGATTTAAATTTAAACAAAATGTAACTAAAATGTCACTAGTAACTAAAATGTCACTAGTAGAAAAATTAGAGGTGTTAAAGTGGAAAGAAATTCCAACATAGGAATATGTCATTAATTTTTTGGAATTACACTCCATTATCATATAGTAATCTCTATAATGTTATAAGAGATGAAAATAGTCTCCAATAAAATTAAGATAATGTAAATTAGCTAAATTTCAATAAAATGCAACTATAATTACATAGATTTAAAATAATATGTAACTAAAATATCATTAGATAAAAGTAGTTGAAATGTCATAATACTTTTTTTTAGACTTCCACTCCCTTATCCTATATTAATTTCTCAAATTATTTCCAATAAAACATAAAATTTATCAAATTTGCATTGAATATATTAGTACAATTTTGTAACTCATGCATTTCATATGAAAAAGATAGTGTTAAAGGAATATGGTAAACTAGGGTTATGCATAAGGGGTTGGACTCAAAATGTACTTGTAAAAAAATGGTGAATCCTAATCAAAATCAAGGCGAATCCTAAGCAAATCAAATCAATCATTTTCACACCAAAATTTAGGGTATTTGAAGCCCTAAAATGTGAGGTCATCATTAGGGAAAATTTTGACCTATTAAATAACCTTATAACTTCATAAAAATACCACCATTAGATCAGGCTCAAAAAGAGCTTTCCAACAAGTACAAATATGCATATATTTGTGGCGACTTGACCATAAGAAATAATTGGTTCTGAAAATTTTAGGCGAATGGGTCGATGTCGAGGGACATCATATTCACCAATTTTCAATTTTGGAAATCCTAATATTTGCCCAATTTGCGAATATTTGCCACTATGACAAACCAACATTAAAAAAATAAAAAGTCATCATAAAAAAATATATATATAAGAATGACATTCAAAATAAATATAAAAAATAGGCCAAAATTATTTTTGATATCATAAGGTTAACTTTAGTCTTCATGGTATAAAACATAGTATTCTTAATGTGAATATTAATATCTATTATCAATGTTTCCAACATAGATAATAAAAATATTTTAAACAAAGTGTCATATTTGGAATCCTTATAAGTTAAGGTCTAAAATATTTATCGTGTCATGATATAGGTTTAAAATTTAGGTTTGGAGGTTGAAGGTATTTATTCATGATGTTGGATTTCTCATTTCAATATATTTCATTATTTCTCATGAGTATTGCTTGGACATTTAATAATCTAAAAAAATGGAAGACATTTCTTTGGTGACTCAAATAGATGTCCTTAATAGACTATGCTTGATATCTATAAAAATAAAAAATGATCCAATAATTTAACAAGGAACAAGAATCAATAATGATACGTAATAATTATAAAAATTTATGAATAATGTAACCCTATATATGTCTACAAACGAAAATTTATAATAATAATACTTTAAAAAATAAAAGAGAGAATAAATGAGAATTATTTTGACATGTAAATAGTAATATGTAAAAATAAATGAGTACGAGCGTGAGCCGGAAGTAAGTGCAACAACAAGTGCAAGAACGATCAAGGAGGGCAGTCAGGAGTGAACACAGCAACAAGTGCAAGCACGATCAGGGAGGGCATCCAGGAGTAAATACAATCAAAAATAAGTGGGAGCACAAGCTGGGAGTGAGGGCAACCAAAAGCAAGTGCAAGTACAAGTTAAGAGTGAATGCAACCACAAGCAAGTGCAAGCATAAGCCAAGAGTGAATATAGCCAGAAACAAGAGTGTGAGTGCAAATCGAGTGCAAGTGCAGTCGATATCGAGTGTGCAGTCAGGAGTGAGTGCATTCAAAAGCAAGTATGAGTGCAAACTGAGAGTGATGAGGAAGTGTGAGCAAGAAAGCAAACAGTAAAAAGAAAAGTGTGACCAATCACTTATTGTTCCAAATATCAAGAAAATTTAGAAGATTCATTTGAAAAAACCTAGGTAACATGGAAAGAAAGTCATTTGTGAAAGTCCTTACTGAAAGTATGAATGGACAAGTTGGAAGTTTGGATACCCTAGCTAGCAATAAAGGTAAGAGAGAATCTATGGCAAACCCAGTCTAGGTAGCAGATTCTACACTAGAAGTGATTATCAAATATGAGATGGTTGAGCATGATATAATGATTCTTAAAACCAGAGGGTTAATTTGTAAGTTTCATGGATACTGACCAGGTTTTTATAAGATTCAAAATTGGAATAAGTGGAAGTGGGGATTGAATTAAAATTACTCCATGACTTTTCTTTCGAAAGGAGTTTTCCTCATTAATTTCTCTAGTTAAAAAATAAGGGATAAAATAATGGATGGAGGTCCATGGTTTAGGGGTAAAGATGCATTATATTTAAGACCTTGGAGTAAGAATTTTTTTGTGGACACAAAAACTATTAAAAGTCTTCCGATATGGATTAGGCTTTTTGGACTTCCTTATCAACTCATCAATAAAGAGGTTTTGAAAAGTATTAGTAATAATATAGGTGAATTAATCCAAGAGGGGCCATCTAATGAGGAGAGAAGACATGTTGTATACACTCGAATATGTGTTTCCATGGATATTTATAAATATTTACCGCAATAGATTAGGATTAAAACTGAATCAAGAGAATGGGATCAATAGATGGATTATGAAAACATTACATTTCGAATGTCATGAAACTGGGCACATGGCAAAATACTACAAAGTAAAAATTGAGGAAGAGATGGATATTTTTGAGCATGAGGGTAATTTCAATTTAAAATAAGTAATATCACAGGAGAAGCTAGGTCAAATCAAGGATTCTCCACTCCTAAAAAAGTGGCAAGAAAAATCCCTCTACATCATTAAATGAAAAAGGCAATTACAATTCACTCGAATCATCCATTAGAAGAAAAAAATGGTATGGAAGATGAGGAAGTACATTGCGCAAGTTCAATATAGGATCTCAAGGTGCGACGAAAGAGGAGAAGGTAAGTTTTAATACAAAGGAAAATGGGGAGATGAATCTTAAATCAAATAAGGAGAAGGAGGTCAAGCTTAATCTAGGTATTTTACCTTTACTATCCTCAAGTAGCTTAAATGTTCTCCTTCCAATAAAAATGAAAGTAGTATGGAGTGTGTTCCTTGCACTTTAGGTTTCAAGAGCAGTATATTAAAGAAAATCTTATGGAGGATATCCAAGGAAATTTAGGGTGTTCAGGCCAACATAAGAAAGCGATGACTATTTTATTTCACTGCTCTGCTAGATAGGAATCCATGGTCTTGGATAAATTAAGATATAAGAAGACCTCTCTTCTAATCACTTATTTAGGTATTCCCATAAATATTTCAAAGGCAAAAAAATAAAGATTGGAATTGGTTGTTGGACAAAGTCAAGAAGAAAATTGGAAAGTGGACCAACAAGTAGCTTTCTTCTGGGGTAGAATCACCTTGGTAAAATCAGTCCTTCAAGCTATTCCTATTTATGTTTCTTCCGTTTTGAATATCCCAAAGGTTGTTCTTCAAGAATTGGATCAAATCAGTCATCATTTCCTTTGGAGTGGTACTAAGGAGAAAAGAAAATGGGCCTTGGTGAAATGGGATAATTTATGTCTTCCTAAGAGTGAAGGGGGGTTAGGATTCCTGTCTTCAATTAATAAAAACAAAGCTTTAGCTACTAAATTATATTGGAGGATGTTGCATAACCCCAATGCTCTTTGGGCCAATAATATCCATGCTAAATATGTTAAGAACAAAAGTCCTGAAGACCTTGTTCGCTATCAAATTCCTACCAAAGGTTCTCCCATTTTAGCAGTTATTAAGACTGGTGAAGATTTGATAAAGAAAAAATTATTTTGGATCATTCATAATGGTCAACATGCAAATTTTTGGACAGATTCTTGGGATGGTCACAAGCCTTTGATAACTCAGTTTCCCAATTGGAGGCCTTGTATTGAGGAGCTTCACCGAGCTAATTGGATAAAGGTGGCTAATTACTGTCGGTACCATACTAGTAATTCAAAGGTTGGTAGATATTGGATCTCTATTGAGGACTGGCCTATTAAAATCCTAGAAAGGTAAAGACAAGATATCCAAGGCATCCTTCATATGAGATCCCTCTCTTGGTCCCATGAAAAAGATTGTTTTGGATGGAACAACACTACTAAGGGTGAGTATTCAGTTGCTCAAGGTTATTTGACCTTATGCCATAATAATCCCAACCATTCTTTTGACATCTTTTCTCGATTGTGGGCTCAAAATATTTGGCCTAAGGTGAGGTTCTTTAATTGGCTTTTATTGCATCGTAGGGTGCTTACTGGTGAGCAACTTATGAAGCATGGTTTTCATGGCCCTTTTAGATGTGAAATGTGTGAAGAAAATGTAGAAAATATCAACCATATTTTATTGAGTGTACTTTAGCCTCTGAGATATGGAGGAGAATGGCCACTTTACTTGGCTTATAATGGTCCAATTTTTTTACTTTTGAACAAGTTTGGAGGGATTGGCCTAATCAAAAGGGTGTTGATCATTTTATTAGGCAGTTAGTTTGGATGGGTTCTACCATTCTTCTTTGGAATATTTGGAATGAAAGGAATAGCCGAATTTTTAATCAATATAGGAAGGATATTCACTATATTTGGAAAAATACCATAGCCAACTTAGTTGAATCAGTCCATTAACTCCTTAATCACCCCTAAAACTCCCACCAAATATGGGATCAAGTGATGCAAATATTGAATATTAAACCTTCTAAAGGCAACCAAATAAAAGGGAATGTGAGTATTAGTAATATGGATAGGACTAGAAATTGGCAACCTCCTCCTAAGGATTTTGGAAAAGTCAATACTGATGGAGCCTCTAGAGGGAACCCTGGAAAAGCTAGTGTGGGAGGAATTGGTAGAATTTCAGATGGCTCCCTGGTTTTTACTTTTGTTGAGAATTTGGGTATTCTTTCCAATAACCTTGTTGAGGGGTATGGTATCCTTAGAGGTCTTCATGAGGATACTTAGGTTGGATGGGAAAAGGTGTTAGTTGAGTCTGACTCTCAACTTATGATTAATCTCTTTAATACTCCTAAGAATCATAAGGTGGATTGGAGAATAAAAAGAATTATTGAGAAGATTCAGTTAATCCAGATGAGATTTTTGAAAGTTGATTACAATCATGTGGTTAGAGATCAAAACAAGAGTGCTGATGCTTTAGCTAATTGGGCTTTGGAAAAATGTGATCTTACTTGTTATGGCCACCCTCCTATATGGTGGGCTTCTCAAATTAGGGAAGGTCTTCTTTCTATCATTTCTTTGGATGTCTCCAGTTCTAAAGGTACCTAGTTTCTTCTTGTTTTTTTTTTTTGCTTCTCTTTGGTTCATTCAGTTTTTTTTAGTTCCCTAGCTCATTCTATTCTTTATTTTTTTTCCTCTGTTGATTCTTGCCTTAATAGTCTTCTGGTCTAGATAGGTCATTGTTTTGTTCATTTTTTTTTCTTTTTTCTTTTTTGTTTTTTTTGTTTAGTTTTTTAAGGTGGGTGGGTTCTTTTGTTTTGTTTTGTTTTTGTGTTCTTTGTGTTGTTTTTTGTTGTTCTTGTGTTTTTGTTGTTTTGTTTTTTTTTTTTATGTTTTTTGTTATTGTTCTTGTGTTTTTTTCGTTCTTGTTCTTGGGTTTCTCTTTGTTTGTGTTATTTCATGTTTTTATGTGTGAGTGTTTTCTATGTATTTTGTTTTTGTTTATTGTCTATTGTTGGTTGTTTTTTATTTTTATTTTATTTTTTTAATTTTTTAGGTTTTGGTTGTGTTTATTTTTCATGTTTTTTTGGGTTATGTCTTTGTAGTGTTCTTTTGTTTTTGTCTTGTTTGTGTTTTATTATGTGGTTCTTGTGTTTTTCTATGTGGTTTATGTTGTGGTTTATTTTATCTTATTGTGCGTGTTTGGTTGTGCTTTTGTTTTTGACACACTCAAGGAGCATGTTTTTTATTTTATTTTATTATTTTTGTTGTTATTTACTTATTTTTAAATTGGTTTTGTGTGTTTGTTTGCTCCTTGAGTATGTCAAAGGTGGTAGGCTAGGTCCAAGTCTTGGGCGTTTTTGGCGGAATGGATACCCCTGCCTCCTTGGGTCTTACCTGAAAGTGGTATCCCTTTTGGGATGTTTTTCACAAATAAAGCGATGACTATGGAGGATAATCATTGTAGTTTAGAGTTTTTAGGGCAACATAAAGAAGAAAATGCTAATGAGGCTATTCCTTTCACTTTCGACTCTTTAAGGAAACATAAACTTTTAGAAGATAAGTCTCATTTTGAACAATATGAAAAAATGGAAGAGATTGATGAATATGAGAGTGTTGGCAAGAATGGAAGAAGGAGAGGAAGGCCATCAAACCACGATCTAAGAGAAAAAGAAACTTATAAGGATATTGATTTGGGAAGCCAAAAAAAAATATCACAAGTGTTAACAAGAAGTGGGGCTAATCCCACTAACAAAAATAAAAATTATTGATGATGAAAATGATATCATGGGATATTAGGGGTATGAATAAAACCCCTAAAAAGAGTTATTAAGGAATTAATAGGTTGTTATAGCTCTGAGTTTATTTTAATACAAGAAATAAAATTAAGTAGTGAAGAATGTAAGGAGGCTTTTAAGAAGATTTGGAAGACAAGTGATTGTTTAGAAGTTTCTTCTACAGGAGCTTCAAGCGATATTGCAATAATATGGGACAAATACAAATGGGATGGAGAACTATTAGAAGAAAAAAGTAATTGGGTTGCTGGATTATTTTGTAGGAAAGAGGAAAACATCAAAGTTGGGGTTATAAATGTATATGCTCTAACTATAGTTACTCCACGTGAAAGATGTTGGAAGGACCTTAGTATATTTTTGTTAAATACAATGATGATTCATTGTGATCTATGGATTCTTGGGGGTGATTTTAATACTGTTATATCTCCTTTGGAAAATAAGGGTGGCATTCTAGGATGGTCTAAATCAATGCAAGATTTTTATTCATTTGTTAATTCAAATGACCTTTGGGATGTTAGTCCCTCAAGCTTTCAATACACATGGGATTACAGACGCATTGAAAAAAATCATATAGCAGAAAGACTAGATAGATTCTTGTTATCCAATAATTGATTGTAAATAAAGTATACAATATCTTCAAATATTTTATTACGAACGAGATCAGAGCACAAACCCATTCTTTTGATTTTTGAGTCACCTAACAATGATCATCCAAATCCATTTTGCTTCCAGTATATGTGGCTCCAAGACCCTAATTTTTTTATAGATGGTTATGTTATGGTGGGATGAATCAAAATTTGAAAGAACCTGTATGTACAGGTTTGTTCAAAATTTGAAACATGTAAAGAAGCAAATGAAGATATAGAATTTCAAATATTTTGGTAACATTTTTAAAGAAAAAAAGAAATTGAATACAAACTCCAAAATTTACAAGAGATAGTAGAAATTGATGGAATGGACCAAGATTCTTATGTGAAAGAAAAACAATTACTTTCTTATTATCATAATGCATTGAAAAAGGAGGAGTCATATTGGTTCCAAAAATCTAGAGAGAAATGGCTCAAGGAAGGAGATAGAAATACACAGTTTTTTTATGATACAACAAAAACAATTTTTTTGTTCATCATATCAAAAATATTATAACTCCAGATGGAAGAAATATTGAGGATGAAGAAGATATAAGGAAGGAAGCAGTAAATTATTTCAAAAATATTTTGTCAGATTCTAGGCAAGAAGAAAAACTTATGCAAAATATTCCATCAATTATCACTCAGAGAAATAATGAAAGCTTGAGGAAGAAGATATCTATGGAGGAGATCCATGAAGCAGTTTTCTCTTTCCATCCTAATAAGGCACCTAACCCTGATGAAGTTCCTACAATTTTCTTTCAAAATTTTAGGATTTATTGAAGAGTGATATGTTAGATGCAGTGGAAGAGGCCTGAAAAAGGAAGGATATAATAAGTGAGATCAATGCTACTTTTATTACCGTGGTTCCCAAGAAGGGTGACACAAAATATTTTGATAATTTTCATCCAATAAGCCTTTGTAATATGATTTACAAGATCATTTCAAAAATTATGGCAAACGGTTTGAAGAACATTCTAGGGTTTATTATATCAGAGGAACAAGGTGGATTTGTTTAGGGTAAACAAATTCTTGATGGTATAATTATTGTACAAGAGGCCATACATTTTCTTCATTCCATGAAAAAACTAGGTATGCTTTTGAAATTAGATATGAACAAAGCATATGATAGGTTTTCCTAGAATTTTTTACATGCTATTCTCATAAAGTTTGGATTTGATTATAGTTGGTGTGAGTGGATTAAATGTTGTTATAGCACTACAATTGTTTTTGTTTTGATCAATATTTCTCCTGCAGGGTACTTCAAATCATCTTGTGGACTTTGTCAAGGTGATCCTCTTTCTCCTTATCTATTCATTATTCTGGCAGAAGCATTAGAGAGAGCATTTTCAAAGGTAAAAATGGAAGGAAAAATCAAGGGCATTCAAGTTGCAAAAAATGGTCCCTTTGAATCTTATCTCCAATTTGTTGATGCTACTTTTCATTTGGGTCATCCCTCAGTCAGTGAGGCCATGGAGTTTAAATATATATTGTCATGTTATGAGAAGGCTATTGGATAGTTGGTAAATACTTCAAAATCCAAGATTTTTTTAATTAATACTGCCTTAGATTTACAACAAATTATTGTGAATAATTTGGGGGCTTAAAATTAAAAAATTTCCATCAATCTACTTGGGTATTCCTTTGTCTGATAAAGGAAATAAAAAGGAGCTTTGGATCTCTTTTTTGGATAGAATGAAAGCTTTCTTGGCAGGTTGGAAAAACAATTTCTTAACCATTTTAGGAAGGCTACAACTCGTAAAGACTACTTTGCAATCCATTCCTATTTATATGATGTCAATTTCAAGATTGCCAATAGGTATTGCATCAAAAATTGATAAAATTCAAAGAGAATTTCTATAAAAGGTTGTGAGGAAAAATTAAGGTTTCCTTTTGTAAGTGGGAAAGGGTTTGCAGAGGAAATAATATTGGAGGAGAGGGCTTACAAAATTGTAAACTTATGAATTTGGCATTAGGAGCAAAGCTTGGGTGGAGATTATTTTAAGATTAAGGAAAAAATTGGGCAAAAATATTACTTCAAAAATATATAGGTTCTCTTGATGCAATGAAATTGTTTAGAAAAAGAAACCTACCCAAAGGATCATCAACATGTAACTTCATATTAGAGAGTATGCAATTGATAAATAAACATATTAAATGGTCAGTAAAAGATAGGAGTTATGCAAATTTCTGGTATGCTACTTGGTTGAAGCCTTATCCTCTCATCTCAGAATCAAAATGGAAACCATTGTCTCAAGCGTGCCTAGAATGTAAAGGTTTGAAGGTCAAAGATAATATTATTATGAAAAAAAACTCTAGATCATGGATTTATTTTAGTGACCCGGTTGAAGGAGAGGAACAAAAAAAAATTGCAGATGAACTTCAAAATATGCTTCTAGAGTTTTATTAGAAAATTTTTACACAAAAATATGAGTTGATTTGGAACTTATCAAAGGATGGTGTATAATCAATAAATTTGGGATATGAGAATTTAGAACAATCAAAATTTTCTTCTTCCAAATATTTTCCTTGGAAGAATGTTTGGTCATTAAAGGCTCTCACTAAGTCCTCAACATTTATTTGGTTAGCAGTTCAAAGTAAGATTCTTTCAGAAGAGAGTCTACAAATAAGAGGATATTATAGATCCTTCAGATGTGCCTTGTGTGAGAAGGATTTATAAACATCAGACCATTTACTCCTTCGTTGTCCGATTGCTCACACCATTTGGGATTTAATTTCTAAAAAATATGAAATTATATTGGGTATCTCCATCAAAATTGAAAGAGTTGATAAAATATTGGATAAATTATTTCAAAGCTAAAGCATTATGTATTCTTTGGAGGATTGACCCTACCAATATTTGTTGGAATTTATGGCTTGAAATGAATAATAGAATTTTTAATAATAAATATCAAAATCATGCCCAATTTTAGAACCGTATCAGTGCCTCTCTTTTCGAATGTCTACAAATATGGTGCTCATCATGGGAAGTCTCAATTGCAGAAAAAGAAGTACTAATAATTTGACTACAGGATTTGAACATACATGGAAGAGTCATCTGCGAAAATGGAATTAAAAAAAGGATCTACTTCGATCTATGGTAAAATGGAAATGTCCAAAAATTGGGTTTATCAAAATTAATTTTGATGGTGCTTCTAAATAAAATCCAGGAAAAGCTGGTGGAGGTGGTATTTTTAGAAATAGTGAAGGAAAAATTCACCTCACTTATTCATAATCATATGGAACTTCAACAAACAACTATGCAGAGGCTAGGGCACTTCTTATTGGGATTAAAATTACAGCATAAAAGGGATTGAAATATATTTCAATTGAGGGGGACTCACAAATTATCATCAATTCTATTAACAAAAATGGATGTGGAGACTAGATAAAAATAATATTATTGTTGATGTTCATCATCTATTACTAGAGGTAATATCCTGGCAGTGTGAGCATATTTATAGAGAAGGAAATCAAGTAGCAGATAAATTAGAGAATTATGGTGTTGATCTACATCCCCATGTAATTCAAATTATAGAAGATACAACTAGCCAAGTGAGATTTTATGTCTTAATAAAAATGATGTCAAGGAGTTGATTGTGGAAACATAGCACTTTGAGAAAGTTGAAGAATATATTTAAGAGGAAAAAGAAATGAAAAAACAATGATAAAAATATTTGCTATAGTAAATGTAATATATTGATATTTTTATGGGAGTGGCCCCCAATAGAAGACACATATAACCTATTAAAAATAAAATAGTAATATGTAAACAGGCGACAACAACATGTGAGCAAAAAACACTAGCAAAAAATACAGGATCTAAACACACTTGTCATTCTGTGTAACTACTCCACCTCAGGTGGGGGCTTCTTCCCTTTCGATGACTGCCTCTCAGGTTTCTATTTCACTAGTTAGTGAAGTTGTAGCTGTAGAGAGCATTGGCACCAATAAAATGACCCAAGAAGTTTATCTTGAAGGTAGTTCCTTTGTGTCAAACTTAGTCCTACCCATGCAGGATTTTGATAAAGCCTACAATTGGTTTGAGAGTCACACCCTAGTTGGGTGCTTTCTAGGGAGGATTTCCAATGACTCGCTAATCCATCAATGGATTCAACAAGTCTAGCATCCATATGGCATAAAATTTGACCATATTCAAAACCTTACTAAAGTTTTTGTTCTTAATTTATCGATGGTCCTTGGTATGATAGAAATACACTTTTATTTCTTTAGCCCTAACACTATAATTTTATAGTTTTTGCTAATGTTTCCCTACGTGTCCTAGTTTGGGTGGAATTCTTGGGTCTCCCTATACCCGTTTGGTCATTCTTACCACAACTTGTCACACCCATTGGTAATTTTGTGTGCATGGAGCCATAAAAATTCTACGTTGTGCAACCATACAAATGTATATGTATTAAAATTGATATCTCAAAGTACCTTAAGAATTCTATTGATATTCAGGTTGGTGAGACTCATTTCCAACAACAGGTGGTTTATATCAATCTTCCCAATACCTATTATCGGTGTTTGTCTATAAATCATAAGATAAAAGACTACCCTCTTATAGAGGGTTGATTAAAAAATAAAGCTCCAGTAGAGAAATCAATACCTTTGAATATAGTTAAATCTACTCCTACTAATGGAGGGGAGGAATGGACATTTGTCATGAGGAATAACGATAAAGGAAACTAACTATCCTTTTGTGGGAGTTGGTAAAAAGGATTCTCAACCAAGATCTTAATCAAGGAGCTCTCATACAACCTCTACAAAAGGAGTTGCTATTTCTCTTCCCATAGGTACCTCTAGTGGTAATAACAAAAATATTTCTCCAACTCTTAAATCCTCCTGGTCAACTAAGCCATTAGCTGGTGCAAGTGTGTATGATGTTAGATGTAGAGTCTACATCCTTCTACCCAAGTGCATAGGGTTGAGGATGTGGCTTTGTGGGAAGCTTCAACTTTGTGAAAATAGACCTCACAATGAGATTCTTCTGTGATCCATTATCTATGATATAATCCACATAAAAATCATGTGTAAGGTCGGCTCTAGTGACAAAAAAATGGTCATTACCTCCTTGATCAAACACATTTGTCATGAGGGTAACTTTGTTTAGTTTAACCTTTAAATAAGGATATTCTTATTTTGTCCCTATAGTCACAATGGGACCATATTGTGGTTCCTCATATGTAGGATGTACAATTTGGGAGATCTTCTTCATTCTTTCAAAATTAAAGCATTTGGACTTGATATGACCATGCTTTTTATAAAAATCACAATACATTGAAGAAGAAGGATCTTTAGAGTGAGAAGAAGAAGAATGTACTTTAGGAGAAGTAGGAGGAGAAGAAGAATGAGAGGAAGAATGAGAATTGTTCTTCACATTTTGTTGATGCTGATTTGTGCCTTTGGAACTGTTGTCCTATCGAGAACTGTAAGAGGCGCCAACTTTCTCATTTGTGAGAATGACATGCTTGAATGCCACATCCAAAGTAAGGAAATCATTGAACTTGATTTTCCTAAAAAATTTATCTTGCAATCCACACGTGAACTTGTTAATCAAATCCTTTTCTGAATCTTTCACACCAAGAAGCACCCTTAGCCTATTGAATTGAAAAATGTAGTCAACAACTAACATACTATAGTATTACCTCAATCTATACCACTTGGTTATGAGGTCACTTTGGTAATTTGGTGGAAAAAATATATTTTTCAAAATTTGGATCAATTATTTCAAATTCATGGGAGCATTATGGCTTTGTCTTTCTACAGTTAAATTTTTTTTCTAAGCCTGTGAGTTTAACTATGGCAAAAGCAACTTGGACATATTTAGGAATTTCAACATAGGTGAACCAAGTTTGCATATGTAAAATCCATGTAAACAAGACATTAGTATCCCTTGATCCATCATACAATTTGACCTTACATTTTACTTTGTTGGCATGATTGTGATGAATTTTTATATCACCAGGAGTCAATTGCACAACCATATCTTTTATCTTATCTTTCAAAATATCTACTACAACAGTAAGGTTCTCCATGTTTATTTTGAGGTCGATAGCCATGTGCTTACGTGTTTATGCTAGACTAGGAGGATTACAAAATGTTTGCAAGAACTATCTAGGCTCTTTTCCTAATGCATAAATTTACCTAGATTTTTACAAAAAATTGCCTTCCAATCTTACAAAAATGGGGCTATTTAGTGCTTTTACAAAATTTGCATCAATTTGTAATTACAAAAATAGCACTAAATTTTAAAAAATAAGCCCTTAAATTGCAAAAATTTGACTTGTGGAGGAAAAATTATAAATTTTTGCAAAAAATGTCGAAAAAAATTTGAAATTTTTTTAAAAAATGGATAAAATCACCTTACCTTACTGTTTTTGGTGGCAAAATTTGAATTTAAAATTTTGAAAAATGGTGGCAACTGCTTTTGGCGGGAAAGATTTGTCCTTTGCGACAAAAAATTAGTTTAATTGTGTGATTCCCACAAAATTTGAATGCAATAGTCACTTATGCTCAATAGTCCAACTTTCAATACTAATCAAGCGATAAATCAGCAAGGGACATGACCAACCACCGGCCAAACCACACACCGAGTCAACGACCAACCATCGACCAAACCACGCATAGAGTCAACAACCCCTCAAGAATTGCATGCCACCAATCGATGCGGGCTGAGCACACACACCCAACCTTTGTGACCACAAATGGAGGTGGTCACTCCACTATATGCACTTTCACACTTTTAAAACATCCTTTGCCTGCAACAAGGGCAATGTGGGACAAAAGGTCCCACTTGAAAAACTATCTCCTCTTTGCCTGAGTCCGTCAAAAGTGCAAAAACCTACCAAAAACCAAAAATGATCATTGAGAATTGTAATAGGATGCCAAAATATGGAAAATTCATCCAAAATTCTTGTTGAAAGCTGGAAATGTGAATTTTATCGAAATTAATTGATTTTTGCTAGGGTTTCTATCGAAAACCAATTTCTATCTTACCAAAATGTTATAAATGAGCTAGGAAACTGGTGAAATCATTGATCTTCATTGGAGATGTATGCCAACAGTGGAAAATGCATAAAAATATGCCAAAACATGCTAAGCACTCACCAGGAGATGTCAAAAATAATCAAGAACCTCAAACTCATCAAAAATCTATCAAAAATTTCACTAGGGATGTAAAAATCACACCTGCAGTCATGAACCAATGCAAGCCCACCACGTGTCCACCTTCAATTGGGTGATTTTAAGATTCTTGAGCTTTGTCAACACACCATGTGTCGACTGCAAATTGGAAATGGTTTAGGTTTGTAGAATATTTCTTGTGATTGTTCTATTTTTAGACCTTAGGGTGGCCTTTAATTTTCATCACGTCATGTTTCACCTACAGATTTATTTTCTTCCCCTAAAATCCAACTACACATGGTTTTTCTCCATCGTCCGTGCTGCACTTGTAAGATCTCCTTAAAATGCAATCCTCTTTGCTAGCCTTCAAGTGAAGTATTAATGTCCTCATCCATCTTCTGTAAGGAAATAAAACTGCCTACATCGGCAGTACATGTTGGTCATGTGATTGCTGCAATGGCACGAGCTCTACTCAAGGGCCGTAGGTGGAAGGAAAATGGGTGGTGAGAAGGGAAGACAATGGAGGAGAAATGGAGGTAAGGGTAGGGTAGGGGAGCAGAGTGAAGATGAGGAGGGATAAGGGTGATGGGCAGGGGTTTTCCAACCTCATCTATCAATAGGGAAGGTTAGTCGATTGGGGAGGCTTCTTGGAAAAATGGTCAGTCAGTATAGGGAAGGTACGGGTTGAAGGGTTATATAAAAAAAATTGAGGGACGAATTTAAATTTTCCACCTCTAACCCCTTTCAGTCCCTGTAAAACCTGTTTATTACCTCTTCAAACATGACTTCCAAGAAAAACTTGTACTTGTGCACTTTCTCAGTAGCATGGTTCTCCTTCAGCAAGGAGTGCCAATGCCTCATTTTGACCAAAATTTTGACTTCAAAATTGTGGAATTTTTGCTCAAATATGTCTTTTATTTTTATCTTAAAAACAAACATAATTTTTTTTCCAAACAGAGGAGATTTTTCTTACCTTTATTAGGGTAAGTTTGGTTACCCTTTGGTTTCTTCTAGGGGTATTCGGTGTAGGGGTAAATTCTACCCTCTACCACCTCCTGAGATTCAAAAAAATGATGTTGTGGCTAGCCTCAAGCCAATTTCATGCAAGCACCTACCTAAGATCTAGTGCACTAGCAAAACACTACTAGTCATCTAAACTTTCCTATGGATATGATTACCACTGATATGAAACTCAAACGTGAAGCTAATTATTCATTAGGTGCAATAAAATATATAAGCTTACAATAGAATAACATAGGTTAAGTGGCAATAATTTTCCAAACATGGCCAACCACTTAACTAAAAAATAACAATCTTCTAAACTAGGATGTCAACTAACTGCTAGAAGACAAAGGATAACTCTAACAACAGGGTTATGCATAAGGGGTCGAACCTGAAACGTACTTGTCAAAAATAGACAAATTTATTTCAAAATTGTAGTGAATTCTGGCCAACCTCATGTCGAAGAAAATGATGAATTACTTTGGTTTCTGAAAAAAAATTAGGAAAAAATGGTGATTTTGACAGTTTTGGCCAGATCAGGTGGAAAATATAATTCGGATCCATTCTAATACATAACCAAGTTCATATTTGATCTGATGCATACTATGGTTTGAATATGGTTTTATGCATACTAAGGTTCAGATCCGGTCTGATGCATTCTAAGGTCTAAGGGTTTTATCTGATGCAAAATAAGGTCTAGGGTCCGATCTAATGCATAATAAGGTTTGGGGTCTGATCTGATGCATAATAAGGTTTAAGGATCTGGTCTAATGCATAATAAGGTTCGGGAGATCAGGTTTGATGTATAATAAGTTTCAAGGGTCTGTTTTGATACATAATAAGGTCAGGGGGTCTAGTCTGATGCATAATAAGGTCTTGGGGTTTGGTCTGATGCATAATAAGGTTCCAGGGTCAGGTCTAATGCATAATAAGGTTTGGGGGTTGGATCTGATGCATAATAATGTTTGAGGGTTGGGTTTGATGCATAATAATATCTAAGGTTTGGTATGATCCATAATATGGTCTAAAAAGTAGCCTCATGTAGAAAATGGTCCAATATCAGGCCTGATGCAAAATATGGTCCGGTATCGAACCTACTGTAGTATAGGGTCCGGTATCAAGCCTGATGTAGTATAAGATTCGGTATAAGACCTCATGTAGAATATGGTTTGGTGTCTAGTCAAATGCAGTACATGGTATGGTGTTGAGCCTCATGCAATTTATGGTTCAATATTGGGCTTGATGCATTTTATGGTCTAGTATTGGACCTGATGCAAAATGTGTTTTGGTACCTTACCTGATGCAGAATACGGTCCACATGTAGAAAATGGTCCACTGTTGACCACATGCCATGTGCCACATAATCGGTCACCTATACTTCATATCCAATACAAGTCTGCCACGTGTTGAATCCATCCATTCTATCTATAAAAGGGCATGAACTATCATTTTTTGAGTTCATTTTTGTGACTGCACCCAACCAGAGCGAACCATTATCAAGCAACCAATTTCTCTTATTTATATTGTTTCCAAGTTTCTAACTTCTATCAATGGTCACTGCTTCCAACCCTATTACAAATTCCAAGAACCCTTCTTACACATTTATTTTAGATTTATTAATAACCCCAGGGACAAACTTATCATGGTTAGAAGACGCATGTTTGACAACCTTGGTGTCAATGCCATATTTCAAAACTGATAAAGTCCTCTTACAACATATTATTGGTGGTTATGACCATGACAAGGCCATTGTCAAAATGAAAATACAAAATAGAAATATGTCATTCACAAGCACAGCTGCAGACATATTGAGATTGAACAATCTTCCTTT